>JARHVA010002092.1:192500-792500 GCA_037957365.1 Torreya grandis | reverse complement strand
TTTTGCATGAAATTGTCCCATTTGGGAACATTACAGTGGTATCAGAGCACCGATCTTGTTTAACCTATAAGGGTTTGTGTTTTCAAATTTGGATGCAGTCTATGAAACATGGAGTTTATAAGTGAAGATGAATTCAGAACAAAGCTTCACAGATTGATAAAAAATCTTGAGCATCCACATCATTTAAAAAATATTTTGCTCAATATTTTGGAGGAAGCAACAAACTGTTTGCCATGATAGGACAATCAGATTCTAAGTCTATGTTTTGGGCAATGAATCCTTTGGTGGTTTATTTGGCTAGATCCAAGATTTTGAGACATTCAAATTCAGATGTGAGACTTGTAGCTATCACTTGTATTAGTGAAATTACAAAGATAATAGCTCCGAAACAACAATACAGTGACAACATCATGAAGGAAATATTTCAGTTGATGGTGGAAAGTTTTGAAGGTCTTGATGACATCATAAGTTCTTTTAATAAGAGGATCACTATTCTGAAAAATGTGGCAAATGTCAGATCTTATGTGCTAATGTTAGATAATGGGTGTGAACTTATTGTTAAGATGTTTCAACATTTTTTTGCAATTGCTTGTAAGAATCCTACCAAAAATGTTGTAGCTTCTATGCATAAAATCTTGATTGTGACACTCAATGAGAATGATGATCTTTCCAATCCATTATTATATATCTTGTTGATCGGTTTGGGGCTAGAAAAGGAAAAAATTTCAATTGCACATATGATGTTTGAAAATGTTGAAATTGATTGTCAGGAAATATTGAGGCCTTATTTGATAGTGGAGAATGTAGAGGAAGAGAAGATTGAACTACATGGAGAGTTGGAAAGAAAGAATGAAGGGACAACCCTTCATGAGGGTTCCTATGAGGGAGCCAAAGAAACAACAAAATCAGATTTGAAGGAGGAAGATGAGCTACAAAAATATGACACTTTGGGGCAGCCTAGAGTGGAAGATTGTGAGCATCAACAATCTGAGTTTTTGGAGCAGCAAAGAGGGCTGCAAATGATGGATGAAAATGAGAAGATGCTAGGTGCTTTGGGGCAGCCAAGTACCCCAAACTTTGGTATTCAAAAATATGATTTTGAAGAAGCCAAAGAAACCGAGATATTCATAGAAAGATATGAGTTGAATAGTGATTTTTGTTTGGAATCTAATGATTATTCAAAATTGTTGCATGGCTCCAGATTTGATGAAAGAACTTGGAAGGAACAATTCCTAATAAATAAGAAGGGAATGCATGCCTTGACAAGGTTGGATGGCACAAGGGGGCTTCTTGATAGATCAATGCACAATGAGATGAGGGAATGCTTAAAGGAAAAGAACACTATGATGAATTTGTATACAATCAAAATGGATATGGGAAAATATCAAGATTCTAACTTATTGTGGAATGTAAAAGGCAATCCATTGTATGAAATGGATAGGAAGTATCAAGACATCAGGAAAACATCTTAAAATTTAACAAGTGGATCAAAGGGGTGTTATTTAACACCAATAATTTCCCTAAATCACGTGTTTCATGTGTAGGTTTATTTGGAAGATCTCTTGCAATGAGCAATGCAAGGAGTAGGTTGGTTCCCATACATGGGCTACCAATTGGAGGAGTTGAAGATGAAAACATGGATGAAGACTTGAAGACTACACTAGAGTGGGCAAAGGCCCAAATCATGAGCAGTTTTGGACAAAATGAATTGGTGAAGGAAAATTTGTTTCCTACCTTTCCAAAAAAATCAAAAGTTGTTGAAAGGTATGGAAACTTTACTCCCAAAAATTCTGAGTTGAACAACCTATGGCAACCACCTATCATACATAAGAAATCTGATTTTGGGAGCATTCTAACACTAGTGACAAAGGAAAATGTTGTTAGGTGTAATTCTGATTTGGTACAATCAGAAAACTCAGTTTCTACGTCACTATTACAGCTCTTTCACATGGGCAATAGGTCTAATTTTGTTATGTACTTCCAGCTATCCATAAATTTTGGAAATATTAATAATTGGGGTCACGGTTTGCATAGAAAAAAGGGGAAGTGTAAGGACACGGAACAACAGTACCTACGGATTCAGTTTAAGCATCCCTATGATGTCTATTTGGTCACACATGGCAGCCATGATGAAAGGAAGAAATCTGATCCTTGTGGCACTTTCTATCACTTGGTAGGAGGAATAAAGGTATGCACAAGTTCTGAAATTTATCACTCAGAAAAATCAGGGATGCAAAAGCAAATTCAAACTTACTTTAGAGGGGAAAATTCTAAGTTTTATGATGCATTCCAGCTCTTGGGATATGAGAGATATATGTACAATCAATTCTACATTTGCCTACATAGAAAATCAGAGGTTTATTTGCATATGTAGCCATGTCAACATGAAGGGAAAACTGATTTATTTCATACAAAATAGTTTGCACAAGATTCAGGAAATGTAATATTGTTGGTATCATGTGAAGGTGACATAAGGAACCTCCTCACAGAAAGGTACAGCCTTCTTGTGAAAATGTTGGAGAGCTTTTGGGGAAGTATGAAGAGAATCATATGCATGTTGGAGGTAAGTAACATGGGGCAGCCTCTTGTTGGATGCAAATTTCACACTTGGATGTCCATACATGGTGGCGAATGTCTCTTGAAGGCCTTTTCTCATAGACAATATAGTTCTGATTTCTTTTTGCATATTTTGTGGGACATGTACTAGCACATGAGAAAATTTTGCATACAGGGCAGCAAGGTGGTTTGGTTCACTTGTGATTTGCATAACCACTTCAGGTCATATCTCACCCATTTGGGAGGTATAAGGAGTTTGCTTACCTTCCACTCAGTTTTGAGAGGGGTGGAAAATGGGGAGTCTTTTGAACCTTGGGAAGGCCATGAGGATCCTATTGATGATTGGGGGCAGCCGCCAAGGTACAAGAACAGTAGTATGAAGAAGCCATTTGAAGATTTCCTCCATTGAAAAACAGGTAAATGGGGACATTGTTTGATAAGGTGTGTTGGGACACCTACTTGGAGTTTGCAATTTTTTAAGGACAAGCAATTTTGGGTGGGGGGGACTGTAATGTCCCCATTTCCACATCATGAATAAATAGGTCTTGAAGACCTTTAGTCTATTTCCCCGTAGACTAGAGGAGCCCATTTTGGAGAATGTTTTTTTATTAGTTATTTATTAATTGTCGAAATAGTGATTTTTATCATAAGGCAATTATTATTTAATTAATAGAATATTTAAAAAGTGGTTTTTACCATTAAGGTGCTTAACTAAATTAAATATTTATTTACCTTAAAATAATTTGAATTACTATTTTAATTAAGGCCAATAATTAATATATTATTTAAAAAGGAGTTGTCAACATGGGAGTTAAAATAAAGATAAGGAAAGGTGTTTTATCTTGCCAAAGTGGTTCACCATCTTTAGAAAGTTATAAATACATGACGAAGGTTACAATGGAGGATATGCTGAATTTTGATAAATTGTTCTTCATGCTTGAAGAAAACTATTGGGATACATGCCCAATAGAGGTTCGCTAGCTTTGGTGTTGATCAATCTAAAAATGTGTCTTTTGACACCATCTTTTGCTAAAGAGATCTTGTTTTTGCCCTAGAAGTGGGGCAATTTGCTTTGATGAGTTTGTGTGGATTTTTATGAGAGTTTCATGGTTTTTTTCTTGCATAATAACCTTGCTAAATAGTTATATTATTTTTGCAAGTGGAGCAAACCACCTTGGAAGCTTGGATCTAGGGTTTGGAGGCTTCTTTTTGTCTATTTATTGTAAATTAAATATTATGATTTTATTTCTAATTTTTTGCATGTTGGTGTGAAGAATTGGAGGTGTTCGTAGAGGGTTTGAAGTAGAAAATTAAATAATAATTTTCATAATTATTATTTATTTATTTTGACAGGAAACTAGGGTTTTCAGAATTTTGGAGCAACTTTTAGTGACCTTCCCACAGAAGGAAAATTCCGAAATTATTTTAAATTGATAGCCATTATGTTTATGATTAGTTTGAGCTCTTATTTGCATCATAATTTCAAATATTGAGGGAGTTATAAATTTTTGAAGTTTTCAATTGTTCGTAGGAAATAAATATTTGTTGAGGGCAGATTTTTGGCAAGGGTTTGAAGCGGAAAATATATTTAGAACAGTTGTATTTTTGGAATTAAATCAGATTTTCTAGCCATCAAAAAGTGACATTTGAGCTTCACAAATTGGGCAAAAGGTACTTGTTTTATGCAATTTAATTTCTGATTATTTTCTATCAATTTCCAGTTATTTTGGAATAAGTTATTCGCTGAAATTCATCAATAAAACCCTACCATTTTGGCATCTAGAGTTTTTAGGGCTTAACAAGAGTTTTAAAAGCTTATTTTGCAAACTAGGGTTTGCTGATTGCATTTTTAAAATTTTGGGATATAGGGAAAAACCCCTTTTGCATGAAATCGTCCCATTTGGGAACATTACAGAGCATAAAAAATCTAAGCTTTTGGAGCAGCAAAAAGAGCTGCAAATGATTGGCCAATGTGGAGAAAAACTAAGTACTTGGGGACAGCCAATCGAGATGTTTAAAATTGTTGCTGAAATGTATGATAAAATTGCTTCCAAAAATTCTAAGTTACATCATCTACTTCAGCCACTTAGCATGCATAATAAAACTAATTTTGGAAGCTTGCTGACACTCCAACCAAGGGGAAAAATTGCTCAATATAAATCTGATCATGTGCAATCAAAAAGATCATACTTTTGGCCACCAAAACAGCTCCCTTGTTGGAACAACATGACTGATTTTAGTGCTTACTCCCAGCTGTTCAGGAGTTTTGAGAATGACGCCCTTGGAGGCCACGGTTTGCACAAGTAATGGGTCAAATTTGTAAGTATGGAACAACGATGTGCCTTAATTCCTTTTAAGCACCCCTGTGATGTCCATTTGGTCACATTCTTACATAGCAACCATGAGAAGGGGCAGCCGGGGACACAACATGCTTTGCATATGATAGAGACCATTCATAGGGGGTTGCATATGGAGATGAGTTACTACAAAGGTATGTTTCGACATGATTTCCATATTGTTCTCCTTTTGCAAAATTGAATAAAGATGCCATGGCACATGAAGGGCCTACATGAGTTGGTTGGAAATGAACAAAGGGGTACGCCATCAATAATGGGAAGTTGGGTAAGGGCCCTAGTGGAAAATAGTGGGAGTGAAAGGATGAAGGGGAAGTGGTCACGAAAGAACTCATAAAATTTTGAGTATTGCCTACCAATTATATGCTCCTTGGTCCCCCACAAAAGCGAAAAAATTGTTATGTTCCAACTAAGAATAAAAGGGGAATGCAAGTATGCAAACACTAATTTTTATTTTTCCCTAAAATCAGATTTCTACATGCATACACAACAGCGTCTTGAGAGGAAGAACATGAATTTCTTGGACACTTTTTAGCATATGATAGGAGAGAGAAGGGTATGTATAGGTTCTGAAATTCATTACTCAGAAAAATTAGATTTAAGAGGTCAAACACAACCATGTATGGAAGGGAAAATTTCTGAATTTTATGACATGTTCTAACTCTTGGGTCAAAAAAGGTATAAGTATGTTTATTTTTGTGTTTGTCCACATGAAAAATCAGTAATCTATTTGCATATACAACCATGTTATTGTTGGTCAATTTCTGGGGCCAAAAATTGACCAACCCTATAGCTTAAAGGGGTCAGGACCTATGTCCATTTTTTGTTTGTCAGTCATGTTCAAGACATGTATAATTAGTTCTTGTATAGTCATATTCCAGTCTTGTCTTGACAGCCCTTGAGTGAAGAATTGTGCAAAGGGGACGTACTTCATGCTATATCTTTCCTTTGCAAATCTTGTGTTTGGCCCACTTTTTTGTCTGCAGGCTTTGAAGAATGATCCAACAGTGGAAGGAGCAGGCCAACTTCAGATGAAGATCATAAATATTGCAAAGCTTTTGAAACACTTTAAGCCTCTTAAAGTGTAATCTGATTTGTCTTCAAGGGGCTAGGTCTAGAGTTGCAGAGATAAGGGACCAGACAAGTCTTCATGGTGTTCAAGAAGTTCCGGGCACGAACCAGGTTGCACAAGGCCTTATAAGTTCATTAGAGCCTTCCAAAGAAAACAACAGGTTCCTCGCACAAAGCCCAGAGCATATATAAAAGCCCAAGGAAATTGTTTCAGACTTGTTCATTTCGGGTAAATTGTTTTGGGTGAGAAAAGATAAAGTGTCGGACAAATTGTCCACAACAAAAAAGCCTAAGGAAATAATTGTTTTGGACAAAATGTCTGAGGGAATGGTTGTGGAAAAAATGTTTGGGCAAAGTGTCCATAGGGAAATTCTTTCAAGCAAAATGCCTACAACAAAAGCCCCGACAAAGGTCAATTCATAAAGGCAAATTCTTTCGGGCAAATTGTTTGGGACAAATTGTCCAAAACAAAACATCGAAAGGTCATTTTCTCAGGAAAATGTCCGATACAAAATCCCGAAGGGTTATTTTCTCAGGAGTGTCTGAAATAGAAGTTCTAAAGGGTCATTTTCCAACAACGTAGCCAAAACAAAAGTCCCGAAGGGTCATTCTTTCACGAAAGTGGCCAAAACAAAGCCTACAGACAAAAAGTCCAAATGAAATGGCTGAGGGAATTTTTGTCCTAGTAGGGTAATGGCGGCTGCGCAAACGTTAATTTTAGGCTACGACAGATAGCCATTGAAATTCAAAAAGTCCAGGACGGTCCAACAAGTGTCAAATTCAAGCATAGAAAATGATCGTTGGTTTTCAAATATCTCAATGACGGTCGCGCGGACGTCAAGTACGTTCACGCAAACATCAAATACAGTCACGCGGATGTCAATTTTAAGCTCCATGAATAGCCATTTGGATTCAAAAAATAGGATCGATGGCTCACATTCAATCATACAAAACATCTAACGACAAGCAGGTAAAGATATGTCAGTGGGTCATGAAGATCCAACGAAGCACATTTGATTGCACAGGCAGAATATAACGGTGCGAACGAGATTGGAAGAGTCAGAGAGCTCAGATTGAATGCGAGGACACCACGTGGTGCAAGCGCGAAAGTAGATGGCCTAACAACAGGGTCCTGAGGATCAATGTGGACCTGCCAAGTGGCACCACCCTAGGCAGGGTTGACCAGTCAAGCAAAGATATGTGGCTCACGGTCATTCATGCAGGGCAGATCTGACGGTGCGAGATGGGTCAAAAGATCGAGAAGCTGAGTCAGATAGTCGATGACCAATGAGCAACATCGAGCCCAAGAGATTTCAAATGAAGGTCGACGAATAAGTTCGACTAAGATTGAGCCGGGACAAAGTTCCAGGTGGATGCCATAGAGGCAGACAAATCAGGCAAAGGATTTCGCCACCCTGAGCAGGTAGAGAACATAAATGCAGGATCAAATATGATCTAGGTCCTTGGGAGCGGAACCTGTAAAGCCATCTAATGCCATTAAAGCCTTGTTAAGCTTCCCAAAGAGCTGCTAGTCATAGGCTCTACATCTTGTTGAGACTCGGAAGGCCCTAGCCTACGGATCTCTACTTGCAATCATGGCTATATGAAAACCAATAGGGTGATTGGTTTTCATCCATAATAGATCCATATCCAGGATAAATGAAAAAATGGCAGATGTGCAAGAAATGTCGGGAGGAACATTAGTGAGCGAGCCCAAGTGACTACCCGGTAGTGTGAAGAACATCAAGCATGATTGAGGAAGACAGCAAGTGACATTAATGCAAAATAAGCTTGAGAAGGATTCATACGGCGGTGGAGATTGCTTCTTACATCTGGTCTTGATCTTCACGTTCTCCACCATGCCAAAGAAGATATAGTGACATTAATGCAGGGCAAGGCTCGAGGAGATTGCATTGGTGATTGTTCTAAGTGTGATTGGGCTCATTAATGATCCCTTCAGTGCCATTTTCTCTCTCTCCCACCTTATTTCTTCCTATAAATACTTGCTTTGAACTCTTGATCAAGATCCCTGGGTTGGAGATAGCACAACTCTGCCAAAATCACTTTGTAACACTCGAAGCAATATAAGACAGTTTTCAAATTCTAGTTGAATGCTAAGTGTGTTTTATTGAAGTTTAACGTGTAGAGTGTATGTTTCCATTTATCATCTGTGTATTCTTCATGTACCTTGCTTCAATTTTGTTGGTTTCTTGCAGGTTGTGTGAAGTGTTAGCCAGCGACTTCCCTCTTGAAGTGTCATAAGTCCATAGTGTCTCATATAGACCTATCTCTTCTTGTCCTTCAAGCTGCAGGTCTCTTTTCAGCCTTCATACAAAATGCTCATGCTTGCAACCTTGTCATAGAATCTGACCAGTCCTTGTCTTAATTGAATTCATTAGTAGTCATAGAAGTGTCCAAGTTGAAAGTGGATCTTAGAACTTTTGGTGCATCACCACATTTAGTATAGATTTTTATTCATGTATTTCTCTCCCTTTTCATCCCAATAGCATAGGCTTAGTAGAAGGGACTCTATTGTTACATCTGAGGAGCTAGCCTCATAAATAATCCTAGAGATTTGGCCCAAACTTAAGTAACCCACAGCGTAGGACCATTCCCATGTTGGAACAGATTTGAGAGTAGGACTTGAACACTTCTACTTTCAGCCTAGAGTGCAATCTAGTTCCATAACAATTACCATAAAGGAAAAGCTGATTTGGTCCAATTCATACAAGATTTTGGAAACATACTTATGTTGGCACCTTGGGAAGGCGATGTAAGAAGCATTCATGACGGGAAAGTACAACCTTCTTGTGAGGATGTTTGGGAGCTATTGATGAGTTTGAAGAAGATCCTATGCATGCTTGAGATGAGTGACAAGGATCAGCCTCTTGTTGAGTATGTGTTTCACACTCAAATGCCCATACATGGTGACAGATATGTCTTGGAGGCCTCACCTCTTGGAAGGTACAGTGGTGATTTATTTTTGCAAATTTGGTGGGTCATGGTCCAACACATGAGAGGGTTTTGCACACAAGACAGCGAGGTAAGTTGGTTTCCTCATGATCTGCGTAACAACTTTTGGTAACGTCTCTTCCATTTGGAAGGTATTAGGGAAGGGAGTTTGCTCATCCACCACTTGGTATTGAAAAGGGTGGTTGATTGGGAGCAAATGGAGCCTTTGGAAGGCTATGAGGGCACTTTTAGTATGTGGGGGCAGCCCCCAAAGCACAAGGACAAGAATATGAAAGAGCCAATTGAGAATTCTTTTCCTTCGGATGGAATCACCAATGGACATTGCATCATAAGGTATGTTGAAACACCTCTTTGGATATTGCAATTGCTTGAGGACAAGCAACTTTGGGTGGGAGGACTGTAATGTCCCCATTTTTGATCTAGACCCTCGTGGGACCCTTAGCCAATTCTTGTTTCCAATGGCTAAGGGTAGAGAAAAAAAAGAGCATTGTGGGCCACTTGTTAGGAGTTAATAATAAAAAAGGTACTTTACATTTCTAATTTTGAGTTGAGTTATGAAAAAGCACCTTATGTTTCTATTTCACTTAAGTGGTGGGGTTTAAAGGTCTTCGGCACTTAAGCCTAAAGTGAAATCAAGAGGATTTTTTAATATTTTAAAAAGAAAGGTAACTCTTCCCTCTAATTTTGGGCGCTACACTTGGAGGAGTGGCATATAAAGGCAAGTAAGAATTCATTTGAAGATTATGCATAATTGGATATTGGAATTATTGATCAAATGTCAAGCTTAGTTTCCACCTCTTGAAAATGAAAACATTCAAGAAGTGTCTTAGGTTTGGAGACGAAAACCTCCATTCCTTCTACTTGAGCAACTCTATTCAAAGGTTGTAAGTGAGCTTCAAATTGCATGTGTGCATGCAAGTGGATCTACAAAATTGTTTTGAAACACCACTTACTTTTGAAAGTTTGAGTGAACCTAGGGTTTGAGGAGAAAATTTTTGGAAACTAGGGTTTTAGAATTTTAAAGCAAGTTTTGGTGGCCTTCCTATGAAAGAAAAATTTTGATATTATTTTTATTTGATAGTCACTAATTTTGTGGTCAGTTTGAGCTCTTATTTGCATCATAATTCTAAATATTGAGGGAGTTATGAATTTTTGAAGTTTTAGCCTGTTTGTAGGAAATAATAAATATTATGGGCAACGAATTGTTTGGGAAAGACTGATTTGCATGTTTCTATCTTGGGTGATTTGTGTTGGAGTGGTTTTGCAGGGTTTCTAGGGTCATTCAATGCCTTAGAATATTCAAAATTTATTTCCACAATTTTGACACTTGGGCGACTAGTTTGGCAAGCTTTAGAGGATAATTTGGTGAGAGAAAACCAAGGGATAATTTCCATATTTGTTCATTCTATTTATTTGAAGTGTGGTGAACCACTTGAAGAGTATTTCGAGGCATTTAAGAGTTGAAAAGCACAGTTATACCTTCAAAAAAAAATTAGAATATTTTTGAGAGGTATTTTCAACAATTTATCCTATTATTGGACACCAAAAAAGATACTCAATTTTATAAATAATTTTCAGCTTCTTGTGGATTTATTTGGATGCTCTTTAGATTGAATATCATATATTTTTCCAGCTAGGGTTTGGTTGGTTATAGATTTTCATATTTCAATTTGGTACTTGGTTTGGCTAGGGTTTGTTGGAAAATCCTCTTTTTTTAGTTGTCGTTCCAATTTGGGGACATAACAGATCCTCTATTTGATAAGGGGTTAATTGAGCTTAGGGGCCAAAGATTGGGTGACAGCCTTTATGAAGAAGTTTTCAACGCTTATGGAACTTGAAATGACAAGTTTGGAAGGTGGTTTCGAGAGAGTTAACAACTATTATTGGTTACACATTGAAGAATACAGTTGGGGCAACCATTGGTGTGAAAGAAGAATGAGATTGGTGACTGATTTTGAGATTGGCTACAGCTGGTACATGTCTAACAACAATAGGTACGATAGCAAGAAGAAACTAGAGATGGTTTCCCTTCATTGGAAAACAATTACAAGTGGACATTGCATAATAAGGGAGGTTGGGATACCCCTTTGGATACCACAATTGCTCGAGGACAAGCAATTTTGGGCGGGAATGACTGTAATGTCCCCCTTTTTGAACTAGTCTTGGGAGGAGACCCTTAGCCTTTCTGTTCCTAAGGGCTAAGGAAATTAGAGGCAAAAAGGAGAACATTTGTGAGCTTTAAGAGCATTTTATGATTAAACACTTTATTAACTAATTTTGGGACCTTTTTGAGGGTCTTAGTCACTTCAGGCCTAAACTGCTTTTATAAGGAAGATTTTTATAATATCTTTTTTAAAGAAAAAGGTAAACTCTCCCTCCTTAATTTGGGTGCCACATTTGAAGGAGAAATATAAAAGGAAAGCAAAGGCTCATATAAAAAGGTTATGTATTTTTGATATTGAATTTGTTGATCAAGTATGTCAAACTTGTTCACCACAACTTGAGAATGAAAACTTTCAAGTGTAACAAGGGTTTGGGAACGAAAACCTCCATTTCTACATTCATGACATATTTATTCAAGCGCTGTAATTGTGCTTCAGATTTGCATGGTTGCATGCAATTGGACATACAAGGATGTTTTTGGACACCACCTTCAAGGATTGTTTCAAACCCAATAGAGAGCTGAAAATTCATATTTTGCAGGTCAAAGAGGTGGACGAACTTGATTTGAGGAGTTTGGTTGATCTAGGAAGCCATCCCTAATGTGGCAACTTGCTTTGGGAGAGTGGCGACCCCTCTCAAAAGGGCTAATTGGCTTCAGAACCCTCTTCTAAGGTTTAGAGGTATTTTTAGCAATTTATTCCAACTTGACAAATTGTTGGAGGGTTGATTTGAACATGATTTAGGGTGATTTTATGCCCTATATAATATTATGAATTTATTATATTATTTCAGCAGTGACCTAGGGTTTTGAGAATTTTGAGACAACTTTTGGTGGGCTTCCTATAATGGCAAAATTTTGATTCTAATTTTGTTTGATATCTACTATTTTTGTGATCATTTTGAGCTATCACTTGCATTGAGATTTTAAGTATTGTGGAAGTTGTGAATTTATGAAATTTTGCTGTAATTTTGCAATAATAAATTTCAGATTTTTGAGTTTCGACTTTTGAGTGAATATTTTGACTTCTAAAATTAGTGGCTGCAATATAAAGCTTAGTTCATAATTTTTGGAGGGTTTAAAGTATTAAATCTGATTTTTGCCCTAATTGCCTAAGGGTTTGGTGGAGAAAATTGCTAAATATTGCTTCATTTTTTTAAGTGTGTTATTGACTGAACTTGTATTTTCAGATTCTTTAAAGGAAGGGGTTTTAGATTAGGTAGGATTTGTTGGAAAACCCCAATTTTGCCTAATTGTCTCATTTGGGGACACTCACTGTAACAATGCTGAATTGTTTGCTTTTTCCCTCCAAAAAAACAACATATACTTTGCATAACTTGTACCTTGTGATTCTATATAGCAAGTTTTAACCACACCAACATAGGACAATGCATTATCTCTTATGTAGTGTGTCAATCTACATGAAAACTAAATTATAATTGTTGTAGTTGATTTATTGACAACACCTACCTCAACACTTGCCATGGGTTGTATATTCCCCTCTTGCATTTTCCCTCTGGTCACAGCCACTCCATGTAACATATAGAATATATCAAATAAATTGTGATGCTTACCAATTTTATGAGTTGTTTGCATGTTTTTTAACATGCCCTTCACCTTGTCTTCATCCTTGGCGTGATCCCCATAACCATCAAAACGTTGTAGGAGCATAGTAGGAGGGTTATGCCATGATTTCTCACCATAGAATAATTAAATTGCTTACCTCTATGTTCTTCCCTCTTAAACTCTCTTAGGTGCTGCCTAGCTTGGAAGGCTATCATCTTTGCCTCCTTTGCCCTCCTTATCCACTCATCACACCTTGTGTCTTTGACATAAGAGCACAATTTTATTCCATGGTGTATTTAGAATGAAATTCTCTTGATTCATCCACCTTATTGACTTCAACTTGCAGCTCTTGTTGTTCATCAAAAATTTTAAAACTATCATTTGGGTGCCCTTGAACTTCTGGTTCTTGTGGCTCAGAAAATTCAGTCATTGGCTGCCCCTTGAATAATTAATAACCCTCCTTTGGCTGCCCCAAAGGTTCCACCTTTTGAATTTTTTCACTTGCAACAATAGGCTGGCCTTCAATTTCAAATTTGTCTACCACAGAATTTTCATTTTTTGGCTCAGAAATTTCTGATTGCTTTTGCCTTTGTGGCTGCCCCTCAATTTCAGTTTTGCATGCCTTTGAATTTTCTAATTTTTTTGAGTTTTCTGATTTTGAACCCTGCTGATTGCTTGTCATTAGAGGCTCCTGAATCACCAATTTTTGATGTTCAAAACCCCCATGTGTTGGCTGGTTCATGCATGTCTGATAATTTTCCTATGATTGTTTGATAACCACTGATTTTTGATGGCCAACATACTCATGAGGTGGTTGCCCTTTGTATAATTGGAAACTCCTATTTGGTGCCATTAATATTTTCAATTTTGGTGGCTCTAAATTCTCACCAAACTCCTTAGTGATCCTTTCACAATAATCCTCTTATGTTCCAATGAGGTCATGCCTTTGTGCTTTCCAGGCCACCAATCATGGACAGCCCCATCCAAACGTTGGATGATGAAATTTAGAGCCTCCTTTCTACCCCTAGGCCTCAAGTCAAGGTATTCATTTACCTTGTCCACCCAAACTCTCACTAAAATACCTGGATCCCCATCAAAAGTTGGGAGAACTATTCTCCCCAAACGTCATGTATGGCTATGTGCCCATGGTGCCCTTTTTCTTGTTTCAACAATATCCATTTTCTAAAGCTCCTTCCCCTTCTGAAGCGGGGTGTATGTGTCAAATACTCATCATAATATTCCATTAGATCCCAACGAATTAAAGGTTGGTCCTCCACTTCAAGGAGTTGATCCCTGTCCTTTCCCTTCACTGTTTGAGGGAAGGTAGCCATTGTCCTCATCAAACAATTTTGGGCTTAAATAAGACTCAACCTTATCCTTGTCCATGTCACTGTTTGACATAAGTCTTTGAACCCCACAAATGATCAAGAAATGGTTCTGATACCACTGTGATGCCCCCAAATTGGGACAAATGAGTAAAAAGAGGTTTCTTCCACAACCCTTGCTAAACTGAAATAATTTACTAAAAATTACAACAAACCCGAGTTTTTAGAATTATAGCTCAACACTGAAAATAAAATCAGCAAACCCTAGTTGTAAAAATCTCACCAAAATCACAATAAAATATTGCAAACTCTCATGAACAATTTAGGAAATCAACCAAGCAAGAGTAAGGCCTTGGAATGGTAAATCGCCACTCAACCCTAGGCACCAAATAATGTGATTAGTTGCAGCTGTGCCAACCCAGCTTTCACTTCTATATATTCAGGAAAATGACCAGAAAATTACAGAATAAGTTCACTGTAATAAATACTTCTAGAATTATGATGCCAAAATTAGGAGAAATATTACTAAATAACATTACCAATTTTATTATGATTTTTCTGACAAGTTTGAGGCCCAAAATGACTTACAAAACCTTTCCAATAATTAAGAATAAATTCAAAAATAATATAGAAAATTCACAATATTATTTGGGTACAAAACAACCCTCCAAACCCTAAAAATTCAACTCCAAATCCATTCGCTCTAGCTAGAATAATTTGGAAATAAATTCCCAAAACCCTAGGAGAGGGTTTTTCTTTGTAGTGCATCCCTTAACGGGGTCTTCTACCCTAGTGGCCAAGTCGCCACCCTTCTTAACCTGCAAAACACATTCACCAAGCTCTCCAAGATACTTGCCAATCTTTTGAATCAAGGCAGTGTTTCAAAACACTTTTGTAAGACCAATTGTATGCAACCATACAAATTTGAAGCACAATTATAGTCTTTGAATAGAGCTCCCTTTAATGAAGGAATATATGTTTTTGTCTGTAAACCCTTGGTGCACTAGAAGGTTTTTGTCCTCAAGTCACTTTGAACAAGTTTGACATACTTGATCATCAATTCAATATCCAAAATCAACATAACCTCAAAAATAGATCCCTTGCTTGTAATAAATACCCTCCTAAAGGGGGCAAACCATGTGAAGGAGTCCAATGCATGAATTAAAAATCATTGCCGACTTTCAATTTCCACTTTTGGATCCCACCCAAAGGGTGGCATTCCAATTTGGAACAACTCAAAAGCTGACAAGGTCACAATTTATTCTTCCATTATTAAATTAATTTGTCTTAATAAATAATAATAATTCAAATTAATTTTGGAGCAAATAATCTAATAATTAATTAATTAAATTGTTTTATTTGCAAAATTGATAAAAATCATTTTTTTAAGCAATTAAGTAATCGAAAATACTTTTCAATTATTTACTTAAATTATCTTAATTTTAATAGTAAAGACCACTTTAAAGGTAATATAAATAATTAATCACGATAGCTCAATTATTCTAATAATCAATTAAAATTGCCTTCAGATAACAAATTGTCTTAATTATGCATGCATTGAATATTGTTGATCAAGTATGTCAAGCTTGTTCACCGTGAATTGAAAATGAAAACCTTCAAGTGTACTAAGGTTTGGGGACAAAAACTTTCATCCCTTCATTGTGGGCAGCTCTATTCAAAGGTTGTAATTGTGCTTCAGATTTGCATGGTTGCATGCAATTGGTCTTATAAAGGTATTTTGGAACACCTATTGACCATTTTGGTCCTGCAGACCAAAAATCAGTCTCCCTTTTTCCTTGTCCTGATTAGTCAGTCTCTGATGTCTTCACCTTACTGCAATTGTAGTTTTTTCCCTTTATAATAGGCTTGTTCTTATAAAGAGCCGAGTGATTGGAGTCCTGTAGGTTTTCAGGTTGATTTGGGCCTTATTTTCGCTTTGAGCAAATTACCTTGGACAAGCCTTTTTGGCAATGTTGACCATTTTTGGTCCTGCAGGCCAAAAAATTGGTCTCCCTTCCTTCCCCACTATCTTGAACAGTGAGTCATGTTTTGACCCTTCTGCTGTTGTGCTTTTCCCTTTTGTAATAGGCCTGTTTTCTAAGCCAAATGACTTGAGCCTTGTATATATCTCGGGTTGATCCACAGGGCCATTTCGAGCACTCGGTCCACAAGCCTTTTGGCAAAGCATGAGCCGATTCAAAGCACGCAAGTCGTTTTACAAAGCTCCAAGACAAAGTGCCCTTGCGGAGGGCAGACAAATGACCAATTGGGCCTTTCAGCAGGGTCCGAAGGGTAACTTGGGGCCTAAATGCCCTTGCGGAGGGCAGGGAACACTTGCAGAGGGACCAAAGAAGACGGCCGAAAGGTAAGGTTTTCTTCAAAAAAGACTAAGGCAAAGGAAGGATTTCCTTCGGACTTTTGTCCAAAGAATAAATTCGAAGGAATAAATCCAAGGAAGATAAATGTGAGTTCCTTCGGACATTTTGTCCGAAGAAATTCACAAGGCAAGGAGCCAAACGGAGGATTACCCTTTGGAAAGAAATCCGTGGCAAAATGGCAAAGGCAAATTCCTTCAGACAAAAGTCCAAAGGAATTCCTTCGGACATTTTGTCCGAAGAAAAAGACCGACCAAAAGAAAGAAGCGCTGAAACATGAAGGAAACATTTCCTTCGGGCAAAATGTCCGAAGGAAATGTCCGAAGGAATTGAGAAGCCAAGGCAGCCCGAAGGAGCCCGAAGGGCAAGTGCCCTTGCGGGGGACTCTCGGCTGCCAAAAGGGGGACCTTTTCCAAGCTCCGAATGAACACCTTCCCTTCGGGAGGGTTCAACGACAAAAGGCCGATGGAATTGCGAAAAAATCCGAAAGAATTACCAAAGGGGTGACAGGCCCGAAAACATCAAATTCAGGACAATGGAATAGCCGTTGGCTTTCAAATGGCGACAGGCGCGCGAACATCAACTTTACGGCAATGAAATAACCGTTGATCGTTAAATGCTTGAGCGCGAACTCGAAGGAATTCAAAGGCCTTAAGGCCAAAAGGAAGAGACCATCGAGAAAGGAGCCCGAAGAGCCAAGGATTGACAGAAAATAGCCCCGAGGGCTGAAAGAGCCAGGAAAAGACAAAAGCTGGGAAAAAACAAAAGCCAAGAGTGAACTCAGCGACCCGTCGAGAAAGGAGCCCGAAGAGCCAAGCACAGACACGGACAAAATAGCCCAGGTGGCAAAAGAAGCGTCGGCAGAAGAGTTATTACAACAATTGGAACAGTCCTTAAGAAATGGTCATCAAAGAGTGCGAACAGTGAAGGCGTGCCCTGTATTTCTTCATTTAGGCATTAATGAGCAGACAACTGCGTGAACCTCTTTAAGAAGCGGTCTTGTTTTCAAACAGAAAGGCGTGACCCATGCTTTTACATGACATTTAATATGATTTAAATGCCAAAGTCAAGACTTGGACTGCCGCAACATGGCTTCCTTCACCGGACTTCCTCTTCCCAATGAGTTAAATGCAACATGGGCCACTTGTGGAAAGAGGCGCCATTGTTTTCTCTTTCTCTATATATTGTAAACTCTCATTTGAGAAAGATATCTCTCATTTTGTAAGGCAAAGCCTTGCCAAAATTTCACCTTGAATCAATAAAAATGCATTTTACCTCTATTTGACTGGTTATATCTCTGAGTGTGTCTGCATATTAAACATGTGTTTAGTCATTGTAGCTTGATGCTTTCACAAGTTGACACCAACACACCTGGTGTAACTAGAGTACCAGTTCTGCAGGTTAATAGAAAGTGATGCATCTAGAGCGCAGAGACAGAGAAGGGTTATCAGAGAGTTTGTTTTCTACAGTCCCTGTGGTAAGTTCATTTTCTGTCTTTATTAAGCCTCCCTGTTAAAGCTCCCTACAGTCTGGTATTTTCATCAAATAAAGTGTATGTACATCCTCTTCTGGTCTGAAGTGTGAGTAAATGAGTAGATCAAACTTGTTTGGTGCATCACCGTCTTAGATTAGTTTTTGTTTTCAATATCTTTCTCTCTTTTCACCCCCCTTTTTATATATTAGCAGTAGTAGTGAAATAACTCAGAGATGCATCAAGGGAGCTAGCCCTTATCTAGAGATTCTCCCCTCAGTTTTGGCAGACCCACAGGCAAGAGGGGAGTCTCCATTGTGCCGCGTGGAAGGGAGAAGCTCAACGTTCTTTCAAGGGTGCAATCCACAGCATCAACACTTTTTGGCACGCCCGGTGGGACCCATTTTAATGCTCAGAAAAGTTTCAAGATTGATGCTGGTCCTGTTACAGCAAAAAAAATCAACCATTTTTCCAGCATCTGGCAACTCCATTATCAAGAGCATCAGTCTCTAGTCAAAGATCAATCTGACATCCTATGCCTAAGGTCACCACACGATCTACTGCTAAGGGTATCCCTTTTGAATTCGTTAAACTACCATTCAACTCAGCAAGGCGACTGAGGTTTGCAAGGACTCATCCTTATTCAACAAATCATTTTTCCAGACCTGCTATAAGATACACTTACGCAAGAAGGCCCTGGTTGAATCCTGTCATAGCTATGGCTTTACTTTTTGTGGCCTTTCATGGTCAGAGTCCTTTGAATCTTTTGCATTATGACCCAATCCCAGGTACAGCCCTTAAGAGTGTGCCTCCCTTTAATGGAGAAGGGCCTATTAATGCTATTGAGCATATCAAAAATATTGCCAACCTCTGCAATATTCACAATGTCACTAAAGAAAACATTGCTATCAAATTGTTGGCATTGTCTTTTAAGGGCAAGGTTTTGGACTGGTATGGGACTCTGCCTATGAATTCAATCGGCACATGGAACGAATTGAGTACCCTCTTAACAAACAGATTCGGGGAGAAGAGTGACCACCTCTCACTTGCTGAGCAGCTAACCACCATGCAGAGAGCTCCACACGAATTTATGCAGGATTTCAATACTCGTTTTCAGAAGACCTGGGACAGAATCCCCATTTTGGTAAGGCCGACCCCAAGCTATGCTTTCCTCTATTATTTGAAAGCGTTGAACAGCGACATTGTTGTCATGATACAGTCCATGGGAGGACATGTGTTGTCTGCTGCCTATGAAATAGCCATAGCAGCTGAGAATTGCTTGGTGCAAGCGGGAAAGATAGCACCTAGACCTCATATGTCGCTCTTCCTTGAATTGCCACCCCCAGTCCAGACTGCTGCACCCACCTTAGCTCTTTTGCCTGGCATAGAAAAGTCGGCTGTTACTTCGTCCAATGACCTTCATAAAGTCAAAAGCTTGTTGCAAAGCGTGACCAATGAACTGGTGGCTCTCAAAAGGCAGCAAGCTCAAAACTATCGGCCAAATCAGGGATATCAGCAGTTTGGGCAAACAAATAGACCCCCTTTGCAAAATTACAATCAAGGACAGGGTCAATTTGCACAAGCCAGACCTTATCAAGGATATAATCTAGGGGCTCCATCATCCAAGGCTTTAGTGCCCGCTCAAAATGATCTAATACAAGAACAACCAAATTGCTCACTCATGAGATATGGTCAAGAGCAGGTTGTTTATACAAATGAGATGCCAAGTCAATACACGAATGCACAAGACAATTAGGCAGCCGCCCAACTCCCAAGCTTTGAGGCATCAGTGCAACCTGGCATGGACAACAGGTCGGCTCAGTCTGATTCCACTCTCATGAATCACCTGGAAGGTGAATTTTGTGCAATCAACTACGTGGGTAGTGCAGACAACCAAGATGATTATGTTGCAGCCAACACAAGGTCTAAAAGAAGAGCTATAGAGGAAGCTCCATGTGCTGCCCAAACGTCCGCCGCATCTTCTTCATCACATGGAAACAAAAAAAAATTAAATTTCAGGCCGCCAATTACACCCTCAACTCCTCGGCCTGCGCCTCAGGCTGCAAGTAACCCCAAAGAAAATTTGAAAGGGGGAAACCCTCAGATTAATGTGGTGGACCAGATGAAGAAGCTACACATGACTATCTTCTTGTGGGATTCATTGGCAATGTCGGGACAAAAGGACATGTTCCAAAAGGAATTGCACGGGCTAAATGAACAAGTTGTCCCAGCAAAAGCCGATAATGTTATGATCATGAATGGGCATCCTTCCACAGCAGGCCAAGTAAAGAAAGAAGAAAAGGTTCCCCCTTTCTATCTGTCCTTAGTCATAGGAGATTTCTTGGTGCACAATTGCATTATTGACAATGGGGCAAGCACCTCAGCAATGCCAAAATGTATAGCGAATAAACTGGGGCTCAAATACGAAAAAATGACTGAGGGAGTCCTACAACTGGATGGAACACCAGCAAAGACAGTAAGAGTGGTGAGAGGCTTGAACTTGATGCTCCATGCCTATCCAACTTTCTCAGTTCCTCACGACGTGGTGGTGGCGGATGTTCCTCCCTACTTTGCATTTGCTTGTCCAGGGATTTCACATCCAAAATAGACGGGTACTTAACAGCGAACTAGTCCTACCTGGTTTTTAGAACCAAATATGGGACTAAGGTCAGGATTGAGTCGGAGCCAATCCACAGAGATCATCTGAAGCCGTACTCACTCAAGGCGGCGAATGTCAGCTACGCCATTATTGATCAAGAAGAATTCCAAGTGGATCAATCTCCGCCCTCTGCCCTTGAAGGAGTTGCTGACCTGCTCTTAGACGAATGGGGAAGTGACAACTTTGAACATGACCCTTACAAGTTCACAGAAGAGGCAGGCCTCGGGATTTATTGCATGCATGAAGAGGGTACTTTTGTACCAAATTTGATAAAAGCAAGCCAAGAGAGCTCAGATTTATGGCAGCTTTTCTTTGATGGCTCAAGAAGCAAGATCAGAGATGGTGGGGGAGTGGTGCTAGTCTCCCCCTCACAAGAGAAATACTTTTTGACTTTCAGGTTCCAGTTTATTGCACGTGCAATGTTGCAGAGTATGAATCTCTCATCCATGGTTTGGAGTGGGCGAGAAAAAGAGGAATTAAAGCGCTGCAGGTTTTTTGTGACAGCAAGTTGATCGTAAATCAGGTGAGAAGTCGAAATCTGACCAAGAATTCTTTGCTAAAGTCGTACAAGCACAGGGTGTGGGACTTAGTAGAGAGTTTTTTTGCTTTTAATGTTACTTCCATTCCAAGAGAGTAGAATAAGCAAGCTGACAGACTAGCAGCAGTTGGTGCTTAGTACAACATCCCCAAGGAAATAGGCCGAGACAACAGTCCGCACCATTTGAAAGTGGTAATTAGACCCTCCGTGCCTGACAACATCACCAACTGGCAGATGTTTGACAGTGATCAGCAGATAGCACTCTTCTTGCAAGAGGAAGCTAAGTTTGCCTCTAGAAACCAGGCTAAGCTACAGCAGCAGTATGGCGGCCAAATTGTTCAGCAGAAGAACAATAAACTTTCCAAAGGCTTGGTCACTCTCGAAAGTATTTTCAACGAGGATGACCAATTGAAAAATGATAAAGCAAGCATCACAACGAAGGAGAACTATGAAAAAGTTGAGATATTCAAGAATAAGTTGTTTGCACTTGGAAAAGTGTGTACAAATCATGAAAGGCAGGCTTTCATCTTGTTGTGCTAGGAGTTTGTTGATGTCTTCGCTTGGGAGTATAGCGACTTGAAGGGTTTTAACCCAAGTTTGGCCCAACATATCATTGAGCTAGAGGAAGGCGCCAAGCCCATCAAACAGAAACAAAGGCCTGTCAACCCGAAGATTGAGCCTCTCATGTGGAAGGAACTCACAAAGTTGATTGAGTCTAGAATCATATTTCCGATCAAATACTCTTCTTGGCTGGCCAATCTTGTTCTCATCCGAAAAAAGAATGGGGAGATCAGAATGTGTAGATTTCAGAGACCTCAATAGAGTCTCTTTGAAAGACCATTATCCTCTCCCAAGTATGGAGCAGATCCTCCAAATGGTGACAGGGAGCGAGTGTTTCTGTCTCTTGGATGGGTATTCAGGGTACAGTCAGATTTTGATGCAAGATTGTGACCAGTACAAGACAGCCTTCACTACCAAATGTGGAACATTTGCTTACCGAAAAATGCCATTTGGATTGTCAATGCCGGTGCCACTTTTCAACAAGCCATGGACATGGCTTTTCAAGGCCTGATAAATAATATTGTACTAGTATATCTTGATGATGTGACAGTGTTTTCTAAGGAAGCGGGCCAACACATGAAGCACCTCAGGTAAATCTTTGAGAGGTGTAGAGAGTTCGGTATCTCTCTCAACCCAAAGAAATACATGTTCACTATGCACGAAGGTAAACTCCTTGGCCATGTGGTTTCGAAAGAAGGCTTGACCATTGATCCAGAAAGAGTTCACTCCATTCTAGAGCTGTCCTTGCCTAAGTATAAGAAGGGTCTGCAAAGCTTCTTTGGCAAAATAGATTTCATCAGGAGATTTATCCCAAATTTTGCCAAAATAGTCAAGCCATTGACCTCCATGCTGAAGAAAAATGAAAAATTCACATGGACAGCACAAAAGAAGGATAGTTTTGAAGGGATCAAGCGGGCTATCGCCTAGGCTCCTACCTTGATCAGTCCTGACTTCACCAAAGATTTCAACCTCTATACCTTCGAAAATGAAGAGGTAATCTCTGCCATTCTTACCAAAGCGAATGATGAGAACCTTGAACAACCGCTTGCGTTTTTTAGCCAGGGTCTAGAGGGTTTTGAGGTCAGGTATACATATGTGGAGAAGCAAGTCCTTGCGGTCATATGGAGCCTGAATAAATTCAGACATATGCTGTCCAATAGCAGGGTTCATCTCATGGTGCCGCACCCCAGCGTCAAAGATTTCTTGATCAGTCATGATCTAAATGAAAAGAGAGCAAGATGGATCACCAAAGTAATGGAATATGACGTAGACATTAGAACCATCAAGTTGGTAAGGGGAAAAGGCCTGCATGAACACCTTGCTATAGACCTTAAACAGCAGAAAGATGACAATTTGCTAATTCATGATGAAGCCATAGCAGAAGAATCAACAGTCATGAAAGATTGGACATGAGACATGAGACATTTTCTTCTCACTGGCAAGTGCCCGCAGGGCCTTGATAGGACCAAGAGGAGATATTTCAGACTCCAATCTCTCCCTTACGTCCTGATTGATGGAGTGTTGTTTATAAAAAATTTCTCAGGAGTACTTTTAAGGTGCATAGACCCAGGTCAGGTCGACATGGTGTTGTCCAAGTTCCATGATGGGTCAGCTAGTGGTCACTTTGCTCCTAAACTTACAGCTGCAAGAATTATGAGAGCTGGTTATTTCTGGCCCACTTTATTCAGAGACACCCATGCTTGGGTACGAAAGTGCCAGAAGTGTGCGCTCTTTGATGGAAAACAACAGATGGCTGCAATGCCTCTACAGCCTATTCAATTGGAACACCATTCATGCAATGGGGCCTAGACTTCATAGGGATGATCAATCCTCCCTCCAGTGCTGGCCACAAATGGGTCTTGACTGCCACAGACTACTTCACGAGATGGGTAGAAGCTATCGCTTTGAAGGAAGCCAACAAAAGTGCAGTCCTAGATTTCGATGAAGGCTTGGTGACAAGGTTTGGAGTCCCAGCTACCATCATATCAGACAACGCATTGGCTTTTCTGGGAACCAGAACGAGCGAGTGGGCATTGAGATACGTCATCTATCTCAGCACTTCTTCCAACTAGTACCCACAAGGGAATGGGCTGGCTGAGTCCACCAACAATAATCTGATCAGGATTATCAAAAGAACAATGGAGGAGAATCAGAGAACTTGGCATGTCAAGTTGAAAACAGTGTTGTGGGTAGACAGGGTTACTCCAAAGAGGGCAGTTGGCAATTCACCATACACGCTCGTGTATGGAAGAGAAGCTAGACTTCCTATTTCACTTGAATTGCCAGCTTTCGATCTTGCTCATCAGCTGCAATTGGAAGAGGGCAACAGCATGGAGGTCAGGCTGGGTGAATTGATGGAACTTCAAGAGACAAGGGACCGAGCCATGGTTTCTATGATCAGCCGTCAATAGCAAACGAAGAAGCACTTCGACAAAAAATCCTCGTCAAAAGGCTTCTCTGAAGGCGACATTGTCTTAAAATGAGATGAGGACCGAGTTAAGCCTGGAAAGCACAGGAAGTTTGACGCCCTATGGAGTGGTCCATATGTCATCACTCAATGCAAGCAGCACAATGCATTCTAGCTCTCCAGGTTGGATGGTGAAGAATTGCATATCCCAGTTAATGGGCTATACCTTAAGCACTGTCACTGAGCTTTTCTCTCGTTTTGTACATATTTTCCTTGTTTTTCACCTGTTTTCTCTAAGTGCTTTCGCACATGTTTGTAGTTTTTTTTTTTAACCTTGTGTGTGTTTTGTTTATCTTTTGGGGTAAAAGCTTCATGATTGATTCTTGGATATCTCAAGGCCATTGTCAACCTTTTGGACTGTGTTTCGACTCCGTGCCCAACGGACTTGTAAGCCACTGGTTTTCCTAAGCATAGCAGGCATGCTTCCCTTGGGAATTGCCAAATTTGTTGACCATTTTTGGTCCTGCAGGCCAAAAAATTGGTCTCCCTTCCTTCCCCACTATCTTGATTAGTCAGTCATGTTTTGACCCTTCTGCTATTGTGTTTTTCCCTTTTGTAATAGGCCTGTTTTCTGAGCCAAATGACTTGAGCCTTGTATATATCTCGGGTTGATCCACAGGGTTTTTTTCGTTTCGGGCAGTCGGTCTACAAGCCTTTTGGCAAAGCATGAGCCGGTTCAAAGCACACAAGCGTTTTACAAAGCTCCAAAGACAAAGTGCCCTTGCGAAGGGCAGGCAAATAACCAATTGGGCCTTTCAGCAGGGTTCGAAGGGTAACTTGGGGCCTAAATGCCCTTGCGGAGGGAAGGGAACACTTGCAGAGGGACCAAAGAAGAGGGCCGAAAGGTAAGGTTTTCTTCGGAAAAAAGACTAAGGCAAAGGAAGGATTTCCTTTGGACTTTTGTCCGAAGAATAAATCCAAGGAAGATAAATGTGAATTCCTTCGGACATTTTGTCTGAAGAAACTCACAAGGCAAGGAGCCAAACGGAGGATTACCCTTCGAAAAGAAATCCGTGACAAAATGGCAAAGGCAAATTCCTTCGGACAAAAGTCCGAAGGAATTTGTCCGAAGAAAAACACTGACCAAAAGAAAGAAGCACTGAAACATGAAGGAAACATTTCCTTTGGGCAAAATGTCTGAAGGAATTCTTTCGGACATTTTTTCCGAAGGAATTGAGAAGCCAAGGCAGCCCGAAGGGCAAGTGCCCTTGCGGGGGACTCTCGGCTGCCAAAAGGGGGACCTTTTCCAAGCTCCGAAGGGACACCTTCCCTTCGGGAGGGTTCAACGACAAAAGGCCGATGGAATTGTGAAAAAGCCGAAGGAATTACCAAAGGGGTGATGGGCACGAAGAGGTCAAATTCAGGACAATGGAATGGCCGTTGGTTTCTAAATGGCGACGGGCACGCGAACGTCAACTTTACAGCAATGAAATAACCGTTGATCTTTAAATGCTTGAGCACGAACCTGAAGGAATTCAAAGTTCTTAAGGCCAAAAGGAAGAGACCGCTGAGAAAGGAGCCCGAAGAGCCAAGGATTGATAGAAGACAGCCCCGAGGGCCGAAAGAGCCAGGAAAAGACAAAAGCCAAGAGTGAACTCAGCGACCTGCCGAGTAAGGAGCCCGAAGAGCCAAGCACAGACACGGACAAAACAGCCTAGGTGGCAAAAGAAGCATCGGCAGAAGAGTTATTACAGCGGTTGGAACAGTCCTTAAGAAATGGTCATCAAAGAGCGCGAACAATGAAGGCGCGGCCTGTTTTTCTTCGTTTAGGCATTAATGAGCAAACAACAGCGTGAACCTCTTTAAGAAGCGGTCTTGTTTTCAAACAGAAAGGCGCGACCCATGCTTTTACATGACATTTAATATGATTTAAATGCTAAAGTCAAGACTTGGACTGCCGCAGCATGGTTTCCGTCACCGGACTTCCTCTTCCCAATGAATTAAATGCAGCATGGGCCACTTGTGAAAAGAGGCGCCATTGCTTTCTCTTTCTCTATATATTGTAAACTCTCATTTGAAAAAGATATCTCTCATTTTGTAAGGCGAAGCCTTGCCAAAATCAATAAGAATGCGTTTTACCTCTATTTGACTGGTTATATCTGAGTGTGTCTGCATATTAAACTTGTGTTTAGTCATTGTAACTTGATGCTTTCATAAGTTGACACCAACACACCTAGTGTAACTAGAGTACCAGTTCTGCAGGTTAACAAGAAGCGCTGCATCTGGGGCGCAGAGACAGAGAAGGGTTATCAGACAGTGTGTTTTCTATAGCGCCTGTGGTAAGTTCATTTTCTGTGTGTCTTTATTAAGCCTCTGTTGACGCAGTGGATTGCACCCTTGATAGGAGGCCAAGCTCCTGCCTTCCACATGCAACAATGGAAACTCCCCTCTTGCCTGTGGGCCTGGCAAAACTGGGGGAAGAGTCTCTAGATAAGGGCTAGCTCCCTTTGATGTATCTTTTAGGTCTTGGATTTCCTATTGCTAACAAATAAATGAAAAAGGGGGGGGTACGAAAAGGGAGAAGGATGCTGAAAACAGAACCTAAACCTAAACTAAAAGGTAATACACCAAAAAAGTTGATTCACTCAGCCCGAACATACCCTTTTCACCAAAAACAAGCTCCCATACACTTCATTTGACACGAGAAATGCTTCTGCATCAGTGAGCTAGGGGTCCGTGGATATACAGGGAAGAAGAAATACTAGAGGCGTCCTCAGACACACTATGGCAGTCTATTCACAGGCACTTATACTCCTCTAGAGACACTTTTGGCAAACCTGCAAAAGAAAATCTCACAATGCACTAAACATGCCGAAATCATCATGCGAAAGCATAAAAGAAAATGACTTAACACAAAACAAAGGCATAGACATATGCGTGAGTGCAAACTTAGAATGCAGGTAAAAATGCTGTCTTGATTCAAGGTAAAATCCGACAGAGTTCTGCCTTACAAACCCAGAGATTTTTGGGTAGAGCTTTGCCTTATGAGCTAAGAGAGATCCCCCTTTCAAAATGAGAAGTTTACAATATATAGAGAGAGAAGAAGTAAAGGTGCTCCTTTTGAAAAAGATTTTTGGCGCCCTTTGACAAGTTGGCCCATGTGCGTTGAGATCATCGAGAAGAGGAAGTCACTGTTGCTGATATCATTCTTCTAGAAAAGCACTGCTAAAACCATTCTGTGTAATCGTTGGTCTTGACTTTGGCGTTCAAACATTAATGTGAAAGCACGGGCCGTGCCTCTTTTTCTGCAAACAAGACTGCTCCTTCCAGATATTCATACAGTTTGTCTGCTCATAAATGCAAAGTGGAGAAAACAGGCCACGCCGATTATTGTTTGTGCCATTTGATGACCACTTGGCGGGCACTATTCCAACCGTTGGAATAACTCCTTCCCCTTTGCCACCTGGGTTGTTTTGTCCGTTTCTGCACTTCGTCTCTTCCTGATTTTGTCTTCTCTGTCTCTTTCGGCCCTTGGGGGTTATCTTCTAGGCGGATCGCTCTGTTCCTTGGGCTCTTCTTTAAGCTTTTCAAAATCAACAGCTATTTCACCGCCTTAAATTTGACGTCTGTGCACCCATCACTGGGCGTTTAAACTTCCAACAACTAGTTCACCGTGTTTGATTTTGACGTCTTCGGGCCCGTCACCCCTTAGAATTTCTTTGGCCTTTTCCTTTCCTTCGGCTTTCTTCTCTTCAGTCGGGCTTTTGTTTCAGCCATTTTTCCCGCAGACAAATGTTCATAAGAATTGTCTCGCTCGCTTCCTTTCCTTTGGAGTTTTCTCTCGGGCTTTCCTCCCACAGCTTTTTCCAAATTTCTTCGAACTTTTTGTCCGAAGGAATTCCTTCGGACAAAAGTCCAAAAGAAATCATCTTATGCCTTTTGCCTTGGTCTTTTCCTTTGGCAGGGTTTTCTTCCGAAGAATTTCTTCGGACAAAATGTTCGAAGGAATTCCTTCGAACATTTTGTCCGAAGTAATTCTCTTGTTCATTTTTTCCGAAGGAATTCCAACTTGCCTTGTGCATTTTTTCCGAAGGAATTCCAACCCTTTCGGCCTTCTCTTTGGTCCCTTTGAAAATGTTCCCTGCCCTCCGCAAGGGCACTTGAGTCCGAAATTGCCCTCCGCAAGGGCACTTGAATGGTTCCTTTTGCGCCTAAGTGTCGGGAACTCGTCTCTGCCTACAGAGTCTGTAGAAACACCTGTAGAGTCCGTAGAAATTTCTTGCAGAGTCTGTAGAAATTTCCTGCAGAGTCTGTAGAAACTTCTTGTAGTTTCCGTAGAAAATTCCTGCAGAGTCTGTAGAAACTTCTTGCAGAGTCCGTAGAAAAGCCTGCAGAGTCCGTAGAAACAAGACTTTTGCAAAATCAAAAATGTACAGGCTCAGAACAACAGGGGAAAAAAGGGGGGACCGATTTTGGCCTGCAGGACCAAAATGGTCAAAAAATTGGCGACTCCCAGGGGAAACATGCCTGCTATGCTTAGAAACCAGTTGCCTTAAAATCCATTGGGCACGGAGTCAGAACGCAGCTTGAAAAAGTTAGCAACGACCCCGATAGATCCAAGAATCAATCATGAGCTTTTACCCCAGACACAAGGGAAAACACACACAAGGCTAAAAACACTACTTGTGCAAACAACACTTAGGGAAAACAAGAAAAGAAAACTAAAAGCAAACTACTATGTACAGCTACCCAGGTATATTTGCCTCCCTCTTGGATCCAAGGAAAAATTTCTTAAATCTCCTCCATGGTAAGGAAATTTATGGTCCCAGACACGTGGCTGAATGGAATGGAGACTTGGTGATCTGCTCCTCTTGCCTGCCACCTCGATTGGCTTGCATCCGAGTGGATCAGAGTCAAACATGCTCCCAACATATATGTACTTTTCTTGTTCTTGGAAGCTTGTTGAATGATGGTCCTTCATGTTGGTGTGTGTCACCAAGAAATCGATCGCTATTGGCTCATCACCATAAGCCCTTTGATATGCACAGTCCCTTTGCAATGCATCATGGTTTGACCCGTTCCCTTCAGCTCCGTTGAAGACCCTGTCAAACTCATTCTCTGCTCCCTCATGGCCTTCTTGAAGAAGGGTGACTGTTTTGATGTCTGAAATGGAATCACAAACTGATTGCTCATACCACAGAACATCACCCTTTTGTCCAAAGCTCTCTTCTTCAAAGTTGTCTTCAAGATGGACAGGCCTCTCCTTTTCCTGCTCAAGGATCAGAGTCTCTAGTTGTTCAAAGATATCCATCTGATCCTCCTCCAACTGTGGTTCCATGGCATGGTCATCCTCCTCATCGAAGCAAGGAAGTTCATCAAACAAGGGGGGAGAGCTCACCATGCTTATGTTCCTCCTCATATTGCTGGAACATCTGCATGTATGTGTGACTTGAGTCTTCTCCATTGTTGATGATGTCTTCAAAAGGAGCCTCCATGATGATTTCATCTTCTTTGACATCCATGATAGCCTCTTGGACAACTGCAGATTGGATCTTCTAATGACCTTGGGATTGGAACTTTTCCCTTGGGAAGAAGCAACAACTTTGTCTTCCTCAAGGTCCCGAGCTGGTTCATGATTTTCCTTCTTCCAACTTGGAATTTGGGGATCATGTTGAAAGACTTGAGGAGGTTGGGGAAGATTTGGGAGGGTCTGCTCATGTACAGGTAGAGCTGCCTGAAGAGAGGTGTGCTGGAAAGCTAGGCATACGGGATTAAAAGCAAGATCGATTGATGCATCAGATGAGCTAGAATGAGCAAGTGCCATCTGATAGAAAGGATTTGGTGCACAAGAGGGGGCTTTCTTTAGAATAGGAGGGGGCGCGCAAAGCTGACTGCCTTGCATGAATGGATTCTTCTATTTTGCTACCTCCTTCATGGATTGCAAGGCTTGAGCTTCCCTGAACAAACATTCCTCTTTATACATCAGAGCCTGCTGATATCTATACTGCTCATTCAAACTGTCTATCTCCATCACCTGCTTCTCAAACTCTAGTGCTACTTCCCTTATCGTTGAAGGGCAACTAGGAGAGCTGCTTGGGGCGATTCCATAAAAAACTTGAGCTTGATCAAAGCCATATGAAGGAATACAAGGCCCACGATTTTGTGTAAAGGGATTATACATAAAAAAATGTGATTTCTTGATGGCACCTGGACTGCTTAACTAGTTGATTCAACTCGGAGTTGCCATTGGTGTTGATGAAAAAGCCTCCAGAGGCTGGTTGGTTGAAGAACACACCAAAAATTCTTCAACTCTTTGGACAAAACTTGTCCTAGTTCGTCCCACTGGACGTGCCAAAAACTGTTGACGCAGTGGATTGCACCCTAGACAGGAGGCTGAGCTCTTGCCTTCCACACGCAACAATGGAAACTCCCCTCTTGCCTATGGGTTTGGCAAAACTGGGGGGAGAGTCTCTAGATAAGGGCTAGCTCCCTTTGATGTATCTTTTAGGTCCTGGATTCCCTACTGCTAACAAATAAATGAAAAAAGGGGGATTGAAAAGAGAGAAAGATGCTAAAAACAGACCCTAAACCTAAACTAAAAAGGTGATACACCAAAAAAGTTGATCCACTCAGCCCGAACATACACTCTTTACCAAGAACAAGCTCCCATACACTTCATTTGACACGAGAAATCCTTCTGCATCAGTGAGCTAGGGGTCCGTGGATATACAGGGAGGAAGAACTACCAGAGGCGTCCTCAGACACAATATGGCAGCCTATTCGCAGGCACCTACACTCCTCTAGGGACACTTCTGGCAAATTTGCAAAAGAAAAGCTCACAATGCACTAGACATGCTGAAATCATCCTGCGAAAGCATAAAGGAAAATGACTTAACAAAGAAAAAAGGCATAGACACATACGAAAGTGCAAACTCAGAATGCACCTCTTTTTCTATAAACAAGACTGCTCCTTCAAGATATTCACGCGGTTTGTCTGCTCATCAATGCAAAGTGGAGAAAAAATAGGTCGCGCCGTTTACTATTTGTGCTCCTTGATGACCACTTGGCGTAGACTGTTCCAACTGCAAGAATAACTCGCCTTCCCTTTGCCACCAGGGCTATTTTGTCTGTTTCTGCGCTTGGCTCTTTGGGCTCCCTTTTTGGCAGGTCACTGAGTTCACTCTTGACTTTTGTCATTTCCCAGCTTTGTCTCTTCCTGGTTTTGTCTTTTCCTGGAATTTGAGCTCTCGAGGTTATCTTCCCAGCTTTGCTGGCTGCTTGTGCTCTTCTCTCAGTGGTTCTTCCTTTTGGCCTTAAGGCCTTTGAATGCATTAGGGTCCGTGCTCGAGCCTTTAAAGATCAATGGCTATTTCATTGCCGTAAAGTTGACGTTCGCACACCCGTCGTTATATGAAAGCCAACGGCTATTCCATTGCCCTGAATTTGACATCTGCAGAGACGTCATCGGACGTCTGGATCCCAACGGCTAGTTCGCGATGCTTAATCTTGACGTCTTTGGGCCCATCACCCTCCTTGGCAATTCCTTCGGCTTTCTTGTTTGATCCTTCCCAAAGGGGAGGTGTCCCTTCGGCTTTGGAGAAGTGTCCCTTCATTTTTGGCCGAGAGTCCCCCGCAAGGGTACCTGCCCTTCGGGCTCCTTTTGGTAGTCCTGTTTCCTTTATGTTTTTTCCACTTACCTTTTTTCTGTCAGGCTTTTCCCTGGGTGAATTCCTTCGGGTTTCTCCTTTCGGACTTTCTGTCGGGCGAATTTATTCGGACAAAAAGTCCGAAGGAATTCCTTCGAACTTTTGTCCGAAGATTTTGCCTTGTCTTTTTATTGCCGCGGGATTTTCTTCCAAAGGATTTCTTCAGACAAAATGTCCGAAGGAATTCCTTCGGACATTTTGTCCGAAGAAATTCTGCCTTTGCTTTTCCTTCTATCTTTGCCTTGCGGAAATTTCCTTCGGACAGAAAGTCCGAAGGAATACTTTGCCTTGATCTTTTTCCCCTTTAAGTGCTTTCCTACCCTCCGCAAGGGCACTTTAAGCTCAAAGCTACCCTTCGGACTTTTGCAATGGTCCATTTTGCTCATCAACTGCCCTCTACAAGGGTTGTTTGGTCTCCAAACTTGCTTTTCGGAAAAGTTACAAAGGTCCCTTTGTCCCCTAAGTACCCTCCGCAGCCTGCTGGAATGGACCAATTTGTGCCTGACTGCCCTCCGCAAGGGCACTTGTCCTTCGAGCTTTTGGAAGACTCCTTTGAACTTTTCGATTGAACCATTTCTTGAACCAAACGTTGAACCAACTGCAGGAATAACTCGTTGAACCAAACCGACTGAACCAATCACTTGAACTGACTGATTGAACCAAAACATTGAACCAACTGAGTGAACCAACCGATTGAATGGTTCAATGGTTCATCGGTTCAATGGTCTAACGAAGCTTTGTAAGAAACATTGCATTCTTTGAACTGGTTCATCATCTGCCGAAAAACTTGTGCAACCAAATTTGAACTGGCTCAGAGCAGCAGGGAAAGAAGGAGACTGATTTTTGCATGCAGGACCAAAATGGTCAACAATTTGGCGATTCCCAGGGGAAGCATGCCTGCTATGCTTAGAAGCCAGTTGCCTTAAAGTCCATTGGGCACGGAGTCAAAACACAACTTGAAAAAAGTTAGCAACAGCCCCGATAGATCCAAGAATCAATCATGAAGCTTTTACCCCAAACACAAAGGAAAACACACACAAGGCTAAAAACACTACTTGTGCAAACAGCACTTAGGGAAAACAAGAAAAGAAAACTGAAAACAAACTACTATGTACAGCTAACCAAGTATATTTGCCTCCCTCCTGGATCAAAGGGAAAAAATTTTAAGTCTCCTCCATGGCAAAGAAACTTATGGTGCCAAACAAGTGGCTGAATGGAATGGAGACTTGGTGATCTGCTCCTCTTGCCTGCCACCTTGATTGGCTTGCATCCGAGTGGATCAGAGTCAAACATGCTTCCAACATATATGTACTCTTCTTGTTCTTGGAAGCTTGTCGAATGTTGGCTCTTCATGCTGGCGTGTTTTACCAAGAAATCGATGGCTATTGGCTCATCACCATAAGCCCTTTGATATGCATAGTTCCTTTGACATGCATCATGGTTTGACCCGTTCCCTTCTTCTTTATTGAAGACCCTGTCAAACTCATCCTCTGCTCCCTCATGGCTTTCTTGAAGAAGGGTGACTGTTGTGATGTCTGAAATGAGATCACAGACTAATTGCTCATCCCATAGCACATCACCTTCTTGTTCAAGGCTCTCTCCTTCATTACGTTCCTCATGATAGACAGGCCTCTCCTTTTCTTGCTCAAAGACCATAGTTTCTAGTTGTTCAAAGACATCCTCCTGATCCTCCTCCAACTCAGGCTCCATGGCATGGTCATCCTCCTCATCAAAGCAACAATGAAGTTCATCAAACAAGGGAGGAGAGAGCTCACCATGCTTACTTTCCTCTTCATATTGCTGGAACATCCGCATGTATGCATGACCTGTGTCTTCTCCATTGTTGATGATGTCTTCAAAAGGAGCATCCATGATGATTTCTTCCTCATTGACATCCATGAGAGCTTTTTGATCAGCTGCAAATTGGATCCTTTCTTCTTCACTTGCGTCTTTCAAAACAGGTTCCTCCTTGATGACTTCGAAAATATCATCTTCAGATTCACCAACCTCTTGAAAGGATAAATCTGAAAGCTTGCAGCCCCTTTGCATACTTATTTGAGTCCCAATGCTGCCGTCTTCATCCTTAGTCAGCTCATAGCCTCCTTGAAGAAGGGTGCAACCTGCCCCAATGACTTCAAATGAATCATTCAAAACATGAACAAGAGACTGTCCATGCTCCTCCATGATGTCTATGGTGATCTCCTTCTCATCTGCATTCATGGAGTCTCCCTGATCAGTCATGAACTAAGTATACTCCTCTTCACTCGCCTCTTTCAAAATAGGTTCCTCCTTGAGAAGGGATGAAGTGGAAAGCTGAAGGTTAAACTTAGGTGGAAGCGGAGGCAATCCTTGAGCTAGAATCAAATGATTCTCCTCCTTCCATTTGGCCAGTACTTCATCTATATCAGATGTGGCTTGATAGCTCTCTTGGAGGGGTGTAGATGGGGTGTGTTCAAATGTAGGATCTTCTGCTTGATCTGAACCCTCCATCACACTTTGGCTGAGGAACTTCATTATGGATTCCAACTCTGCAATTTTCCTGGCTATATTTTCTTGGAAGAGCCTTTCTTGGAGGTCACAAGCATCATCATGATGAGTAGGAGCAGCTTTATTTTCTTCAAGGTCCTGAGCCAGTTCATGATAGGTACTCCTCCAACTTGGAATCTGGACATCATGTTGAGAGACTTGAGGATTGGTAGAAGGGGTGTCTTTTGGCGTCGACTCCTCTCTAAGGTCTGAAACCTCCATCTCTCCTTCACTAAGCAATCTCACCCTTGCTTCTAATTCCTCAATTTGCTTAGCTAGATTTTCTTGAAAGAGTCTTTCTTGGAGCTCATAGGAATCATCATGGAAATGGGGAGTGCATGAAGGCTGTCATAGAATACAAGAAGCTTCCTGAGGAAGGGTGGGAGGGACTTGAAAAGGACTAGCCTCATTTTGTACCTCACACTCTTGGACAATGTCTTTCTCCTCGTTGTTCCATGACTCAACTACTTTATTCCAGCTCATGATATTAGGACTGTACATCTCCTTTTGGGGTGATGGGGCTACAATGTGAGAGGGTAGTGAGGGTTTAGATTCCCCTTCCCTTGCTGCCAAAATAGACTACTGCATTTGAAGATTTGCCAATTCAATCTACTTATCAAGATTGGCCTTAAAAACAAGATTTACTATTTCGGGACTCTCCTCAACATGATTGGGGAAAGGACTTTGACAGGCTTGACTTGGCTCATGAGCAGGGGCTGTGTATGACTGATATGAAACTTGATAGACTCGGTAAGGCTGCCTCTCATGAATACTCAACCTCCCTTCCAAAGATGCAATCAAACCACTCACATCCAACATCTCATTTGTAAGCCTTTGCCAATTGGCTCTTTCAATGGGAGTCCATTCACTCTTAACCAGATCTAGTGCATTTCTCACTTGATGGACGACATGATCAGGGATTTCTTGGCCACATCCCCTTCTGGTGTCAAGCTCTGCTACATACTTTTCGTATTCTAGCAGTGCTTGTTTGAAGGTGGAAAGGGGCTGATTAGCAAAGAGATTAGGTTGAGTAGAAGTGACACACTGAGAAGACTGCGCATAGGACTGATATAGCTCATGATAGGGCTGAGATTGGTCATATTGGACCTGATAAGGATCAACACAAGGTTGGTAAGGATCATAGCCAGGCTGGCCAAGGACTTGCTCAAACTAAGGAGGAAGAGGCAAAGCCCGAAATGTTTCGCCAACCTGCAAAGGGCAAAACTCATAACCGTACGCATCCTTGTTGCTTGAGGTGATTTCATGAACAACCTGAGCTTGATCAAAACTATATGAAGGAAAACAAGGTCCATGGTTCTGAGCAATGGAATTATACATACCAAAATACGATTTCTTGATGGCACCAGGACTGCTTAACCAGCTGATTTAACTCGGAGTCGCCATTGGTGTTAATGAAAAAGCCTCCAAAGGCCGGTTGGTTGAAGAACACACCAAAATTCTTCAACTTTTTGGACAAAACTTGTCCCACAATCGCTTGATTAAAGGTCAGATGCTGTATTAATGGTTCGTTCTGCTGTAACAGGACCAGCACCAATCCTGAAACTTTTCTAAGTGTTAAAACATTGTCCCACCGGGGTGCCAAAAACTGTTGACGCAATGGATTGCACCCTTGACAGGAGACTGAGCTCCTGTCTTCCACGCATCACAATGGAAACTCCCCTCTTACCTGTGGGTTTGGCAAAACTGGGGGGAGAGTCTTTAGATAAGGGCTAGCTCCCTTTGATGTATCTCTGTGGTCCTGGATTTCCTACTGCTAACAATGGGGGGGTGAAAAGGGAGAAGGATGCTGAAAACAAAACGTAAACTAAACGGTGATACACCAAAAAATTTGATCTACTTAGCTTGAACCTACACTTTCCACCAAGAACAAGCTGACATACACTTCATTTGATATGAGAAACTCTTCTACATTAGTGAGCTAGGGGTCCTCTTGAGATACAGGGAGAGAGCTACCAGAGGTGTTCTAAGACACACTATGGCAGCGTGTTCACATGCTCCTATACTCTATTGTAGACACTTCTGGCAGACCTGCAAAAGAAGAAACTTCACAATACACTAGACATGCTGGAATCGTTCTGTGAAAGCATAAAAGAAAAATGACTTAACACAAAACAAAGCCATAGACATGCAAAAGTGTAAGCTCAAATGGAGGTAAAAATGCTGTCTTGATTCAAGGTCAAATCCGACAACGCTCCGCCTTACAAGCCAAGAGATCCTTTCTCAAACGAGAAGTTACAATATATATAGAGAAAGAGGAGGCAAAAGGCGCCCCTTTTGGAAAAGACTTTGGTGCCTTTTTTTACAAGTGGCCCATGTGTGTTGAGAGCATCGGGAAGAGAAAAACGTTGAAAGAGAATGTTGTGTTGGCTGTCAGTCTTGACTTTGGCGTTCAAACATTAATGTGAAAGCATGGGCCGCACCTCTTTTTCTGTAAACAAGACTGCTCCTTCAAGATATTCACGCGGTTTGTCTGCTCATCAGTGCAAAGTGGAGAAAAAACAGGTCGCGCCGTTTACTATTTGCGCTCCTTGATGACCACTTGGCAGAGACTGTTCCAACTGCAGGAATAACTCGCCTCCCTTTTGCCACTTGGGCTGGTTTGTCTGTTTCTGCGCTTGGCTCTTTGGGCTCCCTTTTTGGCGGGTTGTTGAGTTCACTCTTGACTTTTGTCCTTTCCCAGCTTTGTCTCTTCCTGGTTTTGTCTTTTCCTGGAATTTGAGCTCTCGGGGCTATCTTCCCAGCTTTGCTGGCTCCTTGTGCTCTTCTCTCAGCGGTTCTTCCTTTTGGCCTTAAGGCCTTTGAATGCATTCGGGTCCGTGCTCGAGCCTTTAAAGATCAACGGCTATTTCATTGCCGTAAAGTTGACGTTCACGCACCCGTCGTTATATGAAAGCCAACGGCTATTCCATTGCCCTGAATTTGACGTCTGCGGGGACGTCATCGGACATTTGGATCCCAACGGCTAGTTCGCGATGCTTAATCTTGCCGTCTTAGGGCCCATCACCCTCCTTGGCAATTCCTTCGACTTTCTTGTTTGATCCTTCCCAAAGGGGAGGTGTCCCTTCGGCTTTGGAGAAGTGTCCCTTCATTTTTGGCCGAGTGTCCCCCGCAAGGGTACCTGCCCTTCGGGGTCCTTCGGGCTCCTTTTGGTATTCCTTCGAACAAAATGTCCAAAGGAATTCCTTCGGACATTTTGTCCGAAGGATATGTTTCCTTTATGTTTTTTCCACTTACCTTTTTTCCGTCGGGCTTTTCCCCAGGTGAATTCCTTCGGGTTTCTCCCTTCGGACTTTCTGTCGAGCGAATTTATTCGGACAAAAAGTCCGAAGGAATTCCTTCAGACTTTTGTCCAAAGATTTTGCCTTGTCTTTTTATTGCTGTAGGATTTTCTTCCGAAGGATTTCTTCGGACAAAATGTCCAAAGGAATTCCTTCGGACATTTTGTCTGAAGAAAATCTGCCTTTGCTTTTCCTTCTATCTTTGCCTTGCGGAAATTTCCTTCGAATAGAAAGTCCGAAGGAATACTTTGCCTTGGTCTTTTTCCCCTTTAAGTGCTTTCCTGCCCTCCGCAAGGGCACTTTAAGCTCAAAGCTACCCTTCGGACTTTTGCAATGGTCCATTTTGCTCATCACCTGCCCTCCACAAGGGCTGTTTGGTCTCCAAACTTGCTTTTCGAAAAAGTTACAAAGGTCCCTTTGTCGCCTAAGTGCCCTCCATAGCCTGCTAGAATGGACCAGTTTGTGCCTGACTGCCCTCCGCAAGGGCACTTGTCATTCGGGCTTTTGGAAGACTCCTTTGAACTTTCCGATTGAACCATTTCTTGAACCCTCCCTTTGAACCAAACGTTGAACCAACTACAGGAATAACTCGTTGAACCAAACCGACTGAACCAATCACTTGAACTGACTGATTGAACCAAAACATTGAACCAACTGAGTGAACCAACCGATTGAACCAACTGAGTGAACCAGGCAATTGAATCAACCGATTGAATGGTTCAATGGTTCATTGGTTCAATGGTCTGAAGAAGCTTTGTAAGCAACATTGCATTCTTTGAACTGGTTCATCATCTGCCGAAAAACTTGTGCAACCAAATTTGAACTGGCTCAGAATAGCAGGGAAAGGAGACTGATTTTGGCCTGCAGGACCAAAATGGTCAACAATTCTCAAAGAAATAGGTTGGGACAGCAGTCCACGCCATTTAAAAGTGATAATAAGACCCTTTGTACCTGATAATGTCACCAATTGGCAAGTGTTTGACAGTGATCAACAGATAGCACTCTTCTTGCAAGAGGAGGCTGAGTTTGCTTCTAGAAATTAATCCAAGCTACAACAGTAGTACGACGGCCAAATTGTTCAGCTGAAGAACAACAAACTTCCCAAAAGTTTGGTCACTCTCAAAAGCATCTTCAATGAATATGACCAACTGAAGAATGATAAAACAAGCATCATGACCAAGAAAGAAAATTATGAAAGAGTCGAAATATTCAAGGACAGGCTGCTTGCACTTGGGAAGTTATGTACAAATGAGGAAAGACATTCTTTCATTTTGTTATGCTAAGAGTTTGCCGATGTTTTTGCTTGGGAGTATAGCAACTTGAAGGGTTTTGACCCAAGCTTGGCCCAACACAACATTGAATTGGAGGAAGGCGCCAAACCCATCAAACAAAAACAAAGGCCTATCAATCCGAAGATTGAGCCTCTCATGTGGAAGGAACTCACCAAACTCATTGAGTCCAGAATCGTTTTTCCTATCAAACACTCTTCTTGGCTGGCTAATCTAGTCTCTGTTAGGAAAAAAATGGGGAGATCAGACTATGTGTGGATTTTAGAGACCTCAATAGAGTCTCATTAAAAAATCACTATTCCCTCCCAAGTATGGAGCAGATCCTCCAAATGGTGACAGGCAGTGAACGTTTCTCCCTCCTGATGGGTATTCAGGGTACAATCAGATTCTAGTGCAAGACTGCGATAAGTACAAGACAACCTTCACTACCAAGTGGGGAACTTTTGCCTACAGGAAGATGCCATTCGGACTGTCAAATGTTAGAGCCACCTTTTAGCAAGCCATGGATATGGCTTTCCAAGGTCTGATAAATAATATTGTACTTGTCTATCTTGACGACGTGATAGTTTTCTCTAAGGATGCAAGACAACATTTGAAACACCTGAGGCAAATCTTTGAGAGGTGTAGAGAGTTTGGTATCTCTCTCAACCCAAAGAAATGTGTGTTTGCTTTCCATGAAGGTAAACTCCTTGGTCATGTTTCAAAAGGAGGCTTGACCATTGATCCAGAAAGAGTACTGTCATCCTAGCGCTGTCCTTACCTAAGCACAAGAAGGGTCTGTAAAGCTTCTTTGACAGAATAAATTTTATTAGGAGGTTTATCCCTAATTTTGCCAAGATAGTCAAGCCACTAACTTCCATGCTGAAGAAGGATGAGAAGTTTGCATGGACAGTGCAAAGGAATGATAGTTTTGAAGGGATTAAGCAAGCTATTGCCCAGGCTCCCACCTTGATCAGTCTTTGACTTCTCCAAGGATTTCAACCTTTACACCTTTGGAAATGAAGAGGTAATCTCCGCCATGCTCACTCAAAAAAATGATGAAAACCTTGAACAACCTCTCGCATTCTTTAGCCAAGGTCTAGAAGGTTTCGAAATTAGGTACACATATGTTGAAAAGCAAGTGCTTGCGGTCATACAAAGCCTAAAAAAATTCAGATAAATGTTGTCAAACAACAAGGTTCATGTTATGGTGCCACATCCTAGTGTCAAAGATTTCTTGATTAGCCGTGATCTAAATGAAAAGAGAGTATGATGGATCACCAAGGTAATGGAATATGATGTGGATATCAAAACCACCAAGTTGGTAAGGGGAAGAGGGTTGTGTGAACACTTCACTATTGACCTTAAACAACAAAAAGAGAGCATTTTGCTACTCCATGATGAAACTGCAGCAGAAAAACCTGCAGTCATAAAGGACTGGGCACAAGACATGACTCATTTCCTTCTCACTGGTGAGTGCCCACAAGGCCTTGATAGGACTAAGAAGAGGTATTTCAGGGTCCAGTCGCTTCCTTATGTCCTGGTTGATGGGGTGTTGTTTAGAAAAGATTTCAAAGGTATTCTTCAAATACATAGGCTCAAATCAGGTCAACAGGGTACTATCCGAATTTCATGACGGGTCAGCTGGTGGTCACTTTGCTCTTAAGCCTATAGCTGCAAGGATTATGAGGGGTGGTTACTTTTGGCTCACTTTATTCAGAGATACTCATGCCTAGGTACGCAAGTGCCAAAAATGTGCTCTCTTTGATGGAAAGCAATGGCTGGCTAAAATGTCTCTGCAACCTATTCAAGTGGAACAGTCGTTCATGCAATGGGGCCTGGACTTCATAGGAATGATCAACCCTCTTTCTAGTGCTGGCGACAAGTGGGTCTTGACTGCTATAGATTACTTCACGAGATGGGTAGAAGCTGTTGCTTTGAAGGAAGCCAACGAAAGTGCAGTCCTAGACTTTTATGAAGGCCTGGTGACAAGGTTTGGAGTCCCAACTACTATCATCTCAGATAACGCATTGACTTTCTTGAAAACCAAAACAAGCGAGTGGGCGTTAGGATATGACATCTACCTTAGCACTTCTTTCAATTACTATCCACAAGGAAATGGGCTGGTTGAATCCATCAATAAGAATCTGATCAGGATCATTAGAAAGACAATGGAGGAAAATCAAAGAACTTGGCACGCCAAGCTGAAAACAACCCTATGGGTAGACAGGGTCACTCCAAAAAGAGCAGTTGGTAATTCACCATACACACTTGTGTATGGAAGAGAAGCTAAACTTCCTATTTCACTTGAATTGCCAGACTTGGACCTTGCCCACCAGCTGCAATTGGAAGAAAGCGACAACATGGAGGTCAGACTTTGTGAATTAATGGAGCTTCAGGAGGCAAGAGACGGTTTCCATGACCAGCCGTCAGCAGTAAACAAAGAAGTATTTTGATAAAAAATCCTCATCGAAAGGTTTCTCAGAAGGCGACATTGTCTTGAAATGGGATGAGGACCAAGCTAAACCTGGAAAACACACAAAGTTTGATTCCTTATGGAGTGGTCCATATGTCATCACTTAGTGCAAGCAGCATAACACATTCCAACTCTTCAAGTTGGATGGTGGAGAACTGCATATCCCAGTTAATGGGATATATCTTAAGCATTGTCACTGAGCCTTCTCTTGTTATGTACATATTTTCTCTGTTTTCCCTAAGTGCTTTTGCGCATGTTCGTAGTTTTTCAGCCTTGTGTGTGTTTTGTTTACCATTTGGGGTAAAAGCTTCATGTTGATTCTTTAGTCTCTCAAGGTTATTGTCAGCGTTTCAGGCTGTATTCTGACTCCGTGCCTAACAGACTTGTAAGCCACTGGTTTTCTCAAGCATAACAGGCATGTTTCCCTTGTGAATCGCCAAATTTGTTGACCATTTTGGTCTTGCAGGACAAAAATCGGTCTCCCTTTTTCTTTGCTATCCTGATTAGTCAGTCTCTGAGGTCTTCACCTTACTGCAATTGTGATTTTTTCCCTTTGTAAAAGGCCTGTTCTTATAAAGCGCTGAGTGATTGGAGTCATATAGGTTTTTAGGTTGATCTGGGGCTTAGTTTCGCTTCGAGCAAATTACCTTGGACAAGCCTTTTTGGCAAAGGAATGGGCCAATTTCAAAGAGATGCAAGTCTTTCACAAGACTCCGAAGGTCAAGTGCCCTTGCGGAGGGCAAGAAGGTGACAAATAAGACCATTCAAGCAAGCTCTGAAGGACAATTTTGGACCCAGGGTGCCCTTGCGGAGGGCAGAGAACACATTTGAAAGAGATAAAGGCCTAAAGCCAAAAGGGAAGTTCCTTCGGAAAAGTGACAAGGCAAAACCAAGGATTTCTTCGGACATTTTGTCCGAAGAAAATCCATGTAGAAGACAAAGGATTTCTTCGGACTTTTGTCCGAAGAAAATCATGAACTACAAAATATTTAAATATACTAAACATGAGAACAAAAAATAGAGGAAATCACGAAAGTTATTGAAGAGAGAATTTGTCATGTCCCCTTTTGGACATGAAGCAATTGAAGACCCTTAGCCTCACTTGTTTCCCAAGGGCTAAGTAAAAAGAGAAAAAGAAAAGGGAACACTTTGGTTTCTAAGAGTAATTATAAAAAACACTTTATTATTCTAATTTTCACTTAAGTTGTGTTCTTTTAAGGGTCATGGGAGCCCAAAGACTTAAGTGGAAATTATAAGAGTTATTCTTTTTTAGATTTAAAATAGATCCCTCCAATTTGGGCACCACTCTTGAGAAGGTATATAAAAGGACAGTGAAGGATCATTTGAAGGCATGCTAATTTGGATATTCAAATCTTGGATTTTGAGCACGAAACGCTTGAGCCATTGCCTTGAAGACAGAAACCTTCAAAGCAAAGAGATTGAGGACACAAACCCTATTTTTTTCCATCAAATTTATGAAAAAAACAAAATAAGTGTTTTTTAGGTGGGCGATTTGCTTGTAGAAGTTGGCACTTGGAGTGGGGAGTGAATCGTTGTTGTTGGAGGGTCATTTTGTGCCCTAACATCATTTTGGAATTTATTGTGATTTTCTACAGCTAGGGCGACTTGGTTTTTGACTTGTGGGAGAGGGTTGTTGGGCTTTTCCCAGCCTAAATAATATTTGTAATTTTCTTACATATATTTTCTTATTTTTGAGGAATTTTTCAGCACTTTGGATTGGGGAAAATTCAGTATTTTATTCAAATATGCAAATCTGGACTGTGGTATAAATTGGCATATTTTATGGTTGAGATTTCATGATTTAGTACTCCATTAGTCATTGAAAAATTGTCAATAATTCTAATAATTTATTGGATCATTTGCAAGGTCCTAAAGTACTTTTCTTGGAGTTGTAAGGGCAAGTATTAATTCTGCAATTTTCTTCTAATTTTGGCACCTAGGGTTTGAAGAGGAATCTCAATTTTTGGGAAGAAAAAATCACTTGTTGGCTTGCCTATTTGTGCCATTTAATTCGCCCTATTTTTACGTTAATTTTGGAAGGTTGATTTCAGCTAGGGTTTGTTGTTGGAAAAATCAAAAAACTGATTTTATCTTAGGGTTTTGCAAAAATTTCAAAATTCAGTGATTTGTCCAAGTTTGAGACATTACAGTGGTATCAGAGCCAATTTCTTGGCTAGCTGTGGAGTGTGAATGACTTCGATGGATTGGCAACCTAGATTTTTACCAAAAGAGGAATACAAAGATCCCATTCAAAAGGTAGGGATGAAGAAGAGGAAATGGATGAAGCCATAGAGAAATTGTTGCAAGCCATAGAGAAATTGTTGTTGCAAGCCATGGAGAATTATCAAAGGGAATTAAAGGCACTAAGTCCCAAGGATGTGGCAAAGTCTATAGGGTTAAGCCCTAAACTTCAAAAGTCTTTTTTAAAAGAGAAGATTGAATTACATGTGAATGATGGGCTTAAAAAATGAGAAAATTTGGGGCAGCTAAGTACTGAAAATTTTTGAGTTTCACAATACAAAAACTTTGGAGCAGCACGAAGATTTATTTCAGCTAAGTAAAGGGCAACCAATAATTGAATTTTCTAAGCCACAAGAACCATAAATTCAAGGGCAGCCTAGTGAAAGTTTTCAACAAGTTATGGAGCAACCAATGGGATTGCAAGTGTAGACACTAAGGTGGAAGTAACATAAAAATCGGAACTTCCAAGGGTAGAGCAAGGAAAAGTTGTTGAACAACTTCATGAACAACCAAAAGATCGAGAAGAAAGTTTGGATATGGATAAGGAAGCCATAATGGAAAGGTATGTCATGAAAGAAAATTTTTGCATTATTTCTTATCATAGATCATTTTCTTTACCTAATTTCAGATTTCAAGAGAAAGATTGGAAGAAACAATTGTTGTTAACTCTTGAAAAGGAGGCCCAAGTCCTAAAATGGTTGGACAAGGCAAAGGAATCCCTTAAAGGGGGGATGCCAAATAAAAATAGGGACACTTGAAGGCAATGGTTGCTAAGGTTGATTTTCCTACAATCAAGTATGCAATGGAAGCAACAAAATCAGAAGGGGCAAATGTTAATATTGATATTCCCAACAAGGAGAAAGAGATGGAGAGCTCTAATTGGAGAAGAGAATTCTCCCATGTAAATTCAAGGATTGGGCATGACAAATTTCTAACATGGTTGGGATCCAGGTGAGCCCTACAAGCATGATTTTGTTATTATGTTATGTTGTGAAACAAAAGACAAAGCTTGGACCCTCATGGAAAGGGGCATAAGTAAGAAGTACCATGATCCAAAGATCAAAGAAAGGGCTTTAAGTAACACATTCACTGCTGTTTTCCACAGTCTAAGTTTGCTTTCCCTAAAAACATTTGTTGCCATGGTGATTATTGTTCCTAGGAAGATGTGCCCCTCACATCCCAACACCATGAGAGTAGTTCAAGCATGTATAACTGGAATTCCAGCCACTATAACGGGAAGATTAAAGAGGGAAAAAGCATGTTACAGCCATGATAAGAGAAACCTAGGACACAAAAAGAAAGTCCATATCATGTTCATAAGGCACGATGAAGTGATAATAAAAGTGTTGCTAAACACCATTGTTTTTAATAATGTGATTGTTCCATGTGTAGGATCATTAGGAAAATCAATTGCAATGGCCAAAAGAAATACAAGGGATACTCTGATTTCCATGCATGGGCAGCCAAGTGGAGGTGGTAGAAACCACCCAACTTCATGTTTTAAAATCTTGAAAATTTTTGAAGAGCATGAAGGTAAAAGAGGAGAAAAAGGTGGGAAAACTCATCCAATGGAACACTCAGAAAATCATGAGACTTTTGGCACATTACAGCCCTACACAAATTCTGGAATTACTTGTGCCAAGTCTGATTTTATTGACTCAGAAATTTCTGAGTTAAAAGAACAACTCCAGCAACCTGTTGGGGGCCAAAAAGTGGGGAATTGGAACATACTACAGCCCACATGGAGAAGGAAAAATGTACCAATCAAGTCTGATTTTCGTCACTTGGAAAATTCTGAGATTTGAGTGCAATTCCAGCCACCTCATGAAGGTGAAAAGACTGAGTTTTTTGTACATTTACAGCTGCTATCAACTTCTGAAAATGTTTGTGTTCAAGGGCACAACTTGCATGAAGGGAGGGTGAAGGATGAAAGTATGATACAACACTTTTTTGCTTATCATAATGAATTCTTTGTGGACTCACATTGGGTTCCACACATGCATGAGACTGGAGAAAGGGCAGCCAATGATGATACATATAGCACCCTTGAAAGAATTCATCGAGGAAAGTTTGTAGGTTGTTGAAATTTTGTTCTAAGGTACTTTGTTCAAGGAATCCAATTTTGCCAATTGTTTACAAACTTGGGAAGTTTGCCAAGGCATGTAGGAGCTACCAAAGAGTTGTTGAAGGGTGGCCACATTAATATGCATACAATGAATGAAGAGCAAAAGGATCTTTTCAGTCGGGGCAACAAGGTATCACTTTCCAAATCTTTTTCCTTTGGCAGCTCTAGCTCTTTTTGTATGATGTTTGTGTTCGTATTGGCATCCTTGAAGAATATAGATATGGAGAGCACATGGGAGGTCAACTTAGTAATGAATTGGTTGACTTTTGGGGGTAATTCCCTAGCTGTACATCACATATACAGCCTACATATCAGAAAGTACAATGTTGTTGGGATGATCCTCTTCTTGATGGGGGGTCAATTGAGTTTAGTGACCAAGGATGGGATGACAGCCCTTATGAGGAAGTTTCCAGTCCTTATGGAGCTTGAAATGACCAATTTGAAAGATGGTTTGAAGAAGGTTAACAACTGTTATTGGTCCCACATGGAAAACTACAGGAGGGGCAGCCACTGGTGTGAAACAAGAGAGAGTTTGGATGGTGTCAATATGGTACAGCCCTCTCTAATCAATAAGTTTGGATCTTTGTTATGCACAAAATATATTTCATACATGAATTTTGGTGTTGTTAAGATAGAGCCAAAAGGAAAGCATAAGGCACACATAAGGATGTCAATGCAAGATTGTTTGCACCTCCATAATACATCCATTCAAGGCATGTTTTCAACATGGATCAATGTTGCTCTCTTATTGCAAGTAGAGAAAGGTTTGTCGTGGCACATGGGAGACTCCAAGGAGTTGATAAAAGCTTGCCAAAGGAGTATGTGCTCAATGTCTAAGGTTCAAACGGACCTTTTTATAAGGAGCAGCTGTGGCACATCCTTTTGTGACAATTCTAACTCTTCTACAATGGTGCATAACTTCATTTTGACCCCTCTTGGGATGGTAAAGGTAGCAGGCTCATCTTGGAGCAAGTGGGGAGTAAAAAAAATGATTTTTTAATATGATTATAAGGCTGTAATGTGCATACACAGCCAACATATCAAAAGGGGCGTGGCTGGTCCTACCCTTCTTTTGAAATATGTGGACATGTCTTTTGGCGAAAAGTGGATCACTAGCAAGGCAAGAAGATTTCCAGCTCCTCTAAAAGGAAGATTTCTGAACTTTGGGGTCACTCTTCAATGTGTGGGTAGCATGAACACCTTTTCTTGGTTCCCAAAGGCATCCACATATATGTCCCCAACACTTTCATGCATTATGAAGGGCATCATCAAGGGTGCAAGCATTGAAGAAAAGCAAGAGACTCGTGTTTTAACTAATGTGTTTGTGACATGTGTAGGAGCTGATTTAGGGGAAATCAAGGCCCAAATTGTTGAAGACTACCTTGCTAGAATAGCTTTTTCTAGCCACTACCATACTGCAATTTAGGAGGCATCTTCTTTTTTCCTCATCTTTTTGATACATCCAAGGTATGAGGCCTCAAAGGGACAAAGAAAGAATACTAGGAGCTGCTGTTTTTTCATATCCAGCTTGCATAAACAATGAAGAATCTTCATCTACAACAGTAGAAGTCTTCATCATGAAGGTTTTCTTCATTTGAAAGGACCAAGGTTCGAGATTTACATGAGGCCCATGGTGGAGATAATCCCTTGGTTACTTCTATTGCTTGAGGACAAACAATTTTGGGCAGGGAGGATTGTCATGTCCTTCTTTTGGACGTGAAGCAATTGAAGACCCTTAGCCTCACTTGTTTCCCAAGGGCTAAGGAAAAAGAGAAAAAGAAAAGGGAAACACTTTGGTTTCTAAGAGTAATTGTAAAAAGCACTTTATTATTCTAATTTTCACTTAAGTTGTGGTCTTTTGAGGTTCATGGGAGCCCAAGGACTTAAGTGGAAATTATAAGAGTTACTCTTTTTTAGATTTAAATTAGATCCTTCCCTCCAATTTGGGTGCCACTCTTGGGGAGGTGTATAAAAGGAAAGTGAAGGATCATTTGAAGGCATGCTAATTTGGATATTCAAATCTTGGGTTTTAAGCACGAAACGCTTGAGCCATTGCCTTGAAGACGGAAATCTTCAAAGCAAAGAGATTGAGGACACAAACCCTCTTTCTTCAGTGGGGCAACTTCATTTAGGAGCTGCCATTGTTCTTCAAATTCAGGAAAGACAAAATAAGGGTTTTTTAGGTGGGCGACTTGCTTGTGAAGGTTGGTGCTTGGAGTGGGGAGTGAATCGTTGTTGTTGGAGGGTCATTTTGTGCCCTAACATCATTTTGGAATTTATTGTGATTTTCTACAGCTAGGGCGACTTGGTTTTTGACTTGTGGGAGAGGGTTGTTGGGCTTTTCCAAGCCTAAATAATATTTCTAATTTTCCTACATATATTTCCCTATTTTTGAGGAATTTTCCAGCACTTTGGATTGGGAAAAATTCATTATTTTATTCAAATAAGCAGATCTGCACTGTGGTATAAATTGGCATATTTTATGGTTGAGATTTCATGATTTAGTGCTCCATTAGTCATTGAAAAATTGTCAATAATTCCAGTAATTTATTTCCTAATTTATTGGATCATTTGTGAGGTCCTAAAGTATTTTTATTGGAGTTGTAAGGGCAAGTATTAATTCTACAATTTTCTTCTAATTTTGGCGCCTAGGGTTTCAAGAGGAATCTCATTTTTTGGGAAGAAAAACACTTGTTGGCTTGCCCTTTTGTGCCATTTAATTCTCCCTATTTTAGGCTAATTTTGGAAGGTTGATTTTAGCTAGGGTTTGTTGTTGGAAAAACCATAAAACTGATTTTATCCTAGGGTTTTGCAAAAAATTCAGAATTCAGTGATTTGTCCAAGTTTGGGGCATTAGAAAATTTCTTCTCGAATAATAGCCATTGGGGACAACAATACTTCTACTAATTCCATGAAACCTTCCATCCTCTTTTTTCTTATTTATGCAAAAGTAAAACCTCTAGCCTTGCTCCTTCTCACAAATGTGAAAGATGTACCTAATAAATACGAAAAAAAAATAGCCAACAAGAAATGTAAATCCTACCAATGTAACCATTCCACCAATTGGTCAGATGTTTAGCTATTTATTTTCAATAGCATTCATTCACTGACTCATACAAAAGCTCATGAAAAGAGAGTTTTCAAGATGCCATGAAAGAAAGATCCAAATACAAGCCGATCCAACATATTTAGTAAGAAATCCCATACCATCATGTTATAAGCCTTATCAAAGCCTATTTTCAAGAACAGAGCTTTCGGACCAGATTCACAAGGCCACTTGGGACCTCAAGCTATAAGAATCAACAAGGAAAATAATACTCCCTTTATGAAGCATGTTTCTTACGTCCAACTATCCGAGCAACAAAAAGGTAAATTCTTCGAGCAAGAGCTTTTGCTAGTATTTTGTATGACACATTCAGGGAGTAATATGATGCCATTTGAATTGTACCCCAAACCTTATGGGTTGCAGAAGCATATATTTGACTTCTACTTCTCTCTCTCTTTCTATCTCAAGTAGGGTTAAATATCCAGCATACAGCTGTAAAAAGAAGGTTTACATTCCTCACTTTTCGCTCCGCAAGACCAAAGGAGTATTATTCCATAACAGTTCCCAAGTGTTGTTTACTAATCAACTCAAAACATTTATCAGATTCCAACCTAGGAATAGGAACCATAATGCCTAGTTGCCCATTTTATTGTCACCAACAAACTAAGACACTTTTCCATTCACTATTCAGAGCACAACATGTAACAGATAAAGAAAGGTAACCTTCAAGATCTACATTCACACTTTACCCACAAAACTTATTCACTCAACTGTTCTAGGAAATGAACAGAATTCATAAACAACATAGCTCATTACATGACAAAATTCTCAAGAAATACAAAATATAAGATATTTGATAAAATATTTGACTTAATTGACTAGATCAATGTGCCCAAATTATTTCATCCATCAATAACATGAATAAAACCCTCGAGATAACTACCCATACATAACCTACATTGTATGTGTTGACGCAATGGATTGCACCCGCAGGAGGCCGAGCTCCTGCCTTCCACACGTCAAAATGGAAACTCCCCTCTCGCCTGTGGGACCGGCGAAGCTGGAGGGGAGAGTCTCTAGATAAGGGCTAGCTCCCTTTGATGCATCTGAGTTATTCCAATAAGTGTTAATACACACACACACACACACACACACACACATATATATAATGGGTGCGGGATGAAAAGGGAGAAGGATTACAGGAAAACAAAACCTATTCTAAAAGGGTGATGCACCAAATGATTCGACCTACTCACACTCACACTCTGAACCATAAAAACACATACGTACACTTTAACTGGTAAAAGAACCAAGCTGCAAAAAGGTTAACAGGGAGGTTTTAATGGAACACACAGAAAAAGGGACTCACCATAGGTGCTGTAGAAAAAACACACTGTCTAGTAACCTCCTTCTGTCTCCGCGCTCCAGGTACAGCTCTTCTTGTCACCTGCAGGAATGGCGCCTTATAGATACCAGATGCATTGGTGTCAACCCTATGAAAGCATTAGGAAGCAAATGACTAAACACAAGCCTAATACTCAGACACACTCAGAGGTATCTAACCAGAATAGAGGTAAAAATGCGTTTTATTGATTCCAGGTGAAAATTGCCAAGGCTTCGCCTTACAATGTGAAAGATAGCTCTTTTAAAATGAGAAGTTACAATATATATAGAGAAGAGGGAACAACAGAGCCTTCTTTGAAAAAGATTTTTGGCGCCCTTTGACAAGTGGCCCATGCACGTCCCAAGGGCGTTGGGAAGAGGAAGCCGCTAAAATATAAATGTTGTGTCGATTCCGATTCTAACTTCAGGTGTTTAAAAACATAGGCCGCGCCGTTTCTCCATAACCAAGACTGCTCCTTGAAGGCACCCACGCGGTTTGTCTGCTCATAAATGCAAAATGGAGAAAAAATGGGTTGCATCGTTCACTGTTTGCGTCCCATTTATGACCACTTGGCAAGCACTGTTCCAACCACTGGAATAACTTCTTGAGTCGACACCTTCCTTCACCACTTGGACTATTTTGTCTGTTTCTACACTTGGCTCTTTTGTCTTTTCCTTGCCTTGTCTCTTCTGGCTCCTTTGGCCCTCGGGGGCTACCTTCTCGTCCTTGCTAGCTCCTTGGGCTCATTTATTAGCAGGTCGCTGAGTTCATTCTCAACCTTTGTCCTTTTTTAGCATCGTCTTCCTGGTTTTGTCTTTTTTGCTGGCTTTTGTCTCTTCGTCTCTTTGTTCTCTAGGCTCTTTTCTGGTTGGCGCTCAAGAATTCAAAGATCAAACGGCTATTTCTCTGCTGTAAAAATGACGTTCGCGGGCCCGTCGCTGTTTGAAAAACAACGGCTAGTCTATTTTCTTGAAGTTGACGGCTTCGGAGACGTCACCATCCTTGGCAATTTCTGCGGTCTTTTATGTTCAGCCTTTTGTCGCTCCCTTACCTTCGGGCTTTGCTTTGGACTTTCCTGAAGGGGAGGTGTCCCTTTGGCTTTGGAGAAGTGCCCTTCGTTTGGCAGTCGGGAGTCCCCCGCAAGGGCCCCTGCCCTTTGGGGTCCTCCAGCAGCCTTTGTCTTTTCGGCTTTTCTCTGCAAACATTTTCTCGTGGACAAAAAGTCCGCAAGAATTGTTTTGCTCATTCCTTCGGAGACTTTCCCGCGGCCAATTTTCCCGCAGACAAAAAGTCCGCAAGAATTGTTTCGAGTACTTTGTCCTTCGGAATTTCCGTCGGCTTATCCTCCCGCGGCCTTCCTCCGAATTTCTTCGGACTTTTTGTCCGAAGGAATTCCTTCGTACAAAAAGTCCAAAGAAATTATTTTAGCCTTTGCCTTAGTCTTTTTGCGGGATTTTTTGCTTTGTGGCCCTTCCGAATTCCTTCGAACTTTTTGCCCGAAGGAATTCCTTCGGACAAAAAGTCTGAAGGATTTCTTCCTTGTCTTTTCTCTCGACTGCCTTCAAAAGTGCCCTTTGGAAAAGTTGAAAACGACCCTTCCGAAGGGTGCTGTCGCCGACCAAGTGCCCTCCGAAAGGGCACTTGTCCTTCGGGAGGCTCTCTTGAACTTTTTGATTGAACTGCTCCTTTGAACCAACCGTTGAACCGAACGCTGAACCAACACTTTGAACCAAGCTTTGAACCAAGCCGACTGAACCAAGTCGTTGAACCGACTGAGTGAACCAAGTGATTGAACCGTCTGATTGAAACAAAGCATTGAACCAACTGAATTGAACCAAGTCGATGAACCATTTGATCGAACCTCGCCGTCGAACTTTGCCGATTGAACTTTGTCATTGAACCAAAGCGATGAAACAAAGCATTGAACCAAGGCGTTGAACCGGTTCAATGGTTCAACTGTTCAAAGATGCTAACTCTTGGAAAGATCATGTCGTTGAACTCCGACGTTGAACTACTTTTCCAACCTTAAGGAAAAATGTCTTGAACCATTTTAGCTCTCTTTCCTTATGAATTTCTTCAGACAAAAATCTGAAAAAGCTTTGTAAAACCTTGCACTCTTTGGACTGGTTCTTCATTTGCCGAAAGACTCGCCTGCAGAGTCCGTAGAAATGGACCTACAGACTCCGTAGAAATTCTTGTGGAGTCCGTAGAAAATCCCAAACTTGTGCAAAATCAAAAAATGAATTGGCCCAGAATAGCAAGGAAAGAAGGGGACCGATTTTTGCACTGTTGGACCAAAAAATGGTCAACAGTATGCAAGACACATTATATTAAAATTTGGGAAATGAACATAACTGAAAAAATGCAATGTCCCATTTTCTAGATTAAAATAATTAATAATATTATTTAAGTTGGCCCTGGTCATTTAGAATCGTTTGAACTTAATAATAATATTATTATTAAAATAAAAAATATTTTTAAATACTTAAAATTAAATTAATAGTATAAGTGGCCAAAAAGTAATGTCGGCAACTTATGTTTTATTATTAAAATAAAGTAACTTCGAGTTTGAGTGGGAAAAATGTATAAAAGATGGAGGGGTTCATTTGGAGGATCTATCATTCATCTATTATTTGATATTTTCAAAGTTAGAGCAACTTGCTTATGATTTTGGCCCTAAAAAATGAAAACCCTCTTTGGTATTCGGATGTCGAGGATGAAACCCTTCAATGTTCAGCAGGTGACTTTATTTAAAGGTCATATTTAAGCGGGCATTTGCATATTTCAGGTCTAGGGCATCCTTCCAAGTGGAACGCAACAGTTAGTGTCATGTCCACTTTTCAAAATAATTAATAATCTAATAATAATTTATTAAGTTGTTCGAAAGGTACTTTAAATTATAACTTTGAAAAAAAGACATTAATTATTATTGAGTGGGGCCAAAAGCAATTAATACATGGCCAAAAATATTTAATATTCACATGTTGAAAAAAGATGAATATTAAATTAAAAAATAATTCTAGTTACTTTAGGGTTTGGATGAATTGAAAAGTGAATCTTATATAAGGACCAAAGGGACAATGAATAATTATTATTGATTATTAAACTTTTGACAATTCATGACTGAATTTCAAATTCATTCAACTTTTGCTTGAGGACGAAAAACTTCATTGCAGCCGGATTAGAGGATGAAACCCCTCTAGTCCAATGTGGTATCTTTATACAAGGGTTACAAATAATTTACACAGCTGGTTATTCACATGCAATCAAAAAATAGATTTTTAGTAAAATTTTGGAGCAAATAACAACAATTTTCTCAACAAAATGAGGGTTGTACAACTAGGGTTTGGTCCATTGGAACTAGTGCCACCCTTGGCAACCTCCATTGTGGTTGGCGTCACTTTTTTTGCAGCACTCTTCCTCCGAACAACAGTTTGTGGCCCCAAATAAGCAGCCAACAATCCTACATCACACTTGTAGGTCTGCCATATTAGAATAATTACCACCACACAACAAACGATGATAATAAGTGGTATTTATCATTTGTAATCATTGATAGTTGTGCAAATTTAATAGAGTTTGATCTAGTTGACTATAATCAGTAGTGGGTTATTCATATTTGATGTTGCATGTAATATTTAGTATTCAATTGACTAAAATTAAGGAGGGCACTTGCGTGTGGTTAGAATCTTATTGCATGTATTGTTGAGACATGAAGACCCTTAGCTTAAATTGTTTCCCAATAAGCTAAGGGGTGAATGGAGAGAAGGGAAAACAAGGGTATTAATTGCACTTTTCAAAAGATACTTTATGTTTCTTATGTCACTTAAAAGGGGACCTTTAAGGGTCATGGTTGTTTAAGTGAATTTCAAAAAAGATCATAAGGGAAGAGTCTTTTAAGGGATTTAAAGTTACTCTTCCTTCCCAATCTTGAGCGCCAAACTTGGGAAGACTATATAAGACCAAAGAGGAATCATTTGGAGAGGTTCATTACTTTTTTCGATAATTGTTTTTCTGGAAGTCTAAGCACGAAAAGCTTGCCTTGTATTTGGAGGACAGAAACCCTCAAGGAAGCTAGTGTTGTCAATCAGACCTTGCACTCTTGTGAAGGTAGTTTTAAGCCTTCATGGTCTGCTGGAACCTAGAAACAATTCGAGGTTGTGGGTGACTTGCTAAGTGGATTGAGTCTCTAGATTATGAGGGCTAGCTTCTTTAGGTGTATCAATGAGGATTTCTACTATGTGTTGCTTACTACCATGGAAAAAGGAGAAATAAACTTGAAGGGAAAATCCTACCTAATGACGGTGATACACCAGAATGTTGATCCACCCTACTTGGAACTGTTGTCAACCTGGAGTTGCACCCTGAATCGAAGACGTGCTGAAATGGCCAATCTTCTCTCCAGTTGAAACAATGGGATCTTCTCACGAGGGTGGGTGCCTCAATGATGAGAAGAACCTCTAGAGAAGACTGGTTCCTGTAAGATGTATCAATGGATCTCTACTCTATGCTGCGAATCTATCATGGAAAAGGGAGCAAGAAACTTGAAAGGGAAATCCTAACTAATGACAGTGGTACACCAAAATGTTGATCCACTCTACTTGGAACCTTGAACACTGAATCAAACAAGGGAAAAATAAATCCTTTGATTTCAATTGATCACTATGCATAAATATTTCATGAAAAAGTTCGATCCAATGACCAAAACATGAGGGAAAATGATGGAGAGAGGTCTGATACAAGACACTTTGCAACCACCTAACATCCACTTAGAGCTTCAGCAAAAGACATATAGAACACTGAACATGACTTGCATAATATGATGAGCTAGCAATTAGGTACGAATTAGAATTTGGAAAAGGAGAGAGATCTACCACGTATGCAAATTGTTGAATGAATGTACACTATGCCAGCACTTAAAATCTGAAAGTACAATCCTTCTATTAATTGAAGAGATTACACAACTCACCAATGATAGAGTCTGGTCTTACTAAGAGAGGGATCCTTTTACAAGGCTGAAAAGCCATTAATATAAAAAATTACAAAAAGCCAAGAGATTAACATTTGAAAATAGAGAGAGAGTAAACTCAAACCAACTCAGCCTTTACAAAAGTCTATTTTGTCTTGCATGAAAATTCTTTGCATTGAAAAGTGGATGGTGGGCTCAAACGTTTGACTTTGTTTATGCATGATCGATTGAGCCATGTCTAAAATTAAAGACTAGCTCTTTGGCATTTGAAAGTGGATGGCTAGGCTTGTTAAATGCCCACCTCTCTTTGCATGGAAATCCATGTTAAGAGTCAATAGATGAGCTCTACTCAGACTGCTGGAACATTTGGAGAAGTGTGACTCTGACTAGTCAAACTGTGGGTCAACTGAAACTTAGAAATCTGCCAAAAATAGCCCTTGTTCGCATGTATTTTCTCTTATTTTGGTCTGCCTGTTCATATCTATTTTTGGCGAGATTCTATTTTTGGATTATTTTGTCTATATTTGGTCTATATTTCCTCGGATTTCTTGGCTATTCCCTTAGCCTAATTATTTTGGATATTCTTTTTTATCTGTGGATTTCCTTTGGTCTTGGATTTTCTTCAGATATTCTACTTTGCCTGTATATATTATCTTCGGATTTTTTGGCTATCGCCTTGGTCTTATATTCCTTCGGATTTCTTTCTTGCCAATTTTTCAGATTTTATTCTCTTTGGCTCTAATGTCTTGCCCCCTGGATTTACCTTTGGTTTTCTTGCAGACTTTTATTATCTCCTTGGCTTTATTATTTTCTGCCCCTTTTCGTTGATTTGTTTCCATTTTTCCCAAAGGAATCCTTGGGGCAAAAAGTCCGAAGGAATTCCTTCGGACTTTTTGTCCGAAGGATATCTTTCCTTCTAAATTTTTCTTTTTCTTCTTTATTCCCTCAGGTTTTTTCGCTTTGACTTCCTATGGGCTTTGTTTGGTCCATTTCCTTTGGAATTTCGTTGACCCTTGGTTTATTCTTTCATTTGGACTTTTATCATGCGAAAAAAATGTCAGTCTCCTCTATGTTTGACAATTATTCCAAAGGAATCCTTCGGACTCTTCACTGGCACCTACTTCGGATTCTTCACTGTTTGTTACTTATAAAAAGAGATAAGTCATTCACCCTGGGAAACCCGAAATGCACTATCCTGAGTAATTCGGGTTTCTAACCCGAATTACTTCTACTGATAAAACTTTCATAAGCAAAGCACTTCTCAAAACCCGATTTGCACTGTCAAGAGTAATTCGGGTTTTCCAACCCAGATTACTTCTATTGATAAAACTTTCATAAGCAAAGCACTTCTCAAAACTCGATTTGCACTATCAAGAGTAATTCAGGTTTTCCAACCCGGATTATTTTTGCTGATAAAACTTTCATAAGCAAAGCACTTCTCAAAACCCGATTTGCACTGTCAAGAGTAATTCGGGTTTTCCAACCCGGATTACTTCTGCTGAGGGGTTTCAACTGCTGATTACTCATAAAGTGAAATAAGTTCTCTTGTAAAACCCGAAGACTTCTTCCAAAAAACCCGAAGTCTTCTGCTGTGTAAAACTCGAAGTCTTGCTTGAATGCCCACCCTGTCACACTTGGGCAAAATTTTGGTATGTAGGCCAAAAAAATGGCCAACATTTTTGGCGACTTGCAGGGAAGCATGCTTGCTATGCTTGAGAACTCAGACCATATAGATGTTATTTGAACTTCCAAAACAATGATAAACCTGATTTTTGACTGAAAATCTCCTCTGATCATTGCTGAAGTAACCTTTCTCCTTCAAAATAAGAAGGGAAACACACAAAAACAGGAAAACTAAGAAACAAATGGGCAAAAAAGCACTTATTGGAACATAACTGAACGAAGTGTTGACCATTTTGGCCCTGCAGGCCAAAATTAGTCTCCTTCCTTCCCTACCACTCTTAACCCTCAGTCTAAGTCATGTACCCACCTTCTGCAAAATCCCCTTTTCTTTGCAATAAGCCCTGTTCTTATAGAATGTTGAAAGATCTAAGTACCTGCAGGTTTCGGTTCATCATGGAGGTTTTCGCTTTGAACAAATGCCTTAGACAAATACGAGTCTCTTACAAAGCTCCAAAGGGCAGGTACCCTTGCGGAGGGCAGTCAGGCACAAAAAGGACCATTCCAGCAGGCTGCGGAGGGCAGTTTCGGACCCAAAGGTGCCCTTGCAGATGGCAGCTGGTCAAAAGGCCGAAACAAGGCAGAGTTTTCCTTCGAAAAAGACTAAGGCAAAAGGGAGGATTTCCTTCGGACTTTTGTCCGAGGAATAAATCTGAAAGAATCCAAGGTAAAGTTCAAAAGTCCTTCGGACATTTTGTTCGAAGGAAAAGACACGGAAAATCAAAATAATTCCTTCGGACAAAATACCCGAAGGAATTCCTTCAGACATTTTGTCTGAAGGCATCTGTCGGGGAATTTTTTCCGAAAGAAGGAAGCCGATCGAAGAAAGCAAGCGTTAAAACATTGAAGGGAACATTCCTTCGGACATTTCGTCTGAAGGATTTGAAGACCAAGGCAGCCCGAAGGACCCCAAAGGGTAGGTGCCCTTGCGGGGGACTCTCGGCTACCAAAAGGAGGACCTTCCCCAAGCCCCGAAGGGACATCTTCCCTTTGGGAGGTTTTAACGACAAAGGCCTAAACAGAAGAAAAGAAGAGAGAGATATCCTTCGGGAGAAAGTCCGAGGGAACACTTCGGGAGAAAGGCCGAAGAAAAGAAAGCCAAAGGAATTCAAAGGGGTGACGGGCCCGCAGACGTCAAATTGGACATCATGAACTAGCTGTTGGAATCCGGACGTCAAATAACGTCCCCGAAGATGTCAAATTCAGGCCAATGAAATCGCCATTGACCTTTAAATGCTTGAGCGCCAACCCGAAGGAATTCAAAGGGCTTAAGGCCAAATAGGAAGAGACCGCCGAGAAGGGAGCCCAAAGAGCCATAGATTGATAGAAGATAGCCCCGAGGGCTCAGATTGCCGGAAAGAGTCAAGAGAGGAAAAGACAAAACCAGGAAGAGACAAAGCTAGGAAAAGACAAAAGTTAAGAATGAACTCAGCGACCTGCTGATGAAAGAGCCCAAGGAGCCAGCAAAGGACGTTAAGATAGCCCCGAGAGCTCAAATTCCAGGAAAAGACAAAGCCAGAAAGAGAAAATTATGAATATGGACAAAACAGCCCAGGTGGCAAAAGGGAGGCGAGTTATTCCTGCAGTTAAAACAGTCTCCGCCAAGTGGTCATCAAGGGGTGCAAATAGTGAACGGCGCGACCTGTTTTCTCCACTTTACATTGATAAGCAGACAAATCGCGTGAATGTCTTGAAGGAGCGGTCTTGTTTACAGACAAACAGCACGGCCCATGATTTCACATATGGGATTTAATATATTTTAAACGCCTAAAGTCAAAACTGGAGCCGACACAACATTATCTATCAAGCGGCCTCCTTTTCCCAATGCTCTCAACGCACATGGGCCACTTGTAAAAGGGTGCCAAAGTCTTTTCCAAAAAGGGGCGCATTTTGCTTTCTCTTTCTCTATATATATTGTAATCTCTCATTTTGAGAAGGCATCTCTCATGTTGTAAGGCGAAGCCCTGCCAATTTTCCCCTGGAATCAATAAAATATGCATTTTTACCTCTATTTTGGTTAGATATATCTCTGAGTGTGTTTGAGTGTTAACCTTGTGTTCAGTCATTGTTCCATGATGCTTTCACAGGCTTGATACCAGCACACCTGGTATAGACGAAGCGCCATTCTTGTAGATAGCAAAAAAAGTTGTATCTGGAGCGCAAAGATAGGAGAGGGTTATCAAACAGTGTGCCTTCCTACAGCACTTGTGGTAAGTTCATCTTCTGTGTGTCTTCATTAAGCCTTTCTGTTAAGTTCTATGCAATCTGGTCCTTTTACCAGATAAAGTGTATGTATGTGTTCTTATGTTTCAAAGTGTGAGTATGAGTAGATCAAACTTGTTTGGTGCATCACCCTCTTAGTTTAGGTTCTGTTTCAGTATCTTTCTCTCTTTTCAACCCCCCCATTATATATATATTAGCAAATGTACTGGAATAAATCAGAGATGCATCAAAGGGAGCTAGCCCTTATCTAGAGACTCTCCCCTCAGTTTTGCCAGACCCACAGGCAAGAGAGGAGTTTCCATTGTGCCGCGTGGAAGACAGGAGCGCAGCCTCCTGTCAAGGGTGCAATCCACAGCGTCAACACGAAGCTAATGTGCTGGAACAACACTTGGAGGAAAACAAACTAACAAAGAACCTAACTAACCATGACAAAGCACGATCCACCTAGATCAAAAGGAAAATTCTTAAACTCAGTCACTCCAAGAGATGGTAGTAGTTGCAAGGCAAGATGTTTATCAATTATAACCTTTGATAAAACATTTTTATTGTCCACCAACTATATTAGCATCTTCTCAAATGAGTCATCAACAGCAAAACAGTCACCAACAAAGACAAACTCATCAAGTAATTCTTGATATTTTTCGCACTGCTTATCATCTACCACCTTGTCAAGTGATAATTGTTCTTGAGTGACCACACCCTTTTTATCGACTGTTGCTAGTTCATCCAGCTCTTCAAGGAGCTTTGAATAGGCATACCAATTTGTATTATGATCTTGAATAGGTGATTCTTGATCAGATTTTTCATAAACATGCTCTTCAATAGCCAACATATCCATACAAAGCTCTTCAATCTCTTGTAGAGATTCAAGGTACAGCTGCCAATCATCTTTTTGTTCCTCATTTTGATCTATTTGAACTAAATCAGCTTGAAAGCTATCTGGATCCTTCTCACTAGGAGATACCTATTACTTATTTACGACTTCTTGGAGTTCCTCTACATCAAGATCAGCCTTCTCATTCTTAAATATAATTGGATGCTCAACTAAAACCTTAAGTGAAGTATCACTAGGAAATTCTTCCTTAAACACATCTGAAACATCCTCCACACATTGTGCAAGAACTTGACTTGTAGCTGCAACCTCTTTCTCAATCCTCCAAAAAATAGGCTCCTCCTGAAGAATGGAGATGGTGGGAGGGTGATGAAATTCATTTGTTTGAGAGGAAAAATGAAGCAAGGAGGTTGATCATGATCAGATTTTGGAATCTTGAGGGCAATGCAATTATCTAGGGAGTTTTGGAGAGGAGGGAAAGAGAAACTCTTAGAGACCTTTGTATTCTGTTCCTTCCACTTGGCCATTACCTCATCAAAGTCTGAAACCTGCTTGTCTTCATGGACAACTTGAGCTTGAGAGATGATTGGTGAGGAAAGGGGACTATAGGAAGGTTTAGTCTCATGAATAGTCACTTGAATAGGCTCTTGACTCCAACTAGGAAGCTCCCTCGGCACACACTGGGCATGGTAAAGAACCTCATAAGAATAAGGAGTACAAGAACCCTTTGTAGACAAGTGACTCAACTTGATTTTCTGCCTATCCCAAGCCTCCATCTTCTCTAATACAAAAATACATAGTTCATTTATCTCTTTTGGATCATTGGACACATTTTGGAATAGACCATTCACTTCTTCATACTGAGAGTTTGAACAAACTTTCCTCACATATGCTAGTATTTTGAGCTCTATCTCATCCATTCTTTCTTGGAGCCAAGGCTGCTCATATGACTGATATGGCTCAACATAGCTTTGATAATACTCCTGATAAGGCTGATTGGGTCCATAAAAAAGATGATAAGTATCATGATAAGACTGGTATGATCCATCATTGGGCTGACAAGGAAACATAGCATAAGAATTCTCTTCATATACAACCATCAAAACTCATTCATGATAATGCAATACTTACATGGAAAGTGTGACTGGATTATTAGAAGCAACCACCTGAGCTTGGAATCACCAAATACTTTTTGAAAAACGCTGCTGCAACTGCAATTTCATTGAGACCAGCTCCAAATGGGTCCCACCTGGGGTACCAAAAACTGTTGTCAACCTGGAGTTGCACCCTGAATCGAAGACATGCTCAAATGGATAATCTTCACTTCGGTTGAAACAATGGGATCTTCTCACGAAGGTCGGTGCCTCAATGGTGAGAACCTCCAGAGAAAGTTGGTTCTTATAAGATGTATCAACGAGGATCTCTACTCTGTGCTGCAGACTACCATGGAAAAGGGAGAAGGAAACTTGAAGGGGAAATCCTACCTAATGACGGTGATACATCAGAATGTTGATCCACCCTACTTGGAACTTTGAACACTGAACAAACAAGGGAAATAGAAGACCTTTGATTTCAATTGATCACTATCCATAAGTATTTCATGAGAAGGTTCGATCCAATGACAAAACGTGAGGAAAAACGATGGAGAGAGGTCTGATACAAGACACTATGCAACCACCTAACACCACTTACTGCTTCAACAAAAGACCTATAAAACACTGAACATGCCCTGCATAACATGATTAGCTAGCAATTAGGTACAAATCAGAATTTGGGAAGGGAGAGAAATCTACCACGTATGCAAATTGCTGAATGAATGTACACTATGCTAGCACTTGAAATGTGAAAATATAGTCCTATTGATTAAAGAGGTTACACAACTCACCAATGGCAGAGTCTGGTCTTACTAAGAGATGGGTCCTTTTTACAAGGCTGAAAAGTCATTAATATTAAAAATTACAAAAAGCCAAGAGATTAGCGTTTGAAAATAGAGAGGGAATAAACTCAAACCAACTCAGCGTTTACAAAAATCTATTTTGTCTTGCATGAAAATTCTTTGCGTTAAAAAGTGGACGGTGGCCTCAAACGTTTGACTTTGCTTATGCATGATTGGCTAAGCCATGTCTAAAATTAGAGACTAGCTCTTTGGCGTTTGATAGTGGACGGCTGGGCTTGTTAAAATGCCCACCTCTTTTTTCATGGAATTCCATGTTAAGAGTCAATAGATGAGCTCTACTAGGACTGCTGGAATGTTTGGAGAAGTGTGAATTTGACTAGTCAAACTGTGGGTCAACTGAAACTTAGAAATCTTCCAAAAATAGCCCTTGTTCGCATGTATTTTCTCTTAGTTTGGTCTGTCTGTTCATGTCTATTTTTGGCGGGATTCTATTTTTGGATTATTTTGTCTATATTTAGTCTATATTTCCTCGAATTTCCTGGCTATTCCCTTAGCCTAATTCTTTCGGATATTCTTTTTCATCTGTGGATTTCCTTTGGTCTCAGATTTTCTTTGGATATTTTGCTTTACTTGTATATATTATCTTCGGGTTTTTTGGCTATCTCCTTGGTCTTATATTCCTTCGGATTTCTTTCTTGCCAATTTTTCCAATTTTATTCTCTTTGGCTCTTATGTTTTGCCCCCTGGATTTACCTTTGGTTTTCTTGCGGACTTTTATTATCTCCTTGGCTTTATTATTTTCTGCCCCTTTTCGTTGATTTGTTTGCATTTTTCCCGAAGGAATCCTTCGGACAAAAAGTCCGAACGAATTCCTTCAGACTTTTTGTCCAAAGGATATCTTTCCTTCTAAATTTTTCTTTTACTTCTTTATTCCCTTGGGTTTTTTCACTTTGACTTCCTATGGACTTTGTTTGGTCCATTTCCTTTGGAATTCCGTTGACCCTTGGTTTATTCTTTCATTTGGATTTTTATCTTGTGGAAAAAATGTCAGTCTCCTTCTCTGTGTTTGACAATTATTTCGAAGAAATCCTTCAGACTCTTCACTGGCACCTACTTTGGATTCTTCATTGCTTGTTACTTATAAAAAGAGATAAGTCATTCACCCTTGAAAACCCGAAATGCACTATCCTGAATAATTCGAGTTTCTAAACCCTAATTACTTCTGCTGATAAAACTTTCATAAACAAAGCACTTCTCAAAACCTGATTTGCACTATCAAGAGTAATTCGGGTTTTCCAACCCGGATTACTTCTGCTGAGGGGTTTCAACTGCTGATTACTCATAAAGTGAAATAAGTTGTGTCTCTTGTAAAACTCGAAGACTTCTTCCAAAAAACCCAAAGTCTTCTGCTGTGTAAAACCCGAAGTCTTGCTTGAATGCCCACCCTTTCACACTTAGGCAAAATTTTGGTATGTAGGCCAAAAAATGGCCAACAGGAACCTTGAACACTGAACAAACAAGGGAAAAGGAAGACCTTTGATTTCGATTGATCACTATGCATAAGTATTTCATGAGAAGGTTCGGTCCAATGACAAAAACGTGAGGGAAAACTATGGAGAGAGGTCTGATACAAGACACTTTGCAGCCACCTAACATCCACTTAACAGCTTCAACAAAAGACATAAAACACTGAACATGACCTGCATAACATGATAAGCTAGCAACTAGGTACGAATCAGAATTTGGAAAGGAAGAGAAATCTACCACGTATGCTAATTGTTGAATGAATGTACACTATGCCAGCACTTGAAATCTAAAAGTACAATCCTTCTATTGATTAAAGAGATTACACAACTCACCAATGGCAGAGTCTGGTCTTACCAAGAGAGGGATGGATTTTTACAACGTTGAAAAGCCATTAATATAGAAAATTACAAAAAACCAAGAGATTGGCGTTGGAAAATAGAGAGGGAGTAAACTCAAACCAACTCAGCCTTTACACAAGTTTATTTTGTCTTGCATGAAAATTCCTTGCATTGAAAAAGAAGAAGACAAGCTTTGGATGCATGAAATCTACGAATAGATGTTTTGACTTGAAAACCAATCAACTCCAAAACAAGACTAGTTAAATCCACTCGAACTGTTGGAACGTTTGAAAGTCTCCCCTTTGCATGAAATCAATGCAAATGCCAAATTAAGAATTATGTTTGAACCGCTGAAACGTTTCAAGCTTTGAGACAAACGAGACTGCGTGCATGGAATTTCTTTTGTTTAAGCTTTCCATTGTTCCACTACTCAAGTCCTCATGCAAAGCAAGCCTCTGTTTAAGAACTGAAGGTGATGTGTTAGAACGGTCAAATCTGGACATGTCTATTCCTGTTCATAGCTGTTGCATGCTCTTCTATTCTCAGACTATTTAGGCATGTTCACCATTTGTATTTGTCTTTTTCATGAATCTTCCCTTATGCCATTGTTCATGCCCATGTTCATCTTGCATTTCCGTCGGGTTTTTGCGTCTAACATCTATGTTTTGATTCTCCGGGTCATCTTTTCTCGTGGATTCTATTTATGGCTTTCGCAGTCAGGTTCGAGCTTTTTGTATATGTCCTTCGGACAAATTGTTCGAAGGACTCTGTTCTTTCTTCCGCGGCTTGTTCTTTGTCTTAGCTTTGTTCACGCTTTAGCCTTCGGGCTTTTGTTCCTTGCTCATGGCCTTGCCTTTTTTATCAGGCTTTTTGTCCCTCCCAAATACCTTCGAACTTTTTGTCTGAAGGAATTCCTTCGGACAAAAATTCCAAAGGAAATTCTTTTCCGTTTGTGCCTTTCACTTTTGGTCATCGGGCTTTTCCCCAGGTATATCATCCGTCGGGTCTTTTTCTGAATTCCTTCAGACAAAAAGTCCGAAGGAATTTGTCTCCTTTGGCTATCTTTCCCTGAATGTCCCTGACACTATGAAGGTGGCCTCCGCAAGGGCTTCTTCCCAAAAGTTCCCTTAGGGCTTTTACAAAAGGTCATGTCTTTGGCTTTGGTGCCCCCCACAAGGGTATGTTGTTCCAGAAGTGCCCTTTGGAAGAATTGTAAAGGCCACCTCGCTGCATAAGTGCCCTTTGCAAGGGCTATTCGTCTTCAAAAGTGCCTTTTGGAACTTTTGAAAGGGTCTTGCCACCGACCAAGTGCCCTCCGCAAGGGTAGGTGTCCTTCGGAAAAATTGATTTTGTCCTTCGAAACTTTTGCCAAGGTCTTTTTCGTGCTTGAAGTGTCCCCCACAAGGGCACATACCCTTCAGAGAAATTGTAAACGCCCTATGCAACGCCCAGATGCCCTCCACAAGGTCACTTCTCCTTAAAACATACCTTTTGAAAGAATTGTAAAGGCCACCTCGCTGCATAAGTGGCCCTTGCAAGGGCACGTACCCTTTAGGGTTTTTGTTAATAACCCTTCGAAACTTTTGAAAAGTCCACCTTGCCAATGAAAAGCCCTCCGAAAGAAATCACTTGCCCAAGACCTTTTCAGGCTTTACAAGCTCCATTACTTTAAAACTTTATAAGACAACTACCTCGCAAAACCCAATCCACTTGTAATTGCATTTGTAGACCCAATCGGGCTTATCGACTGCTTCCACTTATAAAAGCTAATAAGACATGCACCTTGGTAAACCCGAATTTCTCTATAAGTGCTAGAAATGATCATTGGCTGATGGGAATACACCTATACCTGCACAAAAATGACTTATCCTCGATTTCTCAAGGGTCAACACTTGGTTTTTAAGGTAAATGGTCATGGTGAGCGAAGTTTCGAATGGTAATGGTGACGATTTGGCCCGTGGGGCAAAATTGTTAACATTCTTGGCAACTCAGCTGGGTAGCATGCCTGCTATGCTAGAGAACTCAGACCATATAGATGTTATTCGAACTCCCAAATGGTAAACCTGATTTCTAACTGAAAATCTCCTCCTGACCTTAGCTGAAGTAACTGTTGACCATTTTGGTCCTATAGGCCAAAATCGGTCTCCTTCCCCTGTTGTTCTGAGCCAATTCAAATTTGGTTTGCACAAGTCTTTCGGCAAAAGGATGAACCAATTCAGTTGTTCGACGTCGAGGTTCAACGGCATGATCTTTCCAAGAACTTTGAACTTGAACTTTGAACCATTGTTGGTTCAATCGGTTGGTTCAAATGGGGTCTTCTAAAGCCCGAAGGACAAGTGCCCTTGCGAAGGGCAGTCAGGCACAAACTGGACCTTTCTAGCAGGCTGTGGAGGGCAGTTCCATACCCAAAAGTAACCTTGCGGAGGGTAGGGAAACCTTGCACAGGAATCAAAAGGGTGAGTTTTCCTTCGGAAATGCTAAGGCAAAAGGTGAAAACAAAGGTTAAATATCTTTGGGCAAAATGCTCGATGGAATTCCTTCGGGCATTTTGTCCGAAGAAATTGCCAAGTCAAAGAACAAAAGGATTCTTTCGGAAAAATTTCCGCGGCAAAATTCACACAAGCAAATCCTTCGGACAAAAAGTCAGAAGGAATTCCTTCGGACTTTTTGTCCGAAGGAATTTTGCCCAAAGATAAAACCCGCCGAAAGAAGCAAGTGGCAGAATGAAGGAAAGATTTCCTTTGGACAAAATGTCCGAAGAAATTCCTTCGGACAATTTGTCCGAAGGATTTGAAAAGCCGAGGCAGTCCGAAGGACCCCGAAGGGCAGGTGCCATAAAAATAATTAGATGGTTTACCTTTATCTATTGATTTGGAAATTGCAGCAAGCTGATAGTGATCATTAGCCTTTGTGGTGTGGACCTTGTTCACTGATTTTCCTTCACCAATGTGCAATATTGAGTTCCCTTTATCTTGGGCATGATTATGTAGGTGTTTTAAGGGACTCACCTTCCTCCTTAAACTTCCTTAGGTGTTGTCTAGCTTGGAAGTCTATCATCTTTGCTTGCTTTGCACTCATCCACTCATCACACCTTGCTTGTATCCTTGACATAAGTACACAATTTTCTTTTCCTTGGATTAGCATTTTTTCCTTTCTCATGACTTGTTTCTCATTACAAGTGGCTTCCCCACTTAATCCTTCCTCCACGGTGTATCTAGAGTTCATCTCTCTTGGTTCATCCATCTTTTTGTCTCCATCTTGCAATTTGAAATTATGAAAAGAAAGTGATCTATGATTAGAGATAATGCATAAATTTTCTTCCATGATATACCTTTTCATCGTGGTTTCTTTATCACTTTCCAAGCTTCTCTCTTGAAGCTTTCCTGTTCCCTTGCTCCAAGTGGTTGCCCCACTCGGTTCCTGTTCATGCTTATCATCAATTTGCAGCACTATTGGCTGCCCCTGAACTCCTAATTTTTGAGGCTTAGAAATTTCAACACTTGGCTGCCCCAAAGTGTTTGACATTTCTTTATATATGTCTCCCGTTTGCAGCTCTCTTTGTTTCCCCCAAAGGTCCAATTTTTTTACCTTTTCAAATTGTTTGATGAGCCCTTCACCAAGTTCCTCATGAGTTTTAATGAGATGATGCCCTTGTCACTTCCTTCTTAAATGCCACCACTCACGGGCAGCTCCTTCCAAGTGTTGTATGACAAATTTTAGATCTTGCTTCTCACCTCTAGGTCTCAATTCAAAGTAGTCATTAACCTTGTTTACCCATGCTCTAACTAAAGTACCTAGATCTCCATCAAAGCTAGGAAGAACAATCTTTCCCAAGTCGTCATGCATAGCTATGTGCCCATGGAACCCTTTGCATTGTCTCACAGATAGCCATTCCTTGAAGTTCCTTTCCTTTTTGTATTGTGGTGCAAGTGCTAAATATTCATCATAATCTTCCATTAAATCCCAACAAACCAAAGGTTGGTCCACCATTTTAAGGGGTTGATCCCCTTTCATATCTTTCATCGTTTGAAGGAATGTAGCCATAGCTCCCATCAATCGATCTTGGGACTGAGTGATCCATTCCAATCTAGCCCTATCCCCATCACTATTTGACAAATACCTTTCCATTCCACAGTTGGCCAAGAAATTGGCTCTGATACCTATTGTCGATCTGGAGTTGCACCCTGAAATGAAGACGTGCTGAAATGGCTAATCCTCTCTCCAACTGAAACAATGGGATCTTCTCACGAGGGTGGGTGCCTCAATGGTGAGAAGAACCTCCAGAAAATGTTGATTCCTGTAAGATGTATCAATGCGGATCTCTACTCTGTGCTGCAAACTACCATGGAAAAGAGAGAAAGAAACTTGAAGGGGAAATCCTACCTAATGACAGTGATACACCAGAATGTTAATCCACTCTACTTGGAACCTTGAACACTGAATCAAACAAGAGAAAATGAAGACCTTTGATTTCAATTGATCACTATGCATAAGTATTGCATGAGAAGGTTCGATCCAATGACAAAAAATGTGAGGGAAAACGATGGAGAGAGGCCTGATACAAGAAACTTTGAAACCACCTAACATCCACTTACAGCTTCAGTAAAATACATATAAAACACTGAACATGACCTGCATAACATGACGAACTAGCAACTAGGTACGAATCAGAATTTGAGAAGGAAGAGAAATCTACCACATATGCAAATTGTTGAATGAATGTATACTATGCCAGCACTTGAAATCTGAAAGTACAATCCTATTGATTGAAGAGATTACATGAAATATTCCAAGCCAATTTTTTCAAACTTTCAATTACAATCAGCAGAGCAATACACAGTTGTTAGGATTAGCCTTAAACGAAAACGATAATTGAAGCAACTCTAACTAGAATGTACACCAGGATTCCGAGGAGGCCAAGGTGTGAGCATTGGTCAGAGGATCTAAATGCAGAAACAGAGCTAGAAGGAACTCTAACCAAGAATAGCGCCGATGATGGCGAGCATATGGTCAGAGGATCTTCTACTACTACAAATACTGAAAGAAACTCAATACCAAGTATGTGCTACCCAGTCCAGTATGGAGTGAGATGACCATATGGTGGAGTACTAAGAATTACAATGCTTACAAGAAACTCAACACCAAGTATGTGCTACCCAATCCAGTATGGAGTGAGGCCACCATATGGCGGAGCGCTACGAATTACAATGCTCTGAAGGGAAATAAACAAGAATGCTGAAATACTCAACGTCAAGAATGTGCTTTCCAACCTGAAAGGGAGTGGAAGCTACCATATGACGGAGATGTAAAGTATTACAATGCAGTTTCAGAATATAAGATCAGCATTACAAATCATAATTAAGCAAGATTAAAGAACTGTTGTCAGTACTACTGCCAGCTTACAATATGATCAAGAATTCGCCTGCCAAGAGCATAGAATTAGAACCATTCAACAAGCCTTTAAATAGAGAATCCTCATTGCTTAATGGAACACACCGAGACTGCTTTCTCTCCTCAAAAAACACAGATTCATGATTCGAGTTTGTTCTGATTTGCACCTTAAAATGTAAAACCAGCAACCTGAGATCACACTAAAATGGACAAATCTCTCACCCAATTCATCCTATTGAAGTGAAACGTAAAGCAAAAGGCCCTAATGATGAAGGCACCCAAGATTGGAACACCAAATAGACCCAAATTTTTTTATATAATTATTGCACGCAGCCCAATGCACACACAAGAAGTACAGTCCAGCAAGAGGGGCGATTTGCCTTTAAAAATCACAGCAGTCATTAAAAAATCTACAATTTACAGAAGGGGGGCGCCGATTACCAACAAAGAGATATAACCAATACCCACAATGAAATTTTTTGTTTTTTTTTACTTATGAACAAAACACAGCCTGCTGTAATGAATATGACAGTCCCAAATTTTTCATATCCTGATCTATAAAACACACTGAATACAATGCACAAATCCTACATACAAAACAATCAAACTACACTACCTCACCACTAGTCGCTATCTTTCAAGCGAGAAGCAATGCCAAGCTAGGAGGCTTTCATTCCTCGAAGCAATCCCAAGCCAATCCGACAGCATAACATTCATGTAGTTCAAGATGATCCAAGTGAGGACCAAGGGCTTCCTTTTATAATTTATGTTTGACCCATCTAGAAACCCTATCCTCCAATAGGTGGCGTCCAACTTAAGCTTGGATTAAATATTCAATAAGAATTATAATTAATTCATTTCAATGAGGCGCCCACCCCATAAAGAACATCTTTTTAAAACAACTTAAAGTGAAGTAGCTAGGCCAAGGGGAAAGTCAATGTTAAAATATAACATTAAAACATGACTTAATTAAAATAATTCGACTTATCTCTCCATTTGTACCCCCAAAGCCCAAAATTGAGTAAGCCAACAGATCAAACTGACATGGAAAGCCAACCATGCCGAAACCAACCGGACCACTGCCAGAAATAGAATTTACTAAAAATAGTAAATTCTTGAAGATGCTCAAAATGCCAAAAAGAACATATCACTGCGAAGCTCTCTGAAAACCCAGAAAGAATCTGCCATTGAATCCATCGACCTCAAGCAAGAGCATCCTTCAAAACAAAAAACCCTAATTTTACCTTCTGAGTAGCCTACGGGTCTCAGAAATAGGCCAACGGTCACTGGAAAGATCATGCTCGAGAAGGGGACATTACAGTCCGCCCTCCCCAAGATTGCTTGTCCTCAAGCAATCGCAACCCTGGATGCTGCAGAATCTCATCATTTTCCCAAGTTGCATCCTCCATAGGCAAATTTTTCCACTTCAAGTATTCTCTGATGGTTCTTTTCCTCAGAGAACGTTCTCTGTAATCAAGTATCTCCTCTAGAATTAAAACCAACTGTCCTTCTTCATCCAAAGGTGGCAACTGTGATGAAGCAACATCATTGTGTCCAAGTGCCTTCTTGAGGTGAGATACGTGGAAAACATTGTGTACTTTGCTATCAGAAGGTAGCTCCAACTCATAAGCTACTGCTCCAACCCTTCCAATAACCTTGAATGGCCCATAGAAACGAGGTTTGAGCTTCTCAGCGCCACTCTTCTTGAGAGTAAACTGTCTGTAAGGCTGTAATCGAAGATAACCATATCCCCAACCTCGAAGGAGCGCTCAACATGCCGTTGATCAGCATATATCTTCTGTTGATTCTGTGCCATCTGAAGATTGTTCTTCAATGATTTCATGATGTCTTGACTCTGCTGCAATAAGTCCTTGGCTTGAGGAGCTTTGCTATCACCAAACACCAAATCAGCAAAGCTAGGAGCTTCATAACCATAAAGAGCCAAGAAAGGTGACATCTTTATTGACATGTGGAAAAAAGAATTATAGCAGTACTCGCCTATGTGAAGCCACTTCACCCATGCTCTTTGCTGCTCGGAAACATAGTTTCTCAAATAGCCTTCCAACCACTTGTTCACTATTTCCGTTTGTTCATCTGTTTGGGGGTGATAACTAGTGCTTGGAGTAAGCACGGTACCACTCATTCTGAAGACCTCACGCCAAAAAGTGTTGAGGAACGTGTTGTCCCTATCACTCACAATGTTTTATGGCAGCCCATGTAACCTAAACACCTCATGAAAAAACAGATCTGCAACTTGGGTTGCTGAAAAAGAGCTGGTAATGGTGAAGAAGTGAGCAAATTTGGTTAATCTATCCACTACAACATAGATACAATCCTTCCCTTGGGCCTTGGGCAAGCCCGTGATGAAGTCCATCGATATGCTTTCCCATTTTTGATTGGGAATAGGGAGAGGTTGCAGCAAACCAGCTAGTAGAGTATGCTCATTTTTATTCATTTGACAAGTGGGAAACTCTTGAATGTAGCGTTGAACTTCCCCTTTCAACCCTTTCCAAGAGAATCTTTCCCGGATCTGCCTATATGTCTTAAAGAAGCCTTGATGACCAGCAAGCAGAATGTCATGAAATGTCAACAAAATCTTCTTTTTGAGCTTAAAATCAGCCACCAAAAAGATCCTACCCTTGTAGTGAATCAGCTCTTCAATCACCTTGTACCTTTCATCATGAAAAATACCCTCAATAATGCTGGTTGCAAACTGATTTTTGGCATAATCAGCAAGCAACATGTCCTTCCAATCAGTAGTAAGCTCGCACAGTGAGCTTAAATGGGGTATCTTAGATAGAGCATCAGCCACAATGTTGTTTTTCCCCTTGACATACTCGATGTCAAAATCGTAAGCTTGGAGCTTACTCACCCACTTTTGTTGCCTTTCGTTCAGATCCTTCTAATGCATAAAGTGCTTGAGACTGTTATGATTAGTCTTGACCACAAACTTTTTTCCCACCAAATACTTCTGAACTTAGCTAATGCATGCATAATGGCAAGCATTTCCTTGTCATAAATGGAGTAGGTTCTTTCAACACCTCTTAGCTTTCTACTCTCAAACACTATGGGATGTTTGTTTTGCATCAAAACAGCTCCAACTCCTTCACAGGATGCATCACACTGTAGCTTGAAAGGCTTGGAGAAATCCAGAATAGCCAGAACCGGACAAGAGCTCATGATCCTCTTAAACTTATCAAAGGTAGATTGAGCCTTTTCTGACCAACAAAAGGCCCCTTTTTTCGTGAGATCCGTAAGAGGAGCAGCATTTTGTGAGTACCCTTTCACAAAATCTTCTGTAAAATCCACAAAGACCCAAGAATCCTTTCAATTGAGTCAAGTTATCGGGAGGTGGCCAATCAACAACAGCTTTGATCTTTTCCGGATCAACCTTCACTCCCACAGCACTGATTATGTGACCAAGGTACAGTAACTCCTCCATTCCAAATTCACATTTGGATGCTTTGGCGAACAAGCTCTCAAATTCTAGGATACTAAGCACTTCCTCCAAGTGTTTGAGATGTTCATCCCATGTCTTGTTAAAAATCAGGATATCATCAAAAAATATCAATACAAACTTCCTTAGCTGTTTCTGAAAAACTCGGTTCATGCAAGACTGGAAAGTAGCAGGAGCATTAGTCAACCCAAATGGCATGACTAGAAACTCGAAGTGGCCATAGTGACATCTAAAAGCTGTCTTCTCAACATCTGACCCCCTCATCCTAATTTGGTGGTAGCCTGATCTCAAATCGATCTTTGAAAAGAACTTGGCTCCATGTAGCTCATCAATGAGCTCATCTATCTTTGGAATGGGGTATCGGTTTTTTATGGTGCTTTGATTCAAAGCCCGATAGTCCACACACATGCGCATGGTACCATTCTTCTTCTTCACAAGAACCACTGTTGAAGCGAAGGGGCTCTTGCTTGGGCGAATGAAGCCCATCTCCAAGAGTTCCTGAATGGGTTTCTCAATCTCATCCTTCTGCTTCTTGGGGTACCGATATGGAGTTGTAATAACCGGTTTAGCTCCTTCCTTGAGCTCTATGATATGTTCCGAACCCCGTTTAGGTGGTGGCCCAGGAGGCAAATCAGCAAATCCTTGCTCTTCTTTGTGAGTAGAGACTGAACATCAGGAGGATAGTCTCTCTTAGTTTCAACCGGACTAGCAAGAAGAATCATACATTCTGCAACCCACTCAGCTTGATCATGACGGATCAGCCTTGCCATTCTTTTGAATGACACAACCCGAGGTCCCCCATTGGACATTCCTCTTAGTACTATCCTCTTCCCATCAGATTGAAACTTGAGCTCCATAGTTTGCAGATTTAGGGAGATCTCTCCAAGTGAACGCAGCCATTGAATGCCTAAAACGACATCCGTATCTCCAATGTTGACTACATAGAAGTCATCCTTGACTTCATAGTTTCCCAATTGCATAGTCATGTTTGAGATCTTCTTGGTGCATGAGATGTGGAACCCATCAGCAACCATGACCTTGAAGCCTTCAAACTTTTCTGTTTGCAGCCCCTTCTTTGCCACCACAACTTCATCAATGAAGTTATGTGTTGCTCCAGTGTCGATCAAAGCAACTATTTGCTGCCCCTTAATCATCCCTCGAACTTTGAAGGATTCGTTCCTTTGGAAGCTCGAAAGTTGAGCCAAAATGCCTCCACTTTCCTTTTCATCTGCAGACTCTTCTGGAGCTCTTTCCACTTCACTATCTTCAGAATCAGACTGCTGGTCTGAAAAATCAAAATTACTTTCACCAACTGAATAGTACTCAATCTGGTGAAATTTGACTCCCTTTGGGCAAACATGCTCTTGAGACGATTTTTCTCTACACCGGAAACATAGCCCCTTTCTTCTGAGTTTGTTCAATGTCTCAGGATCCAATCTTGTGACATGAGGATTATGCTGATTGAACTCCTTATGCTGAGGTCTTAAAGGAGTTCTATGATGAGGTCTTTTTCCTTTATCCCCTTTGTGAAAGGGCGGCTTGGATTGAAACTTCGCCTTAGGAGCAGCGCACTCCATGTTTCTTTCTTTCTTCATTGCCTCATGTAGGGGTGGTGGATCAAAGGCTTTAATCCAACCCTTGAGTTGTTCCATCAATCCTTCACTGAAAAGGATCACCAACCACCTCTCTGTGATGCCAGTGACCATCACTGAAAGTCTCTGGAACTCAGCTATATAGGCATCAACTGTGCCATACTGCTTCAACTGTGCCAATTCTCTGAAATGTATTTCAAGATCTTTTTTCTCAAATCACTCGATGAGCCTATTGGTGAACTCATCATAGGTAGTGATAGACCAATGACCTAAGGTGACTAAGCCATGGTACCACCACTCGTGCGCCACCCCATCAAGGTGTAGCGTAGCAAACTTAATCGCCTCCTCTTCTGCCATGGGTCTAAGAGCTAGATAGTTGTCTAGCTTCTGTATCCAAGCTTGAGTTGAACTGTTATCACTCCCGTCATAGTGTGGAAGTATAACCTTGTTGACAGCTTGATACAAATCCCCTTGAACTGTTGTTCTTCTTTGCTCATAAAGTCTCCCTTGTCCCTTACTCTTTCTCTTATGATCCATAAATTCATTATAGGACATGTCCATCTTGATGTCATCAGGGAGAGAATCATACTCCGCATGGCCACGTCTCAATTTTTCCACGAATGAAGCATTCTCTTCAAGATCAGGTTGGGTGTTTACTGGTGCTAAGAAGGTGGGTTTGAAGGGCCTTGACGAAATGTATGTGTTGTTTGAAACAGGCTGAGTAGCACTTCCATCAAGCTGATTAGAGGCACTATGCTCCCCTCTATATCCTGGGTTGTTCTGTGGAGTTGTGTTCTGGCCCACTTTCCCCAACATGAGAGATACCATATCCATCAAGGCATCCATCTTCCTTTCAAATCTCATTCCGGGACTTATCGATCTCTCTCTTCCCTTCCCACTATCATCTCTGTTGTTGGTAAACCTCTCGTTACCCCCGACTGACCTCTCACCTTCTGCCATATCTAATTCCTGAGAAGACTCCCAATGAGCCCTCAAGACCTCTGAAGCTGTTTGACCTTCTGGAGCCTGATACCACTGGAATTGTTTTGCAACTTTCTTATCTTCCCTTGCTATGTATCTCTTTTCTCTGTCACTCATAGACGGTTTGTTCACAGAATGGCAGGATACTTAGCTCTGATACCACTAAAATATTTCGAGCCAATTTTTTCAAACTTTCAATTACAATCAGCAGAGCAATACACAGTCGTTAGGATTAGCCTTAAACGAAAACGATAACTGAAGCAACTCTAACCAAAATGTACACCAGGATTCCGAGGAGGCCAAGGTGTGAGCATTGGTCAGAGGATCTGAATGCAGAAACAGAGCTGGAAGGAAATCTAACCAAGAATGGCGCTGATGATGGCGAGCATATGGTCAGAGGATCTTCTACTACTACAAGTACTGAAAGAAACTCAACACCAAGTATGTGCTACCTAGTCCAGTATGGAGTGAGGCGACCATATGGAGTACTAAGAATTACAATGCTTACAAGAAACTCAACACCAAGTATGTGCTACCCAATCCAGTATGGAGTGAGGCCACCATATGGCGGAGCGCTACGAATTACAATGCTCTGAAGGGAAATAAACAAGAATGCTGAAATACTCAACGTCAAGAATGTGCTTTCCAACCCAAAAGGAGTGGAAGCTACCATATGACGGAGATGTAAAGTATTACAATGCAGTTTCAGAATATAAGATCAGCGTTACAAATCATGATTAAGCAAGATTAAAGAACTGCTATCAGTACTACTGCCAGCTTACAATATGATCAAGAATTCGTCTGCCAAGAGCATAGAATTAGAACCATTCAACAAGCCTTTAAATAGAGAATCCTCCTTGCTTAATGGAACACACCGAGACTGCTTTCTTTCCTCAAAAAACACAAATTCATGATTCTAGTCTGTTCTGATTTGCACCTTAAAATGTAAAACCAGCAACCTGAGATCACACTAAAATGGACAAATCTCTCACCCAATTCATCCTATTGACGTGAAACGAAAAGCAAAAGGCCCTAATGATGAAGGCGCCCAAGATTGGAACACCAAACAGACCCAAAAAAATTTATATAATTATTGCACGCAGCCCAATGCACACACAGGAAGTACAATCCAGCAAGAGGGGTGATTTGCCTTTAAAAATCACAGCAGTCATTAAAAAATCTACAATTTACAAAAGGGGGCACCCATTATCAACAGAGAGATATAACCAATACCCACAATGAAATTTTGTCTTTTTTTACTTATGAACAAAACACAGCGTGCTGTAATGAATATGACAGTCCTAAATTTCTCATACCCTGATCTACAAAACACACACTGAATACAATGCACAAATCCTACATACAAAACAATCAAACTACACTATCTCACCACTAGTCGCTATCTTTCAAGCGAGAAGCAATGCCAAGCTAGGAGGCTTTCATTCCTCGAAGCAATCCCAAGCCAATCCGGCAGCATAACATTCTTGTAGTTCAAGATGATCCAAGTGAGGACCAAGGGCTTCCTTTTATAATTTCTGTTTGACCCATCTAGAAACCCTATCCTCCAATAGGTGGTGTCCAACTTAAGCTTGGATTAAATATTCAATAAGAATTATAATTAATTCTTTTCAATGAGGCGCCCACCCCATAAAGAACATCTTTTTAAAACAACTTAAAGTGAAGTAGCTAGGCCAAGGGGAAAGTCAATGTTAAAATATAACATTAAAACATGACTTAATTAAAATAATTCGACTTATCTCTCCATTTGTGCCCCCAAAGCCCAAAATTAAGTAAGCCAACAGATCAAACTGACATGGAAAGCCAACCGTGCCGAAACCAACCGGACCACTACCAGAAATAGAGTTTACTAAAAATAGTAAATTCTTGAAGATGCTCAGAATGCCAAAAAGAACATATCACTGCGAAGCTCTCTGAAAACCCAAAAAGAATCCGTCATTGAATCCACCGACCTCAAGCAAGAGCATCCTTCAAAACAAAAAACCCTAATTTTACCTTCCGAGTAGCCTACGGGTCTCAGGAATAGGCCAACGATCACTGGAAAGATCATGCTCGAGAAGGGGACATTACATTACACAGCTCACCAATGGCAGAGCCTGGTCTTATCAAGAGAGATTTTACAAGGCTGAAAAGCCACTAATATAGAAAATTATAAAAAGCCAAGAGATTGACGTTGGAAATAGGAGAGGAAGTTAACTCTTCATTAGCCCAAGTCCAAATTGCATTGCATGAGTCTTCCAAATTTGTCTTTCCTTGTCTTATACCTGGTTGTCTTGCATGAAGAATCCTTGACGTTGAAAAAGAAGAAGACAAGCTTTGGATGCATGACATCTACAAATAGATGTCTTGACTTGAAAACTAGTCAACTCCAAAACAAGAGTAGTCAAATTCACTCGAACTGCTAGAACGTTTGAAAGTCTCCCTTTTGCATGAAATCCATGCAAATGCCAAATTAAGAATTGCATTTGAACCGCCAAAACGTTTCGAGCTTTGAGACAAATGAGAGTGCGTGCATGAAATTTTTGATTGTTTGAAACGTTCAACGCTTTGCCCGTTCATCATGCAAGACAACTCTATTTTCAGAACTGAAGCATGCTTGTTTTTTCAAACACGTTCATTTCGTTGGAGTCACTCACGTTAGTCTCTGCATGATCTTTGTTCATCCTACCTTTGTCTTTATTTTGCGTTTGTTTTATTCGCTATTCATGCTTATGTCCATTTTCAGTTCTGCTTTAGTCTTTGCTCATGCCTCTATTTCTGCATTTGTCTTACTTCTAGTTCAGTTCTGGCTCAGACTTATTTGTATTTTCTCTGGCTTTTTTCGTGTTTTGCTTTAATTCGAGATTCGGGCTTTATTTTAGTTTTCGTCCTTTAGACAAATTGTCTGAAGGACTCTCTATCTCTTCTCTTTCCCGAGCTTGGCATTTCCTTTTCTCCTTTTTGGCCTTAGTTTTACGCCCTTGTCTTTTCTATCGGGCTTTTTGTCCTCTCGAATTGTTTGAAAAAAAAGTCCGAAGGAATTCGTTTCCTTGCCAATTTTCCTGAATTTATTCTTTTACTCTTATGTCTTGCCCTTTGGTTTTCTTCGGGCTTTTGTTGACTTCATATTCCTGCGGATTTCTTGTTTGACAATTATTCTGAAGGATTTCCTTAAATTTTCTCATTTCCTTCTTTGCCTTTGTTTTTTTAATTTCTATTGGGCTTTTTTCCTGGGTATATCCTCCGTCAAACCCTTTCCTTGAATTCCTTCAAACTTTTTGTCCAAAAGAATTCCTTCGAACAAATAGTTCAAAGGAAATTATTTTCCGTTAGAAGTGTCCCTTGCTTTTATGAAGGTGCCCTCCGCAAGGGCTTTTGCTTCCCAAAATTGCCCTTCAGGCTTTTTGATTTGGTCCTGTTAGTCGCTTGGGTGCCTTACGCAAGGGCAAGGTTCTTCCATAAGTGCTCTTCAAAAGAATTGTAAAGGTCCACTTCGCCAACCAAGTGCCCTCCGCAAGGGCTTTTTGTCCTCAAAAATGCCTTTCGGAACTTTTGAAAGGGTCCTGATACTGACCAAGTGCCCTCCGCAAGGGCTTTTTTGCCTTCAAAAGTGCCTTTCTGAAGAATTGTAGGGCACACGAGCTTTTTGAAGGGCACCCGGGCTTTTTGAAACTGTCCTTCAGAACTTTTGTCTTGACTTGAAAACCATAAAGTGAACCAACCCGAAGGGTTACATACCCTTCGGGCTTTTGAATTGGACCTTCCCGAAGGGCAAGTGCCCTTCGGGTCTTCTCAACTGTGCTTTTCTCTTTTTCTTTCGGACAAAAAGTCCGAAGAAAATAAGCTTTGAACGGCTGCCACTTAGTCATTTTTTTGGACTTTTACATAGTCCTTTGAGAGCTCTTTCTCTCGGATAGAATGTCCGAAGAAATAGTCCACCTCTTATAGCCTAAAAAAATTCTTTGGGAAGACAAAATAACTAAACTTACAGCTTGTATGTCTTGGCTGTATTTGCACATTTGGCTGTAATCAAGAAAGCTCCTTGGAAACCTCTGCATGACTAAAATTCACCTGGCTATACATGGCCACTTGGGTATCTATAAATGCTCATTTAAGGACCCCAAAACTAATTCACAAGACAAACTTGGCACCAGAGCAAAGTTCCGAAGTGTAGGGGTGACAATTTGCCTTGTGGGGGGCAAAATTGTCAACAATACCACTATAATGTCCCCAAATTGAGACAATAATGCAAAAGACGGTTTTCCAACAAACCCCTAACCATATCTGAAATAAAATCTGAATTCGGAAAATAAAACCAGCCAACCCTAGGGTTGTATTTGCACCACCAAACTAGAATTATTACACTTCCAATCACTCAATAAATAAATAGAAAAGTACATTGTGAAGATTAGCCAATCTGTGGCTCACACTGTATGAAAAAAAGAGATGAATTAGTATGTTTTCCACTCCCAAACCCTCAATGCCACCAAGCTGAATTTTTAAGCCCTCTTTCTATCACCAAATCCTACTCAAAATTCCTCCACAATTGAAGATAAAATTCAAATAAATTCCAGCATGCATATTATATAGAAATTAGCCCAAGTTAGGACGTCAAACATGATCAAACCCTCTCCAAACCAAGTCACCAAAATCAAAAATAATTAAATATTAAATATTTCAGAAAATCAGACTTGTAAACCTGCCAAACTTGCTGAAAATAGGTTATAAATTCTACCAATATTTGCAACAATAATTGTCCAATTGTTTGGATCCAATCAAGGCCCCAAAACCCTTGCCACACTTCCTCCAAGTGAATCTCTCAACTCAAAAATTAATGACGAATTTTTTTAAATTAAACCCTTGCTTTAACCCTTCAAAAATCCTTCAAACCCATGTGATTTATTATCAATTAAATTAGAAATGATAATATAAATTTACCTTACCGAATTGGAGTCTAAAACCCCTCCAAAAAGGTTCACTATCTCTTCAAATTGGTTCGCCCCACCTCAGAAATAAATATAAAATATTTTTGAATATTTTATCCACAAATTAACCACCAGAATAACCTTTTGTGATGCCCTAGGCAAGTCGCCCAAGTAGAATAAATTCGCCAATTATTCCTTCAAACCCTCAAGGGCCTCCGTGTAGCACAACCCTCTAAAGAGGGCTCTTCTACTCCACCCAAACAAGTCACCACCCAAGAAAATGGCTTTAAACTCCACGAACAAGCTCCCAATGCAAATCGTCACTCTCCAAGAACTGCAATTTCTCCAAAAACCGATTTTCGATAAAGTTTGCAAAATTTCTCAATGTAGGTGGTGTCCAAAAACACCCTTGTAGATCCACTTGCATGTAAACATGCAATTTTGAAGCTCAACTCCAGCTCTTGAATAAAGTTGCCCAAGTAATAGGAATGGAGGTTTTCATCTCCAAACCCCTGACACTTGTTGAAGGTTTTTGTCCTCGTGATGTGGTAATCAAGCTTGACATATTTGATCAAAGATTCCAAATCAATATTCAGCATACCCTTCCAAATGACAACTTACTTTTTTTATATCCCTTTTAGAAGATAACTCGCCCTCTCAAAACTTTAAAAGGATATTTTTTATAATTCTCCACTTGACCCTTAAGAACCCATGACCCTCAAAAGGGCTCCAACTTAAGTGGAACTCAAATTAGATTAATATTATTACTTTATATTTAAGTATTTAAAAATATTTTTATTTTAACAATAATATTATTTTAATTTAAAAAATGGGGACATTACACTACCTTGCCTCCTTGAGCATAGTTCCTCATTGACTTGACTTCACACTTAACTTTGTCAAACTTACCTTAAACAATGCTAAACACATGAAGGAACTACAAAGAAAGACCATTTGATGACAAGACAAAATAATTTAACCTTGTTACTCACTAGACTATCCTAACTGACCTTGAAAACTGCCAAAGAAGACACACTACCTATCACCTTAGACCATTAATGACCAATACAAAACCTTCATAATGGCTATCAACAAAGTTAAGATCAAGTATATCAAAGTTTCGAATGATATTCATGGTAGCCAAATTTTGGCTAATAGTAAATTCTGGAAATGCATATGCAAAGTCTGATTTTTCTTACTCAAAAATTTATGAGTTGGTGAAGCAAGTCTAACCACCTATTGAGGTCAAAAGGGTTGAAATTTTGAGCAAACTACAGCCCCTAACAAAAAGGAGAAGTGCACAAATCAAATCAGAACTTTGTTACTTAGAAAATTCTGAGTTATGGTTGCAACTACCACCGCCTCCTATGGGCATGGTACAACACTTTGTGGGATGAAATGGAGTTCTGGTTGGACTCACATGATATTCTATATGTGCATGAGCACATTGATAAGAGGCAGCCAAAGAAGGAACACATAGCACACCTAGGAAGGACCACTGTATGTCTCCAAGGTATGTTTCCCAAGAATTTTTTTGTTATTCTTTTGTTACAGGCTTGGAAAAGTCTACTATGACATGTAGGAGCTACCAAGGAGTTGTTGAAGGGTGGCCACATTAGTATGCACATGAATAATGAAGATCAAATGGATCTTTCCATTCGGGGCAGCAAGGTATCTTTCGAATATTTTTCTTTTGGTAGCTCTAACTCTTTTTGTATGATGTTTGTGTTCGTATTGGCATCCTCGAAGTATGTGGATATGGAGAGCACATGGGAGGTCAACTTAGTAGTGAATTGGTTGACTTTGGGGGGTAATTGCATGGCTGTACATCACATATACAGCCTACATATCAACAAGTACAGGGTTGTTGGGATGATCCTCTTCTTGATGGGGGGGGTCAATTGAATTTAGTGGCCAAAGATTGGATGACAACCCTTATGAGGAAGTTTCCAGCCCATGTGAGGCTTGAAAGGAGAAGATTGAGGACACTACCAATTCCTTGGATTGAGAAATCTCTGAGTACTAGAGTCACTATAGAGAGTGGGGGCAGCCTTGACATATCTCACATGTTCTCAAGGACATTCCCACCTTTGCTTTCAACCACTTCACAAGTGGAAAGGAAGAAGAGGACTTTTATTTGGACTAATGTGCTTGTGTCATGTGCAGGAGTTGAGTTAGGGGAAATCAAGGCCCAATTTGTTGAAGACTACCTTGTTGGAATATCCTTTTCCAGCCACTACCATACTGCAATTTCGGAGGCATTGTCTTTCTCCATCATCCTTTTGATACATCCCGATGTATCAGGCCTCAAGGGGACAAAGAGAGAAGATTAGAAGCTGCAGTTTTTTCATTTCCAGCTTGCATAAAAATCAAAGAATCTTCATCTATAGCAGTAGAAGGCTTCATCCTGAGAGTTTTCTTCATTGGGAAGGACCACGGATCTAATTTGGCACGAGGCCCATGGTGGAAACAACTCCTTGATTACTACGATTGCTTGAAGACAAGCAATTTTGGGTGGGGAGGATTGTCATGTCTCCCTTTTGGACATGAAGCAATTGAAGACCCTTAGCCTCACTTGTTTCCCAAAGGCTAAGGGAAAAGATAAAAAGAAAGAGGAACACCTTGGTTTCTAAGAGTAATTGTAAAAAACACTTTATTATTCTAATTTCCACTTTAGTTGTGTTCTTTTTTAGGGTCATGGGACACCAAGGACTTAAGTGGAAATTATAAGAGTTACTCTTTTTAGAAATTTGAATTAAATCCTTCCCTCCAACTTGGACACCACCCTTGAGGAGGTATATAAAAAGGAAGTGAAGGATCATTTGATGAGGATGCAAAATTTGATATTGAATTTTATGCTCAAGTATGTCAAGCTTGAATTCATGATTTGAGGATGAAACTCTTCAAATGCACAAAGGAGTTGGGGATGAAAACCTTCATCTTTCTACATAGAGAAGCTCTATCCAAGGATTGTATTTACGCTTAATACTCAAATTTTCAGTGGAAAAGCTCTCTCCTAGGGCAGCGAACTACTTGGGAAGGTTGGCAACTTGGTTGGTGATTGGTTTGCACCATTTTGGGATGATTTTGTGCCCTAAATAATATTATGATTTAATTGTAATATTTTTTGCACTTGGGGGATTTGCATTGGAAGGGTTTTTGACATGTTTTGAGGGCCATCTCTTGCCCTAGAATATTTTGCAATATTTTATATATTTTTCCAGCATGTGGCGAATGGGTTTGGAGGTTGTTTGGTAGAGTTTGAGGGGTTTTTTATGCCTATACATGATTCCAAATTTTATAGGAATAGTTCTGAATTGATTCCTAATTTTTGACATATTTGGGAAGGTCATTTAGACTCCAACATTGGTGATAATTTTCTATAATATTTTGTGAATAATTGAATAACATTTTAGGTCAATTTGGAGCAAGTACATCATTTTTAAATTGGCTATAACAATAGGTTATAAATATGATTTTTTATAAAGGGAGACACCTAGGGTCTGAAGCTCCACTTCACCCTTTGAAGGGCTATTTTGGCAAGTTTGAGTTGCCTAAGTATTACATTTGTATTAGCATATTTTATGCTATTTTTTAGGCATATTAGATCAGCTAGGGTTTGCTGTTCTAAAAAATCAGAATTCCTTCTTTTGCTAGGGTTTGACATAAAAATTAGTTTTCAAGGAAAGTAGTCCAATTTGGGGACATTTCAAAAAAAGGTATAAAATAAGATGGAGGAGTTCATTTGGAGGATCTATCATTCATCTATTATTTGATATTTTCATAGTTAGAACAACTTGCTTATGCTTTCAACCCTAGAGGATGAAAACCTTCTTTGGTACTCGGATATTGAGGATGAAACCCTTCAATGTTCAGCAGGTGACCTCATTTAGAGGTCATATTTGGGCGAGAATTGGCATATTTCAGGTCTAGGGCATCCTTCCAAGTGGAGCGCAGCAGTTGCACAGCTTGTGAAGGTGATATGCAATTGGAATCAGTCCTTGTAAGGGCAGGGATCTGGTTGGGAGCCCTCTCCTAGGGAAGTGACTCCCTTTGAGGATTTCAATGTGCAGTTTTGAGGCAATTTGGATGCTTATTTTGATGTTTGATCATACATTCATGCAGCTGGTATTTTTGTTGTAATTTTCAGCCATATATTTGTTCCAAAAATTCAGATTTAATGGTATTTGCATGGCTGTATTTTATCTGATTTTTGGTGAGTGTTTTTGGTAATAAAATATTGAATTTGTGCTCTAGGTTTAAATTTTTAGAATTTAGAAATTTTTATATGTTTATGGTTTGAAAGGAATAATCAAAAAATTATAATTTTTAGTAAGGGTTTATTGGAAAACCCAGATTGTTCTAATTTTGCCCTAAAAGAGGCATTATAGGAGTTATTCATTTTCATTAAAATAATTTCAATTTTGTAGAGTGAATTTTCATACAATGATGAGCATAACACAATCAAAGTACTACTTAAGAGCATCCATATCTCAGTGTGTAATGAGAGCATAAGGCTTTTTACAATTCAGCAAAGACCATTTGCTCTTTGCTACATGACCAAATCTCTACAATATAAAAATCTACTAAAAGACTCATATGGGCAACACAGTCGTGAAATGGAATTTCAGACAAAAGATAAATGAAATATCCTACCAATCCAGCAAAAAGATGAGGTGAGAGGAGAGAGACCCTCCTTTATATCTTTAGCAGCAGTTGAGGATGATTTTCACCCAATTGACACTTATCCCTTGGCTGCTGCTCTCTTTCATTTTCCACTCTCACAAATCATCATATAAATAATAACAAAAGGTTCTTTTACAAAATAAAATAACTCCCTTGACATATTTTTACATTTTTTTCCAAACAAATGCCCACATGCACTTTTGTCATTTAGGTCACAAGCGAGATACAATAATACTTTATGAAATCAAAACCATTCTCTGGTTTGTTTCCAAGTGCCCACATGTGCACTTTCCTGAGTCTTTCTAGGGAAATACAAAAACAACATCACATTTGTCATTTGTAATACAGATAGCAAAATCAACATAAATGTTTAACATGCCTATGCAAGGCACACAACATAACAAAAAACAAATAAAAAGTTTGCATGAAGATTAAAGTCCCTATGCAAGGCACACATCAACACATAAGAAAGAGAGTAATGTTTATACATGTCCTCCTCCTAGAGGGCTTGTTGGAAAAACCTTCACTATCATTTTTCAAGTTTGATCATTAGGAAACTCCACCCTCAAAGACCTAGACACGTCCTCCAATGCGTTATGTCATGTTTTGTCATTAACAAAAGTAACTCCCCTCACAAACATTTCAGTATTAAACTTTAGAGACACGACACCTTCAAATGTATTAACATTTTGCAATTTAGGTACATCACTATTGCTGATTCCTTTACCAAACACATTAACAAGGTCCTTGACTTCACTATGACATTATAATTTGCTCCTTAAGTTGTCATTCTCAGTGAATGGTGTAGGCATTCCATTCTTGATCATGTTACCAAGAATATCCATCATATTTTTGATCCAATTGCCAGTGTATGTTAATTGAGAATCTACCCTTTTCAATGTTGTGCAATTGTCAGAAAGCTTCGAGACCATTTCCTTATAATTCTTACCCAAAGGCCTTCCCTTATCCTGAATGTGATCAATTTGTTCTCATTCCAAACGGTTACAAATGTCTATGAAATTGTAAGCCTAGGAAACCAAGTGCTCTTAACTACAGCCAACTTCTTTGGAGCATTTTCAACTTGATTTGCCACTTTCCTCACCTTCTTAATTGCATCCCACATAGATTTATAAAGATCCTCTATTTCTTCCACTCTAGGGCTGAGAAATTCCAACATTACTATTTTTTAAACTAGCCTTTAAGGCTTCCTTCTCAGCCTGAACTTGTTTGGATTTTTTCTCTGCTGTTCTAAGTTGCTTCTGTAATGTACTTACCTTACGATAGTCTGCAGTTGAAGAGGAGGGGCCAGAAATTGGTGTGCTTTCAGTGGGGACAGTTACACAAGTTGGTTCATCTCAAAGATTGTTTCCTCCAACTTTCCTTGAAGTTCATTCTTCTTTTTTGCAGTATTTCTAGGTTCCATATTTTTCTTTCTCAGCTTACGATCTTCTTCAGTCAGTTTTTAATAGTGCTCCTTTAAGTCTTTGACATTCTCATAGCTGTACTGAGCATAATCAAACACAAACTTTGAAGACTCATCTGCATCCACATGCCCTATTCTCAGAATTGTCAATTTACCTTTAAAATCCTCAAGGGATGATTGATTTGTAGGCTTGCTATGTGGCGAGGCTACAGTCCATGTAGCCAAACTCTTCATATCTTACATTGAACTTGGCATTGTGAAAATACCTTGCTGTTTTTGGAGAATCAAAGCTATCTCCAAAAACCCTACTTGTTTCATATTATTACATCATCTCATGCAACACCATTGCTTGAGTTATATCCCAGCCAGGCAACAATAAACATACTCTACTCTTTATAAGATCCCTTGCCTTTTGATGATTCATGTGACACCATCGCTTGAACTATATCCCAGACAGGCAACAATAAACATCCTCTACTCTTGATAAGTTACCTTGCCTTCTGGGGAGTAATGTCTTCATAACCATATGCCTCACCTAGACCAGTTGAGGGAACCTTAATATTAGACAATGTAGTGTCTTAGACTTCATCATGATCACTTTCTCCAAGAATTACAATCTTTCCTTTATATATCTCTTGATAATGGGCAGCAAGAAATGTTTCAAATTCTTTAGATTTGATGAATTCATCATCATCAATAAGCAATTTCTCATTCACTAGCCTCTAATCCTGAATGCTTGCCACATAAGGCAATTTGATTATTTCAACGTCATCATCCGCTATGGTCTCTTGGTGTGCTTCATCAAGGATGGGAGCATCATCTATCTGCTTTTCACCATTAGGATGAGAATTTTCTACTTCCATGTAAACAGCCTCTTGGGCATCCTTTCGTGTTTCAGAAAGTATATTATCAATATCTGGGGATGCAGCAGCAATAGGGTATCCTACATCTTCTGATGCATCATCCTGGGAGCCAATTTCTTTTCTACTTTGGTGGGCTTGATGTAGGTCTATATCCTCCAGAGTATTCTGCATTCTTTCAAGACGATTGTCAGTATCATCCAAGGCCCCTTTATAAGATCGAGCTTGCCTCATCTTATCTTCATACATCTGAAATATCCTCCAATCTAATTTGTTATCTCTTAATTCATCAAAATTTAAACAATTCCTCACAAGGTCTTCACATTCATCAAATTGGTGTTGATAACCACCACCCATTCTTTTTGAGGCAATCTTGCTTCTATTGGTGAATCCCTATGGCACTGTAATGTTCCCTTATAGGGCCAAAGAAGAAAGTACAGAAAATCCACAAATCCCACTTATCTTCAAACAGAAAAGTCACAATATTAAAATGCCAAAATCTGAATAAATTGCTAGAAAGACTAGATCGCTGCCCTAGGTCAGCGATTTGGTAAAAAATGCTTTTTATGCCCTTAAAAAACTCCAAAAATTATGAAATTTAGTTTGCAAGTGTTAAATGAATATTCAAATCAGATTCTCCAATTAGTTTTGCCACATCATCAATTCTATAATTTTTTCCGGCAATACAACAGAAACTTATAAAATTAATTGCACCAAAAATACTCAGCGAATCAACACAAATGATATACCAAAACGACCACAAAAATAGGAGGAATCCAATTATCTTTAATGCAGAAATTTATGAGCACAAAATGTCCACAAAAAGTGGAAATTATATTAGGAAGTGTGACATCACACTCCTAGAGGGGTTCGCTCCACCCTAGAGCCCTCACAAATGTTCTCAATCTAACCAATCGCTTCAAATCTGATGTCTTTGCTCACTTGCCTTCAAAAATAGGCCAAAAAATGCAAAAAATTTGGAAATACTTCTTCAAATCAACAACCTGCAAAAAGGTCTTCAATGTGATTTTCGAGTGAAATCACTCTTTAATCAGCAACAACCTTGGACATTCACATCCCACCTTGGGCATTCACATCCCAATCCTTCTTCAAGCATGAAGATTTAATATATACATTCAGCGTGTCTAAAATAGAAGCCCTCATGTCCATATATAGTCTTCAAAGTGGGATGACCCAATCTTGGAGGCATAATACCTTTTTAAAATTACTTAACCACTTTTCAAAACATTTTTCCCTCTTTTATTTTTCCTCCTAGCCGACATTTACTCTTTTTTCCACTTATAATATTAAATTAATTGTCAAAATACATTTAGTAATTAAAATTACTTTAAGGCAATAAATTAATAAATAATTAATTGATTTACCCAATTTACAAGAGTGATTAAATCACTTTTGGGCAAACAATTAATTAAAATACCTTCTCCCAATATTATTTGAACTCTTAAGTGCAATAGTGGTTAAAACCATTTTTATAAAATGCTTTAGTGGTAAAAACCACTATTTAATAAAATTCTATTAACTAACTAAAATTGTCTTATATGGTCAAATGATTAAAATCACTATTTGGGCAATTTTAATCAATTAATAAAATAAAATCCTCAAAAGTTATCCCTTAGTCTATGGGGAAAAGTAGACTAAAGGTCTTCAATACCTCTTTACTTGTGAACCGGAAATAGGGACATTACAAGGATGCATCTTTTAGGTTTCATTTTAAAACAACATTGAGACATACTCTAGAATTGTCAAGGAACATCGATGCTAAAACACAAAATCTCCCAATGTTGCCATAAATGTAATCAAAGATTGTTTCCCTGCACCACCAAAATATTCATCGGCCAAAGCCAATTGCCTCATGAATTCTAATGACAACACACTGAATGGAACATATAGTGACAATTCATATGGTTAACTCTTGGCACCATATACTTTGATATATGTACAGTCTTGAAGAAGTCACCAATCAACACAGTTATGACCACTTCCTCTTTTAGGAGCATACTCTTTAGGTCTAAGCAACTTCATAGATGCAATACTCAATCATGGACTAACCTGACCATAGAAAACTTTATGCAAGCGAGTGATGAAATAATCTTCAAACATGCATACACTGCGTATGTGCAATGTTTCTCTAGGTGGCTGTCCATGTTTGCACAGGATTTATAAAATTCTTCCCAGTCTTATAAATCTTATTCTTAGGCCATATCTTGTGATGGGCAACCAAATAAATATAGCACAAGTGTGAATAATACTTAAATTTCTTAGAGCTCTCATGTTCAGTAATCTCATCAGGTATCTAATTAGACAATAACTGAACATAATCAAAGAGAGCGGGTGTATGCTGATGCAGAACACTATAAAGAATCACATGCTGAGGCTTTCCTACTTGGGCATCATCATCCTCACCCAAGAACTAGCATAAAATTGACAGATTACCTGAAGTAATAAGAGAACATGGTAATTTCAAAGGGCTCTTTGATGGAATCATCCATGAATCTTTCCTTGTAGGGTTTATTTTCAGGTCATCAATGTGATTTTATGATTCTATTTTCCTAAGGATGTCATGGTCTTTATCATACGTATGTTCATATCTTCTTATTTATTGGCTTTAACACCTTAAAGTGGAGATTAAATAACTTCTTGATGGCATCTAGATTGATATCTAACATAACCTTTCCCTTGGGGTTCTTTACCAACCTTTTTGCATCACAATAATTCTTCACAGTCCGTGTAATAACATAATAATTCTCCAAGCAATTAAATACTATGGTTACAGGTATGAAAGAACAACTCACGGTCGTGGTACCACAAAACATGATCCCTCTCATTGGTCTTACTATCAGATAAATAGTCCCATGGGTTCCTATTTTTGGTAGAGGCCTTCTTAGGGTGGCCTTGTGTGGTAAGGGACATCTCAGGGTCATCGTTATAGTGAATTGTTCCAATTTCCTTTTCTTATCCATCTTCGGGTTTGGAGGAGAATCCATGATTGTAAAAAAACCCTTTTATAGTAAAGAGAACAAGACTTACTATTTATACAAGAAATGGGAATTTCAAAACGTCCTCTATAATTTTCTCCTCGTTTAGAATCCTTCCCTTCGCTCACCAAGCAAATCCTCGATATTAATAAAACTGAATTCTCTTATCAATGGCACAATGAATATGATGCAACCAAGTATAGCGGGACAATTTAATGGCTACCTTGTCCTTGTAGACTGAACCAAATCACTCAAATATGGAAACGCACATACAATTGCATTCAAGACTAGAGTCCAAAGACCACAACTGTATTCAATTTTGATGATGAAACTACATAAGCTAAAAAAACAGACTTCACTCTATTTCTTCCCCTTACCACTAACATAAAGAACAATACAATGGTAGTTCCTCAATGGACTTGATTCAACTCTCTACTAATCTCTACTCTATCATAGAGCACCCTCTACGCTCTAGCCATCCCCCTCACACTGACACCATTGATTTGAATTTGTATCCCCTCTTCTTTCCCTGTTGGAGTGGCTCTTCGAATTCCCTTGTTCTTGAAACACTCAAAATGGAAAAATCAAGCCTTTTGGTCTGTTACTCATATTTTCAGCTATCATGGGTGAAACCGACACTTAAGCATATCAACGGCTTCACAACCACCGCTTAATGCAAATCGACAATTTCACAAACATCGACAATTTTGTCACCACTCAAGAAACACTAGGTTTTATCCATGTTTGCTAGTAAAAACTAACTTTTCTCAAATCCCAGGAATTTGTTGGAGCTTAGAAGCCTTCAAGGAACCTTAACATGTCATTTCAACATTGCAACAAAGGAAACACACGATAATTCAACATGACACATACACACATATTTTTGGTTGATGCAATATTCCACATCATACCCTGAATGCTCCTGCATCAAACACCCTAGGTAAGTGAAAATATCCAAGAGTTCTTGATTTGAAACTTGGGTGAGCTACTTCATGACATGTTTTACTTGCCAATCTCAAATGCATCCACCCAAGTCAAATCTTCTGTCATTCTATCCTTCCATTTGAGCAATATTCCACATACTCTTTACCTTTGGTCTTCTTAACAACTTTATAGTCCAGAATGGCCTCTATTTACATTTTTTGTCTTACGAAATTGTTGTCTCCTATTTGGAGTTGGAGAAATTGAATGAACATCATCCTCAAGTGGTTGTCCTTCATGAAAAAGGTACAGATCCACTATGTTGAAAGGAAATTCCACCAGGTCAATGATGAGAAAGAAGCCTTGACGAATGAGAAAGAAGCTTTAGAGGCTAGATTCAATAAAATGATGTTAAACTTCCTTGGGCTTAGAGAGGAGGAAATAGAGGCTTTATCTGAGTCTGTATGAACTCAATTAGAAATGCAAGAAAGATGGCAGTCCAGTCTGAAAATGTTGTAAAGAAATTGAATGAGATCAAGAATATTTGGTTCCACAGGTTTGTTCTTGTTGTAGACATTGGCACTCATATGGAATGAAATCAAGAAGATGATATTCTAGATAAGTGATGGCCCTTTGCTGCAAATATTTAAGGAATGGTCTCAAAGTTACCATAGCTCTGCAACTTATTGAAAAGGGTGGACTTTCGCTGTAATGTCCCCCTTTTTGGCGTAGGTGTGCATGGACCCTTAGCCTTAAGTTGTTACCAAGGGCTAAGGAAAAAAGGAATGGAAAAGGGAAACATTTTAAAAGCCTTAAGAGCATTGAATGAAAAAGCATTTTATTGTTCTAATTTCCACTTAAGTTGGAGCCCTTTTGAGGATCATGGCACTTAAGGTTTAAGAGGGAAATTATAAGGAATGCTCTTTTAAATATTTGAAAGGAAGAGTTATCTTTTAATTTGGCTATAAAAAGGAAGAGAGATGTTCATTTGAGGGGGATGCAATTTTGTGATATTGAATTGATGATCAAGTATGTCAAGCTTGTTCAAAGTGACTTGAGGACGAAAACCTTCAAGTGCACCAAGGGTTTGGGGACGAAAACCTCCAATCCTTCATTAAGGGCAACTCTATTCAAAGGCTATAATTGCACTTCAGATTTGCATGGTTGCATGCAATTGGTCTTACAAAGGTGTTTAGAAACACCATCTTGATTCGGGTTTTGTGGCTTGCTTATGGAGGCCATTAATATATTTTATGAGCTTATGAAGGGTGGAGACTTGGCCACTAGGATAGAAGACCCCTTTAAGGGATGTCCTACAAAGGGAAACCCTCTCCTAGGGTTTGGGAATTTATTACAGAATTATTCCAGCTAGGGCGAATTAGTTTGGAGCTAAAATTTTAGGGTTTGGAGGGCTATTTTGTGCCCAAATAATATTCTGGAATTTTCTATTATTTTTTCTGCATTTATCAATAATTTTAAGGATATTTTCTATCACTTTCAGTTTGAAAAAAGCACCAAAAATCAGTATTATATTCGCTGTAAATTTCCTGCATGTTGGTGCCATTATGACTCATTTTATTGAGTGATTTGATGCCCTAAAATCATTACAACATTCAATAATTTTTATGCTAGAGTTTCATAATTTATTTTTAGCAATTTTTAAGTTTTAAGCACTTAAGGTTTGGCTGGAAAAATCAGAAAAAAAATATTGTTTTGGCTAGGGTTTACATAAATTCCAGATTTGAGTAATTTATCTCATTTGAGAACATTACAGTGATATCAGAGCCAATTTTTTGGCTACCTATGAGATGGAAAGGTATTTTTCAAACAGTGACAGGGACAAGGCTAGGTGGGAACAGATCACTCAGTCCCAAGATCGATTGATGGGAACTATGGCTATACTCCTTCAAATGATGGAGGACATGAAAGGGGATCAACCCCTTGAAATGAAGGATAAGCCTTTGATTTGTTGAGATCTAATGGAACACTATGATGAGTATATGACACATACACTCTGTTTTAGAAAGGGGATGAGCTTCAGTGAATGGGTAGCATGGAAACAAGGAAAGAGGCGCCATGGACAAGTGGATATGCGAGATGACTTGGGGAATATTGTTCTTCCTACCTTTGATGGAGATCCACGTACTTCAGTTAGAGCATGGGTAAACAAGGTTAATGACTACCTTGAATTGAGACATAGAGGTGAGAAGCACGCTCTGAAACTTGTCATACAACACTTGGAAGGAGCTGCCCATGATTGGTGTCATCTAGGATGATGGAAGTCACAAGGGTATGACCTCATTAAAACTCATGAGGAACTTGGTAAAACGCTCATCAAACAATTTGAAAAGAGGGAGGTGGAATCTCTAAAATCAAAAATCGTGGGGATACCTAAGAGGGACTTTCAATTGTACAAAGGGCAGCCATCATATGAGTATGATGGACCTCAAAAATTAGAGGTTTTGGAGCAGCCAAGAACTAATTTTCAGACATGTAAAGGCAACCAATAATCGAAATTTGTGAACCACAAGAACCAGAAATTCAAGGGCAGCCAAGGAAGGAGTTCCAACAAACTATGGAGCAACCGATGGGGTTGCAAACGGTTGACACTAATGGGGAAGTAACATAAAAATCAGAACTTCTTGGAGTGAAGCAAAGAGAAGTTGTTCAACAACTTCATGAGCCAACAAAAGGTCAAAAAGGAAGCATAAACGAAGATATCATAATAGAAAGTTATGCCAAGAAAGAAAGTTTTTGTATTGTTCCTTTTCATTCATCAATGCCTTGTTTGATTTCAAATTGCAAGAAGAAGCTTGGAGAAAACACTTGTTGTTATGTCTTGCTAAGGAATCACATGTCCTAACAAAAAGGGACATAGCAAAGAGGTCCATTGAATGAGTGATGCCAAGAAAGAAAGAAGGATGCACCTTGCATATAAAGGAAGTAGAATTAGATTTCTTGATGGGAAAACAATTGAGTTGTCAACTTGGTAAGCATTCAATGTTCTCTTCGTGATTGGTTCTCTCATTATCTTGGTTGCAAAGCTTGTGCTATCATTGAGGTGGAGGTAAGGGACACTCAAGGAGAAGAAGAAGTCTTCCAAGTAAATTCAAGGAAAGGACATGACAAATACCCCTCATGGCTATGGGATCTAGGTGAGCTCTATCAACATAGTGTTGCCATCATGTATTGGGCCAACATGAGGAAGGAAGTAGACAAGGAATATCATGAAACATGGACCAAGGTAGCTGCTGTTTTTGATATTTTCAGTTTGTATTCCTTGAAGTTATTAGTCACCTTGGTAAGCATGGGCACTACGAAGGTGAGCTTGTCACTTTCCAGCATTGTGGGGATGGTCCTATTGGCCATTTTTGGCCCACATACTAAAATTCTGATTGATTTGAAAAGCTACGAACTCCATCAGAAAATATACGAACTCCATCAGAAAAGCTACGGACTCCATCAAAAGAACATATGGACCTTGGAAAAGCTAAGTGCAAAATCTTTTATTCAACAAAGTCTTTACTGGTTCTTTCTTTTGGATTTTGCGTTGACTAAGTGTTCTTTTCTTACGGGACTCTTTTTGGCTAAGTGTTGAATTCTTTCAGACAATTTGTCCAAGACAAAGTTTTCTGAAGGGATAATTCTTTCAGACAAAATGTCCGAAGCAAAACGAAAAGACCTTTTCTTTCAAGAAAATTGTCCGGAACAATTTTCCCGAAGGATAACTCTTCAATAAAAGGGTCCTTTGCAAAATTCCTAAACATTTCGTTTCACAAGAAAATGACTTTTCTAGAAATCCCAAAGGGTCCTTTGCAAAATTTTTGAAGGTATTTTTTGAAAGGCAAAGGTCATTTTCAAATGCCGAAGGACCATTTCAATTTTTCTGAAGGGTCACTTTCCCTTCGAAAAAGTTTGTTTGCAAAAATGCCGAAGGATCTTTTCAGAATTTTCAAAGGGCTCTTTCCCTTCGGGAAAGTCCATTTCAAGAAACCCGAAGGGCTCTTTCCCTTCGGGAAAGTTCATTTCAAGAAATCCGAAGGGTAGAATCTTTTCGGAAAGAGACTATGGCAAAAATCCAAAGGGTACCTTCCCTTCGGAAAGGGACCATTTCAAAAATCTGAAAGGTACCTTGCCAAAAGCCCGAAGGGCATTTTTATAAAGTCCGAAGACATGAATTCCTTCAGACAAATTGTCGGCGGGAAAGTGATAAACAAAAAGTCTGCGGAAATTGCTCGAAAGGAAATCTCCGGAGGAAATAACTCAAGGAATTGACTTGCACGCAAACGTCAAAATCTGAACCCTGCAAATAGCCATTGGCATTCAAAAGCCATCAAAGGGGTCTTTGGCCAAATGCAGAGACGATGCGTGACAACATTTCTGGAGCTAGATCCAATGGCGCATATCAATCTTACATTGAAGATCAACGGACATGCAAAATCAAGGATGGTGTCATTTTTAATCTCGAGGAGGAACATCTAAGTCCAAAACAACAATAAGGAGCATGCCAGGTTTTAAATGCAAGAGATCAAATCATGTACACTTGGCAGGGACATGCAACTACCCACGACATGGCGCTGTTAGTTCAAAAGGAAGGGACTTGAATGCATGAGGGGCTCGAGGAGATTTGCAATGATCTTGGACGGTTCATTTCATGGTCAAGGCAGTTGCACGCTTTGAATGCAAGAGAGCTCGAGTACAACAACAAGGGTCCCGGTCATCAACAACCTCTTCTCTCAGTTCTCCTTGCTCCCACGAGCCTTTTTTTTCTCTGGGCCCTTTTTCCTATATATATTGGATGCTTTCTATTTTGGAGGGGTTCCCAGTTTTTAGACTTTTTTCATCTTTCTAGGAGATGGACATTCATTGAGATACTACAAAGTATGCTCTGCTTGATTAGGCTCGACCCTGTCAAGTCCATTGTAAGAACTACCTCTTGATGTAATAAGATGATTTCTTTGCCTATCACTTGTTATTGATCAGTGCCTTAGTATGTTTGTGCTTGGTGGATTCGTGAAGGAGATTCTTCCTAGTCTATTAGCCTTCTTCTTGCCTCTTTAATGTATTTTCAAGCTCTTGCAGGTCTGGATTAGTGTTCTGCCTGAACCTCTTCCAGTGTGTTAACTTGATCTCGAGATTGTGTAAGTCATAGTTGTTTTACGACTGATCTAGTGTGGGTTCAAGCATAGATGAGTGTCCATTTTACTTTGGTGCATCACCTAGTTAGCTTTCTTAGGAGCCCTTATCCCCTTTCTAACCTTTTTTCCCTGTGAATCATTAGATTAGCATTAGTTTAGGTGAACATCAAAGAGGAAGCCGGCCTTCTCTGGAGGTTCAACCTCACCACAGCCTGAGGTTGTCCCAACGCTTGTAGCTAGGAGTGAGAGAGTCTGAGAAACTCTCCCACAAAGGGTGCAATTCTAGCCTACAATAGGTCCAAACATATAGTAGTGGTTTTTCCACCACAAGAAGGAGAGATTGGGAAAGAGAAAGGGCACACTACCAGGTTAATATAAAGCTTGAACATAAAAAGAAAGCCCATATCATGCTCATAAAACATGATGACATCATTGTAAAAGTGTTGTTAAACACTAATGTTTTTTCTAACATGTTTGTTTCATATGAAGGTTCATTAGTGAGATCACTTACCAAGGCTAAGAACAATACCAAGAATCAGGTGATAACTGTTGTCAACCTAGAGTTGCGCCCTGAATCGAAGATGTGCATGAAATGGCCAATCCTCTATCCGGTTGAAACAATGGGATCTTCTCGCGAGGGTGGGTGCCTCAATGGTGAGAAGAACCTCCAGAGAAGGTTGGTTCCTGTAAGATATATCAATGAGGATCTCTACTCTATGTTGCGGACTACCATGGAAAAGGGAGAAGGAAACTTTAAGGGGAAATCCTACCTAATAAAGGTGATACACCAGAAGATTGATCCACTCAACTTGGAACCTAGAATACTGAACAAACAAGGGAAAAGGAAGACCTCTGATTTCAATCGACCACTATGCATAAGTATTTCGTGAGAAGGTTCGATCCAATGACCAAAACATGAGGGAAAAATGATGGAGAGAGGTCTGATACAAGACACTTTCCAGCCACCTAACATCCACTTACAGCTTCAACAAAAGACATAAGGAACACTTAACATGACCTGCATAATGCGATAAGTTAGCAACTAGGTATGAATCAAAACTTGGGAAGGGAGAGAAATCTACCACATATGCAAATTGCTGAATGAATATACACTATGCCAATACTTGAAATCTGAAAGTACAGTCCTTCTATTGATTGAAGAGGTTACACAACTCACCAATGACAGAGTCTACCGTCTAGCCAAGAGAGGGATGATTTTAATCAAGGTTGAAAGCCATCTTATAGAGAATTACAAAAGCCAAAAGATTGGCGTTGAAAAATTGAAGAGAAGGATTAACGTGGATTAACTCAATGCTGACTTGGCCTTTCAATAAAAATATGCTTTCCCTTTGTCTTTGCATGAAGCTTCTTGCGCTTGAGGAAGTGAACTTGTCTTTTATTTATTGAACCGCCCACCTCTCTTTGCATGGAAATCCACGCCGATGTCAATTTTAGCTTCTTTGTGAGCTGCTTGATGCCGAGTTGAAACATTTGAGAGGCTGAGTTGACCGTTTGATACGCTGAGTTGGACAAAGAGATAGGCTGAGTTGGACCTTCGAATGCATGAGTTGATCCGGAGATGAGCTGGACTTCAACAACCAGTCAACTGAAGCTTTGACCAGTCAATCGAAAATAGCCCTTGCTTGCATGTATTTTATCCTATTTTGGTCTGCCTGTTCATTTTTATTTTTGGCGGGATTCTATATTTGGATGCATTTTGTGTATATTTGGTCTATATTTCCTCTATTTGACTTTTTTCAACTTCCCATCGCTTAATCTGAGATCAACTTCCTGTGGTTTAATTCTTTCAGAATTCTGGCTTTACCTTTGTTTTTGTTTTTTGTTTTTCCTGCAGATTTTATGTCCTTCGGATTTTTCTATTGAAAATATGTTCATCCCCTTAGTCTTCTTATTTCCTTCGGAATTCTTGTTGACTTCACCTTTGATTTCCTTCGGCTTTCTTGGCTATATTATATCTTGCCCTTGGCCTTTGGATCTCCTTGGGACTTTATGCTTGCTAATTTTCCCAAATTTGTTCCTGTGGAATTTTGTTTTGCCCTATGGCTTCATATTTTCTTCAAAATTTTCTGTTTGCAATTTCCTTTGAACTTCTCGTCTGCCTCGTCGGCTTTTCTCCACGGGCTTGTCTTCCTTGTAGTTACTCCGAATTTCTTCGGACTTTTTGTCCGAAGGAATTCCTTCGGACAAAAATCCCGAAGGAATTAATCCTGTCTTTTGTCTTTGACTGCATCTTCAAAATGCCCTTCGAAAAAATTGCCATGGTCCAGACACTGACCAAGTGCCCTCCACAAGGGCTCGTGGCTCTCACTGTGCCCTTCGGAAAAGTTGCAATGGTCCTGTTGCCGACCAAGTGCCCTCCGTAAGGGCTACTATCCTTCGTCTGTGCCTTTTTCGAAAAAATTGTAGGGCACTTGGGTTTTTGCAGGGGTCCCGAATTTGACGTGTACCTTCTCAAAGGGTAGGTGCCCTTCGGGATTGTTGAAAATGACCCCTCCGAAGGGTACCTTGCCCTTCAGGTTTCTTGTTTTGCCCTTTTCCGCCTTCCAAAGACACCCCTTGCAATTCCACGGACTTATTCCTTCGGATTTCTTTGGACTTTTGTCCGAAGAAATTCCTTCGGACAAAAAGTTCGAAGGAATTATTCCTTGGCTTTTTCTTGATTTTTGGGTAGACCTTTCTCTTGGATTCTCCGAAGTATTCCTTTGGACAAAAAGTCCGAAGGAAATACTTCCTTTGTTGCAGGCTCTTTCCTTTACTTATTCCCTTTGTTGCAGGCTCTTTGGGTCGCTATAAATATGCATTTAGGCTTGATTGATCTTTGCAAAAAACCTTTTCCTTTTCATTATTGAGTACCCGAAACTGATTCACAAGACCAAATGGTACCCATGAAACTGTCTTCCGAGTAGTAAGGTTGACAATTTTGCCCTGTGGGGCAAGCTAAAGTTGTAAGTGGATGTTAGGTCGCTGCAAAGTGTCTTGTATCAGACTTCTCTCCATCGTTTTCCCTCATGTTTTGGTCATTGGATCGAACCTTCTCACGAAATACTTATGCATAGTGGTCAATTGACATCAAGGTCTTCATTTTCCCTTGTTTGTTCAATGTTCAAAGTTCCAAGATGAGTGGATCAATATTCTGGTGTATCACCTTTATTAGGTAGGATTTCCCCTTAAAGTTTCCTTCTCCCTTTTCCATGCTAGTCCGCAGCATAGAGTAGAGATCCTCATTGATACATCTTATAGGAACTAGCCTTCTCTGGAGGTTTTTCTCACCATTGAGGCACCCGCCCTCGTGAGAAGATTCCATTGTTTCAACCGGATACAGGACTGACCATTTCATGCACGTCTTCGATTCAGGGCGCAGCTCCAGGTTGACAACAGTTTTTGGCACGTCCGGTGGGACCTATTTTAGCTGGTCTTGATGAAACTGCAGTTGTAGCAGTGTTCTTCAAGAAGTATTTGGTGATTCCAAGCTCGAGCAATTGCTTCTAATAGTTTAGGACAGTTTCCATGTAAGTCTATTTTTATTGCATTATAATGAATTTTGATGGTTGTGTATGAAGAGAATTCCTATGCTATGTTTCCTTATCAGCTTAATGATGGATCATACCAGCCTGGTCATGATACCTATGAACCTCTTTATGAGCCTAATCAGCCTTATCAAGAGTATTATCAAAGCTATGTTGAGCCTTATCAAGTTTCTCATAATCAGCCTTATCAAGAGCATGAATCTTACCTTCCTGGTAAGCCATATCAGTCTCAGCACCGGATTTCATCTTTCCCATATGGCTATGATATTGCATATGAGCAGTCTTGCCTTCAAGAAAGAATGAATGAAATAGAGCTCAAAATACTAGCATATGCAAAAAAGGTTTGTTCTAACTCTCAGTATGAGGAAGTGAATGATCTATTTCGAAATGTGCCCAATGATCCAGAAGAGATAAATGGACTATGTATTCTTGTATTGGAAAAGATGGAGACTTGGGAGAGGCAAAAAATTGAGTTAAACCAATTGTCTACAAAGGGTTCTTGTGCTTCTTATTCTCATGAAGTTCTTAACCATGCCCAGTGTGTGCCAAGGGAGCTTCCTAATTGGAGTCAAGAGCCTATTCAAGTGACTATTCATGAGACTAAACCTTCCTACAGTCCCATTTCCTCACCAATCATCCCTCAAGCTCAAGTTGTCCAAGAAGACAAGCAGGTTCCAGACTTTGATGAGGTAATGGCCAAGTGGAAGGAACAAAATACAGACGTCTTTAAGAGTTTCTTTCCCTCCTCTCCAAAACTCCCTAGATAATTCATTTTCCCTCAAGATTCCAAAATTTGATCATGATCGACCTCCCATGTTTCATTTTCCCTCTCAAACAAATGAATTTTATCACCCTCCCGCCATCTCCCTTCCTCAGGGGGATCCTGTTCTTTGGAGTATTGAGAAAGAGGTTGCAGCTACAGGACAAGTTCTTGTAAAGTGTGTAGAGAATGCTTCAGGAGTGTTTGAGAAAGAATTTCCTATTGATACTTCACTTGAGGTTGTAATTGAGCATCCAATTATAGCTGAGGGTGGGAAGATTGATCTTGATGTAGAGGAACTTCAAGAGGAGCTGATACAGATTGAAGTTATAAATGAGTTACAGGTATCTCCTATTGAGAAGGATCCAAATAGCATTACAACTGATTCAGTTCAAATAGATCAAAATGAGGAACAAAAAGATGATTGGCAGATGTACCTTGAATCTTACAAGAGATTGAAGAGCTTTGTATGGATATGATGGCTATTGAAGAGCATGTTTATGAGAAATTTGATCAAGAATCACTTATTCAAGGTCACAGTACAGATTGGGTTGCCTACTCAAAGCTCCTTGAAGAGATTGATGAACTTGCAGCAATCAATAAGAAGGATGTGGTCACTCAAAATAGTCTCCAATAATATTTTGATTGCGGTATGCTCATCATTGTATGAGAGATTTTTCCATGACATTTAGATTACAATTTTATATGACAATGAAGAGTTATGTGCATGTCTTTTTCATCTTCATGTTTTTTACTTATATTCTTTTACATTGCGTGAAGGTCATGTATGAGTTTCTATTTTTAAAATTGTTGAACATTGTTCATAGATGAGATAGTTATATTTATGCCCAATGGATTAATGGCACTGGTCTTAGTAAACTAGATCACAAATTTATCAAACCTTTTCTTATTTCATGTTCCATGAGAATTATGTTAGGTGATGTAGAATGTTGCTTATGAATTCTATTTTAAGCTGTAAAAAATCTGCATAGATCTGAAATCATTCTAGTTTCCCAAGGTTGATAAACGTATAGTTTGTCGGGGGAAAGGTATGAATGCAGGTCTTGCTGATTATCTTCCTCTGTCTGTTTTCTAGTTCTGATCTGAATTATTGAATGAACAAGTGTTCTAGTTTGTTAGTAACAATAAATTGGGAAATTGGGCATTGTGTGTCTTGTTCATTGGTTTAGATCTAAAATATGTATGAATTGTCCATCATATAGTGCTCAAAAACAATTAGGGATGCCCCCTTGGTCTTGCAAAGCCAAAAGTGAGGAGATTAGATCCCCTTTCAAGCAACTGTCTGCTTGCATTGAAACCTGTTTCTGATAGAGAGAGATAGAAGTCTGATATATGCTTATTGAACCCATAAAGTTAAGGGTACAATTCTGGGCACCAACAGGTTATACTTGTGCAAAATCAAGGCCTACTGCTTTTGAAAGTAGAAATCTGACAGACACAGAGAAGCTATTATGCGTTTACGATAAGAAAATGTTGGACCTTATGCATGTTGTATAAAAATTCAAGCCATATGTACTTGGACAACACTTTATCATGCAAACAATTACCATCAAAGGTTAGAGTATGTATTATCCCAAAAGAATGTTAGTGTACAACAACCAAGATGAGTAAGCAAGTTAGAAATGTTTGGTTTTGAAATCCAATATAAAAGGGGAATAAATAATGTTGATGCATGTTCCTTATCTATGCTACCAGAGATTCACATAATATCTATGATTGAACCAGCACAGAAAGAAGAAATGTTGGCTGAATATACAAAAGACGACAAAGCTTTTGCTATGTTGCAAGACCAAGAAAGAACTTGAGGAGGACAAGACGTATCCTTTTTCAGATGACCTGATTTTTACAAGAATTATATACACATGGACCCAATTCTAATTTTAAGAAGGTGCTCTAAGAATGCCACGCCTTGCTTGTTGCTGCGTACTGATGTTTTTAAGACCTATGTAATGTCCCTTTTAGGGCAGAATTAGAACCAAAGGGGTTCCCCAACAAACCCTAACATGAACACATGCAATTTTGATTTTCTAATCCAAACCCTAAGCAAATAAAATTCATAAATTTTGTAGAAGCCAATTTTAGGGCACAAAATTAATATCTCAATCACCTGAATACTTGCCAAAAATTATAAATATTACAGCTGCATACAAGACCCTCAAATCTGATTTTTTTGAATTAAATATATGGCATAAATTTGCAATAAAATACCAGCTGCAATTATGATTGAACAACTCCTCAAACCCTCAACAAATCAGTCCCAATGGCCAATTCAATGCTTCCAAGAGGTTCACTACCTTAGGAAAAGCATCCTAGGGGTTTGTTGCTCTCACAAAAGCCTCCAAAGTGGTTCACTGCCCTAGAAAGCGGCCTCCGATGGCTGCATCCCACTCACAAACCCTATCAGCGTTACTCCCCACAAAAATTGCTCTAGAAGTCTGAAACTGTCAATTTCTGCTCAATGTAACCCTTGAAATAGAGTTACCACACTAAATGTTAAGGGTTTTCGTCCTTACTTCAGCGTTCCAATGAAGGGTTTCGTCTCCAATGGATGCAAGTTAAGCAAAACGTGCTCAAACTTATGATTTCAATTGATAAGAATAATATGATCCTTAAAATGGACATTTTTTTTTCCCTTTTATATCATTTCCCTCCAATATACTTTCTAAATTAAGGACCGACTTATATCAAATTAGATAAGTCCTTTTCTTTATTATAGCTTCATTTAGAAAGAAGTTGCCAACAAGTTACTTTTTAACAACTTGAACAAAGAACCAAGTTTCCCTTGTATTCCCTTTTGGCCCTCGGGAAGTCAAATAGGGCCAAAGGTCTCCTTAGCGAGCTAGACTTGAAAAGGGAACATGACAACCTACTACAACATAAAAAGCAATTTTGTTTTGGGAGGGATTGACAAAAGATGTGAAAAACAGTGTGGCTTCAAGTGAAACTTACCAAAGAAATAAAACAGAGAATGTTAGAAGTTTTGATCTGTTGCAGCGCTTGCATATTCCCAACCAATAATAGGAATCCATTCACATGGATTCTATTTTGGTCTATTGATAGTGGGAGGAAATAATTGTATCTATGTAGTGGTTGATAGGTTGACTAAGTATGCCTACTTTATTCCCAGAGAAACCATAGGCATTGACAAATATTCACAAGTTGCTAGAGAGTTCAGAAGGCATATCTATACGTTGCATTATAGATGGAATAACTGACGAGTAACCGTCGATTCGTCGGTTACTCACCGAAAATTCCACCCGACGAGTAATCGTCGCTTGAAACTGCATGCAACAGTTAAAAAAAAAAAAAAACTGGCGATAACCGCAGGTTACTCGCCAATTCTACGTCCCATGGAACCCATGTGGGTTAAACGCACAAAAACACTGCAAACGCAGATTTTACCCCCTAAATGCTCCTCAAACATGAAAAATATGCAGATTGAGGAGATTTGAGCAAGAAATTTCTAGGTTAGTTCATTTTTTTTATTTTTTTTAAATTTTCAAGCATGAAAATGAATTCTAAATTAATTGAAAACATGTTTGATACATATTTGTGATGCTTAGTATACAAATTTGATGCATTCCATTTTAATTGCATGCATTACGTGAATTTTCGTCAAATTTCATACATTTATTTAATTTAATTTTTTTTTAATTTTCAAGCATGTAAATGAATTCTAATGCAATTGAAAACATGTTTGCTACATATTTGTGTTGCTTAGTATACAAATTTATGCATTCCATTTTTATTACATGCATGCCATGAATTTCCGTCAAATTTCATACATTTATTTATTTATTTATTAATTTTTTAAATTTTCAAACATGTAAAGTTTTTTAATTTAATTAAATACATGTTTGATAAATAATTTGATGCTTAATATAGAAATTTGATGCATTCCGTCAAATTTCATGCATTCGGTTAAATTTTCGTTTTTATAATTTATTTAAAATTGTTGTTTATTATTTTGTTAAATAACCGTTATAGATTATATTTATAATTTGTTTGTTAAAATTGTAAATCATAAATGTATTTTAGTTTCCGTTTTATAGTTTATATTTATCATTTATTTATTGTATTTTAATTAACAATTTGTATTTAATGTTTTTATTTTTTAATTTTTTTAACATGTTTGCGTTATTTTTAACATGTTTGTGTTTTGCAAGTTATCCATTAGCAAACAATGGCATCCAGTAGTACATCAGACTCACATTCAGTCAGTGGTAGCCAATCGGCTCCAACTCATGCTCGCACCGATGCATGGAAGTATGTCACATGGGTTGGAACATCTTAGATGGTTTCGATTTGCAACTTTTGTTCGAAGAAGATGTTAGAAGGTATCAATCACATGAAGTACCATCTTTCATGCATTCATTGTCGCGATGTTGCACTTTGTCCCAATGTCACTGAAGAGGCGAAACGAGAGATGATGACGGAACTTGTATCACTGGATGAAAAGAAACTAGAGGGCAAGGATGCAAGTAGCCCTAACAGTGACCATTAATGTCACATCAGTAGAAGAAGAAGCGAAAACGATGACAAAGATTGTGAGCTCTAATCATGGTCCACGCAAGTGCCATGGCATATCTGCACCACCTTCATCTTAGTTACACTCCTTTTTGTGCCTAGAAACACATCTGGAGCACAACTTTCACTCCAAACTACAAGATGGAACAAATAAGTGCATGCAAAACTAGATAAAACATACATAAATTTTTGGTACTTCAACATGACGAGGAGTTCGTATTGAAAATATTTGGTTACAACTTTGACAATTGTAGGGAAAGGGTAAAAAGCGCCCTCTCCAAATGACTTCAGTGGAAAGTTGCTTAAGAATGTAGTTGAAGACGCAAAGTCGATTGTCGAAGATCAGAAGAGGTTGTGGCATAAATTTGGATGCACCAATCTTTTTGATGGATGGACGAATGGAAAGAACCGCACCCTCATCAACTTTATAACGTCTTCAAATGGTAAGCTAGTATTTTTGAAGTCTATTAATGCATCGAGTATAATTAAAAATGTAGAAACTTTGAGCTTGATGCTAGAGGAGGTTGTCTTAGAGGTGGGCATCAAGAATGTTGTCCAAATTATTACAAAAAATGCAGCAGCATATGTAGCGGTTGGAAGACTTCTTAAGGAGAGACATCCATCTCTCTTTTATACACTTTGTGCGGCACATTGTCTTTATTTTCTTTTGGAGGACATAAGCAAACTTGATTGGGTGAGACCAGTTGTCAAAGAAGGTAGAAAAATAACTAAGTATATCTATAATCACCCTTGGGTTCTCAGCTTGATGAGAGAGCACACCAACAGAAAAGAGCTTGTTTGAACAGGGGTCACCAGGTTTGCAATCAACTTTTTTACATTGCAAAGTATTTGTAGTTTGTTGACTCCTTTGAAGTAGATGTTTGTCTCTCAAGCATGAATGGAGTCATCTTATTTGAATAAAGTTAGAGTGAAGGTTTTGAAGACAGTTTTCAGTGAGACATGTTGTCAACCTGGAGTTGTGCCCTGATTCGAAGACGTGCACAAAATGACCAGTCCTCTATCCGGCTGAAACAATGGGATCTTTTCACGAGGGTGGGTGCCTCAACGGTGAGAACCTCCAGAGAAGGTTGGTTCTTGTATGATGTATCAATGAGGATCTCTACTCTATGCTGCGGACTACCGTGGAAAAAGGAGAAGAAAACTTAAAGGGGAAATCCTACCTAAAAGGGAGTGATACACCAGAAGTTTGATCCACTCAACTTGGAACCTCGAACACTTAATGAACAAGGGAAAAAGAAGACCTTAGATTTCAATCAACCACTTATGCATAAATATTTCATGAAGAGGTTCGATCCAATTACCAAAACCTTAGGGAAAATGATGGAGAGAGGTCTGATAAAAGACACTTTGCAGCCACCTAAAATCCACTTACAGCTTTAGCAAAAGACATAAAGAACACTTTAACATGACCTGCATAAGGATAATCTAGCAACTAGGTATAAACCAGCATTTGGGAAGGAAAAGAAATCTACCACTTATGCAAATTGCTGAATGAAATATACACTATGCCAACGCTTGAAATCTGAAAGTACAGTCCTTCTATTGATCGAAGAGGTTACACAACTCATCAATGGCAAATTTTGGTCTAACCAAGAGAGATTGGATCCTTTTTAATCAAGGATGAAAGCCATTATATAGAGAATTACAAGAGGCCAAAGATTGGCATAGAAAATTTGAAGAGAAGGATTCACTTAGGTTAACTCAACGCTGACTTGGCCTTTCAATAAAATATGTTTTCTTTTATCTTTGCATGAAGCTTCTTGCGCTTGAGGGAGTGAACTTGTCTTTGTTATGAAATGCCCACCTCGCTTTGCATGGAAATCCACGCCAATGTTAATTTTAGAACTCTACGTGAGCTGCTTGATGCCGAATTAGAACGTTTGAAAGGCTGAGTTGGATGAAGAGATCAGCTGAGTTGACTACTTGGCAAGCTAAGTTGGTCGAAGAGATCATTCTCCCTTGCATGGAAAGCTCCTAGTGAATGCGGCGTTTAACAATTAGTCAACTCTAAATCTAGAACAGTCAACTCGACATTCGAATTTGGAACTTCGGTTGACGCTGAGTTGGACCCTTGAATGCGTGAGATGATCTAGAGACGAGCAGGACTTCAATAACCAGTCAACTAAAGATCTGACCGGTGTTCGAAAATAGCTCCTGCTTGCATGTATTTTACCCTGTTTTGGTCTGCCTGTTCCTATCTATTTATGGCGGGATTCTTATTTGGCAATTTACTTCGGACTTCTCTTATTTCCATTTTTGCACAGTCCAAAAACTATTACTTTTAGGTGTCTCAGCTTAATTCCTTCGAATGTTATTGAAGAGGCTTTGTTCGAATTTCTTCGGACTTTTTGTCTGAAGGAATTCCTTCGGACAAAAAGTTCGAAGGAATTAATCCTTCTTTTGCTTTGCCTTCGTTTCTCTGTTTTTCTTCGGACTTCTGTCTCGTCATTTTCCCGCAGACAAAATGTCCACAAGAATTATCTCGGTCTCTTCCTCTGTCCTTCGGAATTCCTATTTTCTTCGGGTTTTTTCCGCAGCCCTTTCTCCAAATTTCTTCGGACTTTTTGTCTAAAGGAATTCCTTCTGCTTCTTTGTCGTCGGCATTTCCACAGGCCTCTTCCTGTGTCTTCCGAATTCCTTCGGACTTTTTGTCCAAAGGAATTCCTTCAGACAAAAAGTCCGAAGGATATCTTCCTTTGCTGCGCTTTCGAGTGCTTTTGAAATGTGCCCTTCGGAAAGGTTACCGTGGTCCTATCGCCGATCCAATGCCCTCTGCAAGGGCTAGTGGCTCTTGTCTGTGCCATTTTCGAAAAAGTTGTAGGGCACCCGGACTTTTCGCAAAGGTCCCAAATTCGTTCCTGTACCTTCTCGCAGGGTTGGTGCCCTTCGAGAATGTTGCAAATGACCCTTCCGAAGGGTACTTCCTTTGTCTTATGCGTTTTGTTGATTTGTTATTCCCTTGTTTCATGAACCATTCCTTTGGACTTTAAGCTCGAAGGAATTCATCCTTTTGTAGCAAAGGCCCTTACCAAAACAATGTATTCTTCTTTCCTTGGCTACAGACGTGAACCTTCTAAATGGCAAAAGACAATCCGACTTGTGGAAGAATTGTCAACAAGACTTCGAACCGAGAGCTACAAAAATTGTAAAGGTAACTTGAAATTGCAATTTAAATTTCAAGTTGTTTTCCTTGTTTTCAATTTTTTAAACTTAAAGTTTTTCTTTTATAATTTATCTATAAGTTTGTAGCACTAATTTTAATTTGTTTGTAACTTTGTAGCTTTTGGTGAGGGTTTTGCGATTGATGGATGGAGTACAAAATCCAATGGAATATATATGTGATGTAAGGTCCTTTTTTGAACTGAAACCAAACAAAAAGGGTATGTCGTAAATCCCAACTTAGACCCATAAATTATTAGAAAAAATCAAAATTCCATAAAATTGAAATTAATTGCAATATTTTTCCATAAACTACAAATCTCCCAAAGACCTAGGCAACTAGGGTTTGGGGCTGATTTATGCCTCAAAACGGCTCCAAAAATTACAAAATTAAATATGTAGATGGATAAAAATATTCCAAACACGATTCCACAATCAAATTTGCAAAAATATTATTTTCTGATTTTATATGACAAAAATACAGCTGAAACTTATAAATTTCACAACTTGCAAAATACTCAAAATTTATAAACCAATGATAGCTTGAACTGAAGATAAAAATGTGCTCTTTCAAATGAAACAATAATTAAAATTTTCCCTTGGGTGGAAGTCACCCAAATCTGAAACTGTGTAGTCAAACCCTAGAAAAATAGAAATCTACAAATGAACAAAAATTCTACCTTTGGATCTTCAAATATCCTCTTCAAATCAGCAACAACAAATCAACTCTAAACACTTGCAATTTCTGAAGTGAAATTGTCTCTTCAAGATCTCCTTGGAACTCCAAGCACCTTAATTCAAGATTGGAACTCCACTAACCTGAAAATAAGATTGATTGACAAAAAGATGTCTTCCCAATATTTCAAATCTGTTTTTATAACTCCTCCAAGGTGGGCAAACCACTTGTGGGGGTTATTTGGCAAAGATGGACCTCTTTTAACCACTTGGGTTTTCTTCTTTAAACTCAAAGTCATTAAGGACTTTTAATTGAGGGTCAAGTCCTCATGAAAATGTCTTTTTACTTTATTATCTAACTTACTCCTCATAATATAGTAATTAAAATTACTTGAGGGTCAATTAAATAATAAATTACAAAATAATAAAAAAAAAATTGTCTTTTAATTTCAAATGATTAGAATCACTCTCTAGCAATCTCTTATTTATTAAAAATATTCCCCTTGCATCATCCCTTAGCCCATGAAAAATAGGCTAAAGGTCTTCAAAAGGTTGATCAAAAATCAACCACCTAGAAAAGGGGACCTTACAGTCCTCCCTTTCCAAATTTGTTTGTACTCAAGCAAACGCAAACTCATGTGTCCAAGTACCATGTCCAAGAGGGAAAACATGATGTAGTACTCCCAAAGCCTTGATCCATTGCCGGTTAAATAAGAGATATTTTGCCCACCCATGCTCATGCTTCCGAAGGGCCTTGGCCATTTCAAAATTTCTTCAACCTTCTTATTTCTTGTTTTTACTCCTGCACATAAAGCAAACATATTAGAAAAAACATAAGTGTTTAGCAACACTTTTGTCATTCCTCCATTATGTCTCATTGGCAAGATCAACTCATGAATTCTTTTGGTCCATATACTGCTGTAATTCTTTCCTTTTGCACTCAAAACTATCATACGAGTGGCTAGAAATGCACTTAAGCTTGCACAAAATTCCCCCCAAATGATAGGGATTGGAAAAAAAAATTCCCTAGTGTCAAGTTACCTCCAAAGAATTGTAGAAAGGAAAAGAAGCAAATTAAAAATGCAAAAAACAGCAGTCCGTAACAATATGCCAACACCTCTCATGAACCATGGGCTGCCCTCCTTTGTGCTCTCATTCATTTTTATCATGCCCCAAAGATTTTCCATATTTTGGACAGCAATTTGTGGTCCACTTGGCTGCCCATAAAAATGAAATGACTCAAAATGAAACCACAAATCTTGGATGCTTACATACTCTTGGTTGTAGCATGCTATTCTGGCACTTAACTTCGAGCATATGATGGTTGGAAATTCATGTGCATGTGCCCAAAACTCTTCCAAGATGACAAGTCTCGGGAAATACATTTCCCACTTGCCAACATACTTCCATGAAGTTGTGAAAAGTCGAAAGAGCAATCTGAAAATGTAAGAAACAACAGTGCAATTATTCATGGCATTATGCGGAATCAACAACATCATACCTTGGCTGTAGCAATGTGTTTTTGACATTGTCTTGGTGTTTAAAGTGGCTGGAATCCTTCTTGCAACAGTTGCAAAAGACTTAAAAATAATGGTATGTGAAATATGTACCTTCTCCATGGCCCAAACCTCTTTCCTTGTAACCAAATACCCATAGATAAACTTGGAAAAATAGTGGCCAATAGTCCAACAACTTGGAATTTCTTTCGTGACCATGCTCATGCATAGATTGTCTTTCTCCAATTCTTCTTCTATTAAATCAACACTTTCATTCATATGATTCCTAGTGCCCCTTTTGTATGCAAGTTTGTCAATAATAAGCGAAAAGACATCAAAATTGAATGGCTGTTCTGAATTTTCTGAATTGCTGTTTACCAACCAACAAGCATCCCTCTTAACAACAACATTAGCAACCTGATTCTTTACATGTTAAACTATACATAAATTCTTCCAATTGGTTGTAAGAGCATAGAAAAGTGCTTCCTTCTTAAGGGCAGAATTTTTATGCTTCAAAGTACAACTTCTTTCACAAGCATAAATGTCCCATATGAATTGAAAATTTGTATGATAAATTGCACTTACCAAGTAGTGGGTAGCCTAAGAAGCTTGACTGAAATTTTGCATTCTTTCACCAAAAATCAGAATGATGAGGGTTGGAATCATCTACAAAATGGCTAAAATTTCTTCAACCAAATCCACAAACGGAAGATCATTCTTATGTATGACTGAAGTGACTTGTAGGATTGCACACACCTTGTTGAGTTGGCTAGAAATGATGATAAAAACAACTCTCCAACCTACCCCAATAAGATCTGTTTGAAGAAATTCATTCTCCTTGAGTTCCCCTTCACACCAAGAGACTGAAATTCCTTCCCATGCAATCTCGAACTGAAAATCACTCCCTATGATGACTGAAATTAATTGTATGATAGCAAATACATGAAGACACTTTGTTTTACTTACTTTCCATTTCAAGTGTACTATTGTGTTGTCTTGGCCCATGTCTAGGAAACAACCCCTTATGCAAACATCTTCAATCTTGACTATATATGAGTTGGCCCATGATGTGACATCAAATCTGAAATTGACATGAAGTAATTTACCAAATTTTTGAACCTCTTTCTTGCTGCCCCCTCTCCATGTAGTGCCCTTCATCTCATTTTCCAAGTTAGCACATTCCTTATCATGCAAAGACATAGTATGGTGATGATAAAAGAAATCTTTGATATCAAGACAATAAACTTGCTTACCCTTGATGGTTGCCATAGGAAGCTTATTACTCAAAAAATCAGCATTGTTAGCTTGGGTAAAATGCAAAACATCACCCGGATCCCATACCTTAGGGTGCCCGTAGAAATGCCCTTGAACCACAAAATCTTCTTGTCTTATTGTGTAAACCAAACCCTTTATTTTATCTCTTGCATAATTCTCATGATCGAAACAAATCTGAAATGACAAAATATGCAACAATACATCAACCTTCCCATACCTTGAAGTGTCCTCATTGGATCTACCTTCATTGGTGGAGTTCAGAAGTTCTATTAGAGGTTTGACACCCTCTTCATGCTCCACCTGAGCTACTGTTCCGAGAATGATAGAAAGTTGCATATGATCATCTCTACATAGAATTGGTGCTTCAATCACCAAATTTGCCTCCACAACTTGTAGATCTGATTTTGCTTCTTCTGTGATCCCATTTTCTATCACTTCACTATTTTGCAAGCAATCGTTAGAAAGTACAGAAATATCTTCAATCACTAAAATATTTTTACCTTGGACTTGCATGGTAGATTCTTCTAGTAGTTGTTCTTCCTCCCTTTCTTGGATGTCTCTCCTTAGTGTCCCTTGATGTTGCTTTTTCCTACCATCAATTTAAGCCTTGAGCTCACAACATTCATTGAAAGAAAGCTTGTTTTTTACCTCGTCACTCATAAGACTATATTCTTCAATATTGGTGAGATTTTGGCTCTTCTTAGGTGGTTGTTCCACCTCTTCAATGGGCTCCTTTTGCAAAAATTTTGCATGAAACATATGCTTGGGTTTTGGAGAAACCCTTTCATTGGAAACCCTCTTATTTTCTGAACTTCCCTCTCCTTGAGGTGCCATGTTTTTCCCCATGGCTTTGAGAAATTGCACCATGGTGTCCTAAAGCTCCTTTTGACCTTGAGCGAGATCCATCAAAACTTTCTCCAACTGATTTTGTTCTCCCATATCTTCTTCATGTGTCATTTTATTTCTTTTTTTGCATTCACAAGCCCTCAGGCTGGCAAGATCAAGGCTCTAATACCACTGTAAGGTCCTTTTTTGCATTGAAACCAAAAAAAAATGGTATGCCATAAATCTCAACTTAGACCCACAAATTATTAAGAAAAATCAGAATTCCATAAAACTAAAATTTATTGCAATATTTTTCCATAAACTACAAATCACCCAAAGACCTAGGCGACTAAGGTTTGGGGCTGATTTATGCCTCAAAATTGCTCCAAAAATTATGAAATTAAATATGTAGATAGATAAAAATATTCCAAGCACGATTCCACAATCAGATTTGCAAAAATCTTATTTTTTTATTTTATATAACAAAAATACAGCTGAAACTTATAAATTTCACAACTTGCAAAATATTCAACATTTCTGAACCAATGATAGCTTGAACTAAAGATAAAAATGTGCTCTTTCAAATGAAATAATAATTAGAATTTTTCTGTGGGTGGAAGTCACCCAAATATGAAATTGTGTAGTCAAACCCTAGAAAAATTGAAATCTGCAAATAAACAAAAATTTTGCCCTTGGATCTTCTTCGAAGATCACCTTCAAATTAGCAACAACAAATCAACTCAACACTTGCAATTTCTAAAGTGAAATTGCCTCTTCAAGATCTCCTTGGAACTCCAAGTGCCTTGATTCAAGATTGGAACTCCAATAACCTGAAAATAAGATTGATTGACAAAAAGATGTCTTCCCAATATTTCAAATCCGCTTTTATAACTCCTCCAAGGTGGACGAACCACTTGTGGGGGTTATTTGAAAAAGATGGACCTCTTTTCGCCACTTGGGTCTTCTCCTTTAAGCTCAAAGTCATTAAGGACTTTTAATTGAGGGTCAAGTCCTCATGAAAGTGTCCTTTTACTTTATTATCTAATTTACTCATAATATAGTAATTAAAATTACTTGAGGGTCAATTAAATAATAAATAAGAAAATTTCTTTTTAATTTCAAATGATTAGAATCTCTCTAGCAATCTCTTATTTATTAAAAATATTCCCTTTGCATCATCCCTTAGCTTAGGAGGAATAAAATAGGCTAAAGGTCTTCAAAAGGTTGATCAAAAATCAACCCTGTAGAAAGGGGACCTTACATATGAGGCCATGGATAGGGCCAAAGAGGCAATGCATCATTATTATAGAGGAGATCGTGCCAGATTTTATTCCATTTGGGAGTTGATTGATCGGAAGTGGAACAATCAACTCTACCAACCTATCCATGCAGCGGGGTACTACCTTAACCCCAAGTTTTTCTACTTTGATGGCTTCACAGATGCTAGTGGAGAGGTTATGGAGGGGCTCTCAACATGCATTGAGAATATGTACTCTGACATTGAAGTGAGGGACCTCATTATTGCAGAGTTGTAGAACTACAAGCAGGCAAAGGGAAGGTTCTTTTCTTTAGCACTAGCCATCCAAAAGAGAGCCACGCAGTCACCAAATAATACAAAATGAAATCTTTACTTGTATTTGTACCTTATCAATTAAATATTTAAAAATTTACAATTATTAATTTCTAACAAAATTTTGAATATCTTGTTTGTAGGGTCGTGGTGGAAAGATTGGAGTGGAAATACCCCAAATTTTCAAAGGCTTGCCCTTCAGATTTTATCTCAGCCTTGTAGTGCTTTGGAATGTGAGCGCAATTGGAGTTTGTTTGACTCCATTCACAGAAGAAGCGTAACAAGTTGAGTCAACAACAACTCAATGACTTGGTGTTTGTGCAATACAACCTTCGACTTTATACAAAGAAGTTGGAGAACGCATCGGAAGAGGCTTGATCTGGATGAGATCGTCCCTACAACGATTGGATTGCACAAGAGGAGGCCCCCATGTTCACAGAGGAGATTGTTGATTTCGAGAGACAAGCTATGGAGGGTGCAGCTGAAGCAGGAGGAGAGATTTGGATTGGAGGACATCCTTGGAGATGAGGCAAAGGCAGAGGCAGAGGTGGATCCACAGGGGCAGAGGTGGATCCACAGGGGCAGAGGCAACCTTCTAGACAGAGCGAGGTGGGTCATCTGAGTGGGAAGACTAGAGTTTCTCAACCTCCCTTATTTTTGTAGAGGGCAAGAAATAGAAAATTATAGATTATTGTAATTTGTACTTGTAGTCTTGTACATTCTTGTATAAGACTATAAGTCTATTTGTACTTTAAGACTTTGTTGTATTCGCATGATTATGCGATTTTGTACATTCTATGTATTTCAATCTAATAGAAAACACTTTCCCTATGTTTTACAGACTCATTGCATACATTTTGTTTCTATAATTTCTAAAAAAGTAATGTTATTTTTAAAAAATAAAGTATTTTTTGCCTTTACCGGTTATTCAACCGAGTGAGTTGAATAACTGTTGGTTACCCATTTTGGGCCCTAGACGAGTACTCGCCCCAACCGGTTATGCAAACTATGTGTTGCATGGGATTTCAAAGAACATGGCTTTTGTTTGAGACCAAATATTAAACAATAATTTTTGTACTAGCTATCACCCTCAAACAAATGGTCAAACAAATATTGTTAACAATTGTATGGAGGGGTACTTCAGAAATTATGTTGCAGATCAGCACAGCTCATGGAAAAAATCATTGCATTTGGCATAGAATTGGCACAATATGACATTTCATACAACAATTGGCATGTCACCATTTAAGGCTTTCTATAATTAGGATTCTCCCTTCTTGATTAATTGGTCTATTGCAAACAAGTACCAGCTATACGTGATTTCCTTGAATAAAATCAGCATATTTTGAAACAACTAAAGGAAAGCCTTAAAGTAGCCCAAAACATGATGAAATCCCAATATAATCAACATTGAAGTGAGTGAAATTGAGGTAGGTTATTGGGTTTTCTTGAAGTTACAACCATATAAGCAGAAGTCTCTTAAAAGGAAAGGGATCTTAAAAGGAAAGGGATACAAAAACTTGGGCCTCAATACTATAGGCCCTACAAGATATTGGCACAAGTGGAAAAGGCTACATACACTCTTTCCCTGCAGGATCTTGTGTGCATAATATCTTCAATGTCTCGAACTTGAAGAAGGTAGTCCGGCTAAATGTCAAAATTTCAGATTCCTTGACAACCCTAGATGAAGAAGTACAAGTTAACATGGTTCCAAAAAAACTTTTGGCAATTATAAAAAAGAATATGAGGAATAAGGTATTAACAAAGGACATCATCCAATGGAAGGATCTACCTATGGAAGAAGCAACATGGGAAGGTCCAAAGATACTACAACATCTGGCACTACAATTACTCTCGAGACAAATCAATCCAAGGACAGGGACTGTTGCGATATTGAAATTAATGCACACTAGTTTTGGGGGTTATTTACAATTTTTGCCTTTTATTTTTGTTATTTGGTCAACTATAATAAAGCTAAATGTATTTTTTGTTAGTTAAAAAAACTATAGTAATTTTAAGTTACTTACCCCACATGCATAAATCCAAATGGTTCACAAAGGGAAAGTAACATTAAGTTATCCCACACACACAGAAAATTTCAAAGCAGGAAAGTTATTATTGGACTCTTGTGCACAGGTTGTGACTGTGTGTTGGCCAAGACAGCGATCATACTGCCCTGGTTTTGGCCTAAGATGGTGCCCATACCTTCTCAAGTAAGTCATCTTATTTTCTATATAATGTTTTGAGATATGTTTAGCGATGTTATAATTTTGTCCTGTTCCATAGTTTTCAAAAGGTATAAAAGATGAAAGATAGAATTGTAATTCCATTTTTGGCAAAATTTCTAAATGAGGTAAACAGAATTCAGTTCCATAACATGTTTCCAATCTTTTGAATTGTCGCTTTTTCCAGATCTAGGGTTTTCTCTAGGTTTCATAGCAAGATCATATTTTAGTTTTTAGTAGTTCCAGATTTCGGATTTCTGTTTCTTCTAGCAGTTCTATATTTCAGATTCTATTTGGTAGTCAACTCTCTTCCAATTTCAGATTTCCTCTTCAATTTCAGGTCTCTGCCTATCAGTTTCAAATTCTGTCAGTTTAGTTTCAGATTTTCAGTTTATGAACATAAGAAAATTTGGTTGTGACTCAATAGACTCTGTATTTACGTTAGTGTTGTGGTAGTTATATGACCTATTTTGATTTTCCTTTACTACACATAAGTAACTCAACTTTTGGTGCTTGTACTAAGGTCCTGAAATCCCACGGATATGGAAATCTGAAGTATAAACCTTTAACCTACCATATACTTGGTTGAGTGCTTAGACTTGGACGAAAGTCTGTGAATTTGTATCATTGTTTAGGGGTGTAGTTCTCTGAGGAGGGTACTCTGCCTCATCCATAATCATATATTTTGCCATGATTAAAGATCTCTTAAGAGCACTGTACTGTATTGAATCTTGTCCTGACATATGGTATTCGATGAAGTACATTAGGAGTACTTTACAGTCTTGCTAATGGTTCTGTCAAGTTCATAGCTTTGATTTAATAATTCTAATAGCCTGTTTGGAGAAGCATTTTGGAGTGAGAACTGTTAGCTTGTTTGGACCTTGGATGGGTTGACTAAAGTGGCAGAGTACTCTGCCTCCTTGGCCAAACCACACAAGGATAATGGTTGGCTCTCTGTCAGTATATTTATATAGGAACTTGTTGAGATGGTTCTTGTTGACAATTCTTCCACAAGCCAAAATTGTCAACCTTACTATTCGGAAGATGGTTTTATGGTACCAGTTTGTCTTGTAAATCAGTTTTTTGGGGTCCTTAAATAGACACCTACAGCCATGTAAATTGGTAAAGACACCTACAACCATGCAAATCCCAAGGAGCCATCTACAGACATCATATAAAGCATGCAGTCTGTTCGAGGGAAAGACACCTACAGCACGTTCAAAGGCCATATCCCTTATTCAAAATGTCAAATACAGTCTTAAAGCTCCAGCCCTATAGAAGGAACGACTTTGTGAGGTGTATATGAGCCAATGAAGAATTAATAGCTACAGCCATCCTTGAAGTTAACCTACAGCCCTGTAGGTTCACTTTCAATGAAAGCACGCGATCAAAGGCAACATCATGCAGGTTTAGTTTCTCGGATTTTTTCCCAGGTGGTTCAACAAAAGGACGTGGGTGGATTTATGGTACAAGCTTTGTTGTTGGAGTGGTTCCAATACTTAGCCCCAAGGCTCATAAATTGGCTCGATACATGTTGAAAGTTTTCGATAAAAATACTATTTACCGTGCTCTTGATTCTCTACAACCTTCACATAAAACATGGGATGATCTACTTGAGGATGTTACAAGTGCCCTGAGTTGCGACTGAAGATACATATGTTCTACTTCTTGAGACATACTACATATCTGGACTGTTTGAAAAGACAGAGGTTGTTTTGCATGCGATGAGCAAACATGGTTATTCTTATAGGGCTACTGCATACAATAAATTAATTAATGCCTTAGGCAAGGTTAGAAATATGCACAAAGCAAAGAAAATTAAATTGAAGGAAGATATCCTTCGGACCAAAAGTCAGAAGGAATACTTCAGAGAATTTGCAAACAAAAAACCCGCAGCCAACAAGGAAATAATAAAAGCTAAGGAGAGGCCAACAAAAATGCAGCCAACAAAAAGTCCGAAGGGCAAGACTGTACAAGTCCAAAGGAAATGGACCAAAACAAAGCCCGCGGGAATTTGAAAGTAGAAAACTCGAAGGAAAGAATGATCATAACAGGAAATTGGAAAGAAATAGTAACAAAAGGGGATGCAAGACAAAAGTCTGAAGGAATAAGGACATTTACAAAAAGCCCGGGTGACTTACAAAAAGCCTGGGTGCCCTACAAAAAGCCCGGTGCCCTTCAATTCTTCCGAAAACCTAGTTCTGAAGGACACCTGCCCTTGCAGAGGGCACTTGGTCGGTAGTGGACCTTTCCAATTTTCCCGAAGGGCACAGAGGAGAGACAAAAGCCCTTGCGGAGGGCAGAGACATAAACAGTGGACCCTTCAAAAAGTACCGAAGGGCATGAAGAGATAGCCAAAGGAAACAAATTCCTTCGGACTTTTTGTCTGAAGGAATTTCTTCAAATAAAAAGTCCAAAGAAATTTGGGAGAAAGGAAAAACCCGCGGAGTGGAAGAATTTTGAAAGAATTCAAGAAGGGCAAGAAACAAAGAATTCCGAAAGAATTCAAGGGAGATAAAATGAAGTCCGAAGGAAATTAGGGTAAACATAAAGCCCACGGGAATTTGAAAACCAAAAAGCCCGAGGCATATAGAAGGAATAAATTCGGGAAAATTGGCAAGTAGAAATCCGAGGGAATTTACAAATTGCAAAAAACCCGAAGAAATGATAAACAAGGCAAGGACAGAAAAGTCCGAAGGAATACTTCGGAAAAATTGCAAGCAAGAAATACAGCAAAAAAAAAGTGCACAAAAAAGAATAAAGTCTGCAGAAATTAAAAGGGGATAACAGAAAATCCGAGACCAAAGGAAATCCACAAATAACAAAAGAATATCCGAAAGAATTAAGCTAAGGGGTTGAAACAAGATAATAGACCAAATATAGATAAGATTATCAGAAAATAGAATCTCGCCAAAAATAAGCAAGCCACGAACAGGCCAGACCAAAATAAGAGAAAATACATGCAAGCAAAGGCTATTTTCGATTGATTGGTCAAAGCTTCAGTTGACTGGTTGTTGAAGTCAAGCTCATCTCGGGTCAAACTCATGCTTTCAAACATTCCAACTCAGCTTCCAACGTTTCAATTCGAGTTCTAATTTTAGCGTGGCATGGATTTCATGCATGCTCTTGTTTATCTCGTGCTTTCAAACGATCAAACGACTTAAGAGGAAGTCCATATTTGGAGGTGGGCGTAGTATTTTGCATGATAAGAGTTTGACTTTCAACAAACCCACCGTCCATTTCCTTTGACACCAAGGAGCTTCATGCAAGACAAATAGACTTTTTGTAAAGGCTGAGTTGGACGAATTTAGCCTCTCTCCTATTTTTCCAACGTCAACTCTTAGCTGTTGTAATTTTCTATATAAGTTGGCTTTTCAGCCTTGAATTGTATCCCTCCCTTGGTAAAACCAGACTCTGCCATTAGTGAGTTGTGTAACCTCTTCAACCAATAGAAGGATTGTACTTTTAGATTTCTAGTGCTGGCATAGTGTACATTCATTCAACAATTTGCATACGTGGTAGATTTCTCTCCCTTCCCAAATTTTGATTCGTACCTAGTTGCTAGCTCATCATATTATGCAAGTCATGTTCAATGTTCTATATGTCTTTTGCTGAAGTTGTAAGTGGATGTTAGGTGGCTGCAAAGTGTCTTGTATCAGACCTCTCTCCATCATTTTCCCTCATGTTTTAGTCATTGGATCGAACCTTCTCATGAAATATTTATGCATAGTGGTCAATTGAAATCAAAGGTCTTCTTTTTTCCTTGTTTGATTCAGTGTTCAAGGTTCCAAGTAGAGTGGATCAACATTTTGGTGTATTACTGTCATTATGTAGGATTTCCCTTTCAAGTTTCTTTCTCCCTTTTCCATGGTAGATTCGCAGCATAGAGTAGAAATCCATTGATACATCTTACTGGAACCAGCCTTCTCTGGAGGTTCTTCTCACCATTGAAGCACCCACCCTCATGAGAAGATCCCATTGTTTCAACCGGAAAGAGGATTGGTCATTTCAGCACGTCTTCGATTTAGGGTGCAACTCTAGGTTGACAACAATTCTCACTTACCACAGTGTTGGTAACATATACTTGTTTGTCAGTCCTTAATGGGTAAGGATAGCATTAATGGTCTTCAATGTTGAAAACTGCCAATGTGAAAGTGATGATTGCAATGTTATTAGCTTGGTAAACTATTGTAACTGAGAAGTTTTTTCTAATAAAACCATGATTTCTATCGATGTTTTTGATAAAACCATGATTTCTATCTAAGATCTAGTTTAGAACTGCACCCCTTGAACTCTCGATAAATTCATGTTTTGAGTTGGAAATGTGTAAGAAAATTGAGCGAAAATGTGGTTATGATTACTCGCTAGCAAAGGTGGATTATTAAGGTGTGCTTATATTCAAAGAAACCGTAAGAACGCATGAGTTTAGGGATGTTAATCTAGGAAGATTGTGATTTATCTTAATTCTGCTAGAACTTTAGAAAAATCTTGATATTAAATGATGTGGTTGAAATTTGTGAAGGTTTACCTTCTCTTATGGGCAGATTGTATGCTAAGTAGGAGAACATTGTTTGATGTCTTGCAGCAAGTGATTTAGTGAGGTTGTTGTTATCTAAAATAAGGAAATAATTTTGACCTAGAATTGATCAAAGTTTATGTACTGGTTGCAAGATAAATATATGAATTGTGCAGGCTTTTGATGTATAAAATCAAGTTAGACTTCCATAGAGTATACAAGAAGAAACTCAAGCATTTGTTGAAATGCACAAATTATAGAGGGATACCGTATTATATGGATTGTGCATCTACAGAACTTTACAATGAAGGTATAAGTCTAGGGGAAAATACATTAGTCTAAACAATTAAATAAATAGTTGATGAGAATATGGAAAGATGAAGTAAATGTGTTATATACACTTTATGAGTTATGTGAAAACGATTATGTTATGCAAGATGCGCATGATAGATCTCCTCCCTTAGTTCTCATAATTAAAAAGAATGCATTAATTGTTTGAACAAGGAGTTGTGATGTTGGGCTTTAAGATAGTAGACAATAGTTCATTTGGAAAAGATAATTTACTTCCTTCTCTATCCTTACTCTTCATATGCTAAAGTGAATGAAAAAATGTATGATGCATTATAGAGAATTTTGTATTGAGAATTGCATTAATGTTTTCTGTACCACCTTAGCTGATGGGTGGGTATTTTACTTTGTTCATGAGTTTGGGGACTCTAGATGGGATCCCTTATGTGTTTCGCTTGTGCCAACCCCACTTTGGGGTGAGGTGGAGGGAAAAGAAATACAAATGGGTGGACTAGTGTGAGTCAAAGCTTAGGTGGCCTTAGGATACCTTTCCTAGCATTTAGCACCCATGGCAGCAAGGATCAATTGGTCCTCCAAAAAAGTTACTGAGCTTAGAACATGATAGAGATAGAGAAAGTGAATCACAAACAAAACAAGTGTGTTTTCAATGCGTGCTAAAGGGTGTCAAGAAACATATCTTACAAAAGGTATGGAAGAGAAAACTGAGAAAGTGAATCACAAACAAAATAAGTATGTTTTTCAATGCATGCTTAAGGGTGTTGAGAATCATATCTTACAAAAGGTATGGAAGAGAAAAATGTTTTAACTTTGCTGTGACTTGTTTTTCATGGTGTTTTCTATGAATAAAATTTCAGTCCAGAGACTTAGACTTGGTTGATGGATTGTTTAGGAGCTAGTTCTAATTGTATTGTAGATTTTAGGCTTCCACAGTCCATAATAATAGAGATGATGGTTTTGTATATAACTGTGTTAAAAAAAATTGGAATAAAAAATGGACATTTCAGATCTCAACATGAGATCCATCATCATGAAAAATCATATGTTAGGATTATAGACAAGAGCTCATTATATAGATAAGTCAAGTGCATGAAGCACAGTGATCCCACCAAAGGAGAAATTAACAAATAAACTAGCCATTGCAAAAATTAAATATTGCAACAACTAACCTACAAACATTAATCGCACCTCTCTTAAGGTAAGGGGACCTTTTTTAACATGTTCATGATGGGCCTCCAAGAATGGCTCAATTTTAAACCTTCATCCCTATTCAGATTACGTAGATTCTTGCTCATCTACACCGCCTCCCTTACATGATGTTTGAAAAAATGATTCTCCACAACAATAACTTCGGCCTTCTCAATGCAAATTTAGTGCTTGGTTGAGGACTAGTGCTCAGCTAGAGCTGAGTTTTCCACCCTTTCTCGTCGGATATCAGTGCTATGTTCTTTCACTCTCGCATCCATGGACCTGTTGTTTCCCCAATATATGGAACCCCACAAGAGCAAACAAACTAATAAACACCACCCTTTTGTTTTGGTTCCCTTTATATTTAGTTGATGTTAAGGCCTTTATAATCTTGTTTCGAGGTATAATAATGGACCTGATGTTCTTGCACCTTAGAACATCAATAGTGGCTATACATACAAATTGATGTCCTTGTGGGAGCTGACTCCCTTTTCTCGATAAGATGTTTACCACTTTGAATTAACAAAATGAGAGACATAATAGTGTAGCTGAGATTTGAAAAGAACATAAATAGAGGACTAATTTGCTAATGAAGGTCTAGCTCAAAGCATGTGAAAACGCTTGAAAACTTACCTGAATGCATTCTTTTGTAGGAGCAATTGGAGCATGAACCCACAGGCCTCCAGACTTGAGCCTGATGACAGTCATGCGAATATTAGTTGTAACATTGCCAAAGCCAAGTGCCTGCTCCTGTTCAAATGTCCATATCACTCCTTTTACTACCTGTTGGAAATTACAAAAATTATAACACTAGCTTGAATTAATAGAAAAGAACAAACAAAATGGAATAAACTCAAACCAGGAATGTCAACATACATCAATGCATTAAGTCCTCCAAATCTTACTGTACAAATAGCATATTGGTACAGAGAAAGGAAGAAGTATATACAAATATATTAGTGCATTCAATATTCAGAAAATGTACCAGATGATAATATAGCATCACATAGATGCTAATAGGCACATATGCCATGGGACCTGTAACAGTACATAGGACCAAAATAAGATCATTCACGGAAGTGCCACAAAATTTTCAACTCAAGGAAACCCAGTAAAGAATTTTCCAAAAAGTGATAAGATGCCGAAGTTTGAATGTGTAAGTAGGTTGGAGAAACTGTGACTCCACATAAAATGGAATTGTTTCAACAGAGCATAGACATGATTTAAAATAAGAAGTAGAAAAAAGGATAAGAGTAACCTTTGTCAGCTGACTCAACCTTCAATAGAACAAAAAAGTACTTATCAAGCAGGGGTGAACGTGAAAGGAAAAGAAGGAAAGTCATCAGCAAGGTTCTTGTTGTGCCTACAAAAGCGGATCCTTGTATCAAAAATTGGCACAGTGAGATTTACTTGTTTGAGCTGTGGTCAAGAATGAGTTCTATCTCTCACGCTAAAGCATTTGATATCATTTTTAAATCTTCAAAAACATAATATATTTTGTATTGTAACGCCCATGCCTGGTTTCAGGCTTGAGGTCTACAATGCAGTAGATATATATCAAACGGAGAAAAATCCAATTGATCACATAGTATAGGAATATCTCTAAAACAAATGCATTCTTATTGCCACATGTTCCATACACAAACATTAGTTACCTTGTCTTAAGAGAGGCATGATGAGGTCTTGTTTGTTTGAGCTGTGGTGAAGAAAGTAACATTATTACTCAAGATGTAGTATTTGTTATTACTCAAAAGTAAATAATTTCGAGATAGCTCCAGAACAAGCACATGCTCAAGCCATATTTTTATTAACATTGTACAGCTCCTACAGAAGATTATGCTCATAGTAAACAGATGGATTATATTTCCAAAACATTACTTTTGAATTCCTTCCAAGTGGTATCATAGCTTGTCTACCAAACTATCATATTTCCCTTCATTTAAATCATTATCTTCCAGATGCCGTTAACTTCATCTTTACTTTTTCACTGCTCATCCATTGGAAATAACAAAAACATTTATCCCACAAACCTATAACATGTATCATCGCTTCATTTATTATATTTTCATCGAGTCTCCATGCTTTTATGTTTGTGTTTGTCTCAGTTTGGTTCTCATCATTCTGTTCCATGCCAATCACCCATTGTATTCAAACCTTGACATCCTTGTTTGCTCCCCCTCCCACAACTACCTTTTTCATTAGCATCCATCAATATTTTTGCCTGTTTCCTCATATCTGCCAGCTATTCAATCTGTGTGTATATTCCCATTTTTTATTTCATCCAGATTTAGTTTTAAGTCTCACTATTTGACCATCCCTTGTTTCCACATCTACCCACTTTTTCCTTTTTCAAAGCACGCATCTCATATTACTTAAAGAAACAATAAGTACACGGAGTATAACATTTTCCAACTTAGCAGCAACAATGAGACGCCCACCCACTACAATCAAGGAGGAGCATCAAATCAGATTTTTCTCCTAAATGAAATCAATCTATTTCCTAAGTACATGCTTCATGCAAATAATCTTATCATCAAATCTACTAAAAGGCATAAACGGTTCAGAAAAATGGAGCTAGATTTCTCTCCATGAAATACACCATGACTAATTGTTTCTAAAAGACCAAAACTGTGTACAGTGTCTGTTACTTGTTGGTAATAATGACCAAAATCTATGTTTTCCCATTATTTATATTGTAAATATTAGAACAATATTCTGTCTTTTGTAATTTACTTACAATAACAAAGACAGCTCAGTCTGTTCGTCTTTTTGTAGGAGCTTTAACACCAACAGTCATTTGCCTTTTTGTAGGAATTAGAATACCATATGACATGTAACTCTTTTTATTGAAGTTAATGAGAATGAGGGAATCTCTCATCAGTTCCCATCACTCAGGAATTCTCCCAGTTTTTTTTTCTGTTTCATTTAGTTTTAGACAATAAAGGTATCAGAGCCACAAAGACGGTAGGTTTAGAGACGTCAGAATTCAGAGTTTTGTACCAGAAGGTTGTGAATGGAGAGTCGTGTGGTCATTTGCAATCAGTTTGTGGAAGGAGTCCAAATTTACAGAAAACTGTGCTCAGAATATTGCTCATACATCTGAGGTACTTCTATTCTGTTTTTGCTTTTCATCGAGAGAACTCAAGCATTGATTCTGTTTGTTTCAAAAACATTGAATGGGCAAAATTATGCAATCTGGAGTCATCGGACATTGTCAATTTCTGAATACAAAGAATTTGATAAAATTATTTTAAGAAAAAAAACTAGGCCTGCTACTAATTTTGAAGATTTTGATAAAATGCATAGGGATGGTTTGTTGCTCTTAAAGTTGTCAATTTATGAGGATTTGATTCCTGAGGTTAGGAATGGGTATTCATGCTCAATTCTCTAGAATAGATTTAGAGAATCTCTCATAAGTTCCCATCACTCACAAAATCTCCTAGTTTCTTTTCTGCTGCTTTTAGTTTTAGCCAACAATGGTATCAGAGCTACCATTATGCAGAGCCATGGAGATGGTAGGTTTAGAGATATCAGAATTCAAAGTTTTGTACTAGAAGGTTGTGAGAGGAGAGTTGTTTGGTCATTCACAATCAGTTTGTGGAAGGAGTCCAAATTCACAGAAAATTGTGCTCAGAATATTGCTCATACATCTGAGGTACATCTTTTCTGTTTTTGTTTTTCATATAGAGAATTCAAGCTTTGATTCTGTGTAATGTCCCCTTTTGAGCGAGCATCAAAGGTTTGGTGGTTTAGCCTATCATCAAGTCCTCATAGGCTAATCAGGGTAATTAAAGGGCCCAATGTTGGAATTAGTTGGTTCTCCAGTGGGCAGTTGGCAGTGTTTTCATCTTCAGATCCTTAGTTTGTTCAGAGGCGATGTTATCCAGGGGTTTCTGGCTTCATTTGTGTATACTTACTATTTATAGTAAGTCAATTGGATGATAAAGGCCAACCTTACTATTTATAGTAAGGCACCCTGGTTAGCAGTAAATGCGGTGGGCTACCTCCTAGTGAAGTCAGAATTGATTTACGATGATTAATGATGGAGTTATAATATTATAATTATTATTAAAGTTATACTTAAATAATAATTAATTATTAAGTGCATATCATTAATGAATTAAGTGGACTTTATTTAAAAGGGGGATTTAAATGCTTTTAAAAGTATACTTTATAATAAGTGTTAAGGTGTTATTTTGAAGGGGAGATATAAGTGAATAATAAAGTATACTTTGTATTTTAAAATTGTTCACCAAAAAGGAGGGAAAAACAAATGAAATTAAAGTAAATTAAATGAGATGCATTCAAATGCAAATTGAATATTATAAAAGGGCATTTAAAGCTCATTTTCTAGGGTTCATTGTTGAAGAAGAATAATTTGGCTAAGGGCTTTGTTGAAGACTGGAGAGTCTGAAAATATCAAGCTTTTTGAGGACGTAGCCCCTCAGGAAGAACAACTTGCAGACAATTCCATTGCAGGGATTGTGCTTGTGCTTCATCGAATTCAGGGAGGTCTCTTTATTCAAGGTTTCAAAGGATTTATCAGAATATTGTGCATATATTGTTCATCATTGCCAGGGAAGGGTTTGATGATTTAATTATGGATGTGTAGAGACCAAATTTGAGGAGAAACGATTTAATTCCAATTTATGCAAGGGTTGAGTTTGAAGACTGCAATACTTCTGTCTTCCTTTGATATTAGTATCTGGGACCATACTGCTACATCATTTGGAGTATATTCATTGATGATTTTATGCATATTGTTTGTGGATTGATAGAGGGTTCATACTAGCCTTAGCGCCATTGGAAAGATTACTTGCAGCCATCATTAGAGGATCGATTGCATTTCAAAGGAGATCCAACTCTATACAAATCGGCCGCAACATATAATAAGTGGAGATTGTATATGGTGAAAAGGTTGAGCTACAACAGTCTTCTAGTATCTCAAACATGAATCTACCGCTGGAGCAGCATATACATATGAAGGTGATTGGATTTGATACCTTGTTTGTAGTTTGTCATTGTAACTTCATTATGGCACAGGGGAAAAATTTGGTATGTTGGCATTTCATAATATAATCTGAAACTGAATGTAATCAGCAAATAACTCTTCAAATATTTAATTTGAATACATATATCCTGTTTACTTCTGCTGTTATAAGTGTTAATATCAGTCATTGGATCTTGTTTGGTTATTGGCATATGCGTGTGAAATGTATGCTCTATTGTTCATTGAAATGTCTATATGAAAAACAAGCATTCAAACCCAGAAAATTCAATGATAACAGCCAGCATGCTAAGTGTTTGTCAAAATGTCGATACACTAAATTCATGAAATTCAGAGCAGATTTGGGGTGGGACACTACATTCTGTCTGTTTCAAAAACATTGAACGGGCAAAATTATGAAGTCTGAATTCATAAGATATTGTCAATTTCCGAAAACAAAGAATTTGGTAAAATTGTTTTAAGAAAAAATACTGGTCCTGCTACTAATTTTGAAGATTTTGATAAAACATGGACACTTTTTTGCTCCTAAAGTTTTCAATTTATGAGGATTTAATTCCTAAGTGGGAATGGGTATTCATGCTCAATTCTCTAGAGTTGTCTGAAAGAAAAATATCAGACTTCAGAGAAGAATAGGGCCATTTATTTGAAAAAGTTGTTCTCCACCGAAATTACTAAAGGAGGTTCCTTGTATGATCATTTGTTGAGGCTGAAAGACATCAGTGCTCCTCACTTGAATGCCATTGGTAAAACAGCAGATGATGAGGATATGGTTGCAATAGCATTAAATAATTTAACCCCTTGTGAGAATTTCATAAAGTCGTCGATTTTGTAACAAAGTCATTGAATTTGTGTTCAAAATCTCAAACTCTAAATTCTCAAAAGTTTCTTCTTTCTTGCTGCAAAAAGAATGCATGCAGTCCCAACTAGTATAAAATAGTTTGGAAGGGACTAAAACATCTTATGTAGCAAAAGGTCAAGGGAAAAAGAAAGTAGAATTCAGATGGTAGCATATACAAATCAAGTGACTTTTCAAATTCTAAGTCAAAAGTCAGTTGTTATTATTGCAAAAAAAGGGTCATATGAAGCGAAAGTGTAGGGAAAAGGCAGCAGGATTTAGCAGAAAAAAGGGCCAAAATTCAAGCATATGTTGTTGATGTTGAAGAACAAGAGCAAGAAATAAGAGAAGAGTTTGCATTTGTTGCATTACCATTGGAGGTGAAATTTTCTCCAACATGGTTCTTTGATTTTGGATAAACCAAAACATATATCTTGTAGAAACGACTGGTTTGAGAATTTTGTTGAAGACATAAGTCAGTCAGAATCAGTCATGTTAGGTGATGATTGGTTGCATTTTGTTGAAGGGCGTTAATGATGTGACAATTCACTTGAATAATAGAAAAAAACTAATGTTCAAGACTATTCTTTATATTCATGGAATTAGCAAAAATCTGATCTACATCAGTGAAATAATCACAAATCCAATATTTGATGTGCATATTCATTATAAAAAAAAGTTGGTTTAGGATGTGAACAACAACATGGTGATTGCAACGTGTTGGTGAAAAGGGTTTGTTCTGACTTGTTGACACAAATCTAGAGCACTTTCATGCATTAGCAGTCTAGAAAAACAACAGCATGCTTTGGCATGAAAGGTATGTGTTGACGCTGTGGATTGCACCCTTGAAAGAAGGATGGGCTTCTCTCTTCCACGCGGCACAATGGAGACTCCCCTCTTGCTGTGGGTCTGGCAAAACTGAGGGGAGAATCTCTAGATAAGGGCTAGCTCCCTTTGATGCATCTATGAGGTCTTTTACTACTACTGCTAACAATGGCGGTTGGGGCCGGGGGGGGAAGGGGCGGGTGAGGTGAAAAGAGAGAAAATACTGAAACTAGAACCTAAACTAAAGCAGTGATGCACCAAAATGGTTGGTCTACTTAGCTTTGGCATATACTTTACACCAAGAACAAGTTGATATACACTTCATTTGACATGAGAAACTCTTCTGCATCAGTGTTCAATAAGGGGTCCTCTGGAGATATGGGGAGGAAGCACTACCAGAAGTGTTCTAGGACACACTATGGCAGCGTGTTCACATGCACCTATACTCTGCTGTGGACACTTCTTGCTGACCTGCAAAAGAACTCACAATACACTAGACATGCTAGAATCATTCTATGAAAGCATGAAAAAAATGACTTGACACAAGACAAAGCCATAGACATATGCAAAAGTGTAAACTCGAATGGAGGTAAAAATGCTATGTCTTGATTCAAGGTAAAATCCTGCAGGTCTTCGCCATACAAGCTAAGAGATCTCTTTTACAAAATGAGAGATTACAATATATAGCATAAAAGAAAAGACTTTGGCGCCTTTCAAAACAAGTGGCCCATGCTGCCTTGAATACATTGGGAAGAGGAAGTCGCTAAAGGAACCATGCTGTGGCAATCACCAGTCTTGACTTTGGCATTTAAATCATATTAAATATGTGAATCCTCAAGGGATTTCGTTCTTGAATTATTGTGATGACAAGGGTTTTCGTCTTTGAAATCGAGTTACACAATTAAGGGGTTTTGTCCTTAAGAGCAATTCTAAAGCATGATGCTTGTACAAGGTTATATATTTCAATACCTGATTCAATGATCCCCTTCCTACCAATTTCTGATTATTAATACCCTCCAAATGTCCTTTCCCAAGGAGTGTCTTCCGAAAGGGTGGCGTCCCTTGTTACTTCCCAAGGGCAACTTGACTAGATGGCTATTTCTTCATAGTGGCGCTCCATGCATGTGGGACAACTTTCTTATTGGTGATTTCCTTGCTGGTGTTTGAGGATATTACATAATAAAAGGGACACGTAGGCATTGTAGAGTGTGGAAATGAATAAGATGTTAGCCCAATCTACCACTGACCTTGGTTGCCCAAACGGGTCAAGGGGATTTAGCTTCAAATTGGTGTCTCTCTCCCTATTGTCGTGAAATATTAAGCATGCCAGATGTGCAAGGTCCCTGAGGAGTCTATTGAGTGGAGAATTAGGATAACTGGAGGTGCATATGATCAGCCACTAACATTCAAAAATCATAAGAGTTTGGGAGTGTAATGTCCCCTTTTTCAAGTTAATCATGGGGATGAGATCCTTAGCTTGTGCGTTCCCAAGGGCTATGGTATTCTAAGGAAAAGGGAACATTGGTAGGCTTCAAGGTCACTTTTTGTAAAAGCACTTTATTATTTCATTTTTGGATCTTTCTTAAAAGGTTACTTTATAAGTGCTATTATAAGGAAGCCTGCAATATATCTTTTTATAAAAGGAAAAAAATAACTCTCCCTTCCTAATTTTGGGCACTACTATTAAAAGTGGCATATATAAGGTGAGGGAGGACTCTTTTGGAAGGGTTATGCAATTTGGGTATTGAAATTCTTATGCAACTATGTCAAGCTTGAACAAGTGACTTGAGGACGAAACCCTTCAAGTACACCAAGGGATTTGGGGATGAAAACCTCAATTCTCTATTAGGGCAATTATATTCAAGGGCTGTAATTGCGCCATAATTGTGCATAAGTATATGCAAGAAAATCTACAAAGGTGTCTTTTGACACCCTCTTCATCAAGGAATTAGTACTATCCTTTAGAAAGCTGGAAATTTTCAATTTGCAGGTAAAAAGGTGGGCAAACTCTTTGGAGAAGCCCTATAGCGAGTTTGGAGTCTTCCAAAGTGTGGCGACCACCTTTGGGAGGGTGGCAACCCTTCACAAGAAGGAAATTTGATTTGTTGAACCCTATTTGGGGGTTAAGGTAATTTTTATGGTTTATTTCAGTCATTTGGTGAATTGTTTGGAACAATTGGCATGCGTGAAAGGACATTTTAGGTCCTAAAATATTCCAGAAATTATTACCATAATTTTGGCACTTGGGCGACTTGATTGGCATGTTCTGGAAGGTGATTGGGTGAGAGAAATCCAAGGGATAATTTTCAGAATTGTTTCTTCTAATTCACTGAGGTGTGGCGACTCACTTGGAGAGCATTTTGAGGCGTTTAAGGGTTGAAAAATACAGCGGTACCTTCAAGGAAAATTTAGAATATTTTTGAGAAGTATTTCCAGCTATTCATCAATTTATTTGACCCCAAAAAAGGTACTTAACTTGCTAAGTAATTTTCAGCTTTTTGTGGATTTATTTGGATGCTTTTTAGCTTAAATATCATAATTTTTTCCAGCTAGGGTTTGGCTGGTTATAGATGTTCAGATTTCAGTTTGGTGCTTGGATTGGTTAAGGTTTGTTGGAAAACCTTCTTTTTTGGTTTTCGTCCCAAATTGGGAACATTACCAGGAGTTATACTTGGAGTACAAAACCTCATGCCATATTAAAAGTTGTTCTGAGAAAGTCTCTTTGTCACTATCGAGCCCAAAAATTATTACAGCAATACTTAGGAGATCATGGGCATCATCATGGAAAACTGTAATGTCGATGAGGATCTTTGGCACCTCCATGCATCTCATCACTGAATTCAAGGCCGCTAGTTGATTGATGTGTGAAGCCCAATGCTCGCTTTGGGGCTAAGCTAACACTAGACATACACTTTGCAGGAGGGTAATGCCCAACATCTGCATTATAGCTCTAGCGGAGATTTTGGCAAGGGTTGTTCCAATTACTATTCTACTATGCCTTTTTTCTGCAACATAGTTGTTGGCATAGGCCACCACCAATTCATAGCATGTATGTATAATGGGGATCATTATCTACCCTAGGGTGCAAGCCCAAGCCCTAGCCCAATGTCCTAATTTGTCATAGGGTTGGTCCATGAAACAACCATATGTTGCTGCTCTAAGGGACTTAGTGGTTCCCCTAGCCAAGGTTGTATCAAAAAAAAAACGTCCAAGTCAATAATGGGCCTTTTGTCCCATGCAATAGCTATGAGATTGGCTAGTGGAGGATTAGGATTTGAAGGTGGAGCCTCTACAACTAAGTTGCTTGGGGTGCTTCCATTGCTTGAACTAGTTCAGTCTTAGCAATTTGAGAAACAGAGGGAGTAGGCACTACCTATGATGATTCCTTTGGAGTTTGGCTTTGCATCACCCAAACAGATATCTCCAATTAGGTTTGTGCCATATTTTTATTTCGTGAATAGCCTTGTGTAGCCCCTTAAATGCCACTCAGCTTCAAACCAAATCTTTTCATCAATCAACTCACACATTGTCACAACCACTAGTTAAACCTCAGCTCAGCTCTGCTAGGGTTTTGAAATTGTTCACTAGAAATCGCCTTTGCTCTTCTGGGACACATACTGGATAAAGCTCTTCGTGCAAATGAGGAAGAAATGTTATTTTGGCCTTTTAAATGCTTGTGGGTCTTGGAGTTTTAAAATTACTACCCATATACATGTGTTTGAGCCTGATATGACGCATCGTGGAGATTACAATGAGCTGTGGTCCCCACCCAATAAATGATGTGGCTGATGACTAAGATATTAATCACTGTCAAGCCCTTACATGTGTTGCCAAGTGTTGCATGGCTTCCACTATATTTAATAAGTAATAAAATACTTGTGGGCTTCACCTCTTTAACGCACCGATGGCGCAATTCATTTGTTGACCCATCCCTATTGATATCTAAACAATGCGCTATCAATCACTTCTGAGCCAAGCAATTTTACTATTGCAATTCTCCCAATGGACTTGAGAGGCTACTTCTTACAAAATTCATACTAGAAGTCTTACCTACATACCCGAAGCTCTGTAATACTTGTGGTGACACCCGATAGTTTCCCACATCACTTCCATTTGATAATCAGGCCAAAGGGGGAAATAATCCCGACTATAAATTCACCTTTAGGCACAAAATCACAAAACATGAAACAAAACAAAAGCAAATCCAACAAGAAAAACAAGATACTATACAATACACACATATTTATATATTGTGGCAACACTGCATTTTATGATTTTAGGGATATTGCTTGAGATGCAACCCATTGAGAGGGATGTGCACAAGTTCTCCAGACAGCTTCAACAGCTCAAATTTGTTTCTCCCTTTGCAATTGGTGATATGATAAGGTTCACTCTATAAGGTGTCAAAGTTGGAGTGCCTTCCATGCTTGGTTCAATCCTTGTCCCATTTCAGGGCCAAATCCCATTCATTAAGTTCTTGTGAGGTGGCCTTGTCGAACTATCTCTTCACCAATCACTGATGTTGATGGAAGTTGTTCTTGTAGCCTCCCTCCTCTCTTCTAAACTTAGGTGCTCGACAATTCTGGTTATCAGAGTATCATAGTGTTCTAGCTCCAATCGGTGAGCAAACTCCAAAGCTAGGAGTTCCACAAACGGGGGCAACCTAGCTTCCTTGCCATAGACCAGCATATAAGGGGAATTTCCCCAAGGCTTGCTTTAGGGTAATCTGCTCAACCCAAAGGGCTCTACTTAGCTTAGTGTACCATCGCTTGAAATTTTCTCAATGGTCCTCTGCATGATTCCAATCAGGTTCTTATCAAAGGACTCAACAAGGCCATTACCCTAAGGGTAATAGTTGGAGGAAGCCTATAGTAGATGCACATTTGATGTGCATACTTTACTATCTTGGCCCCAACAAAGGCTTTTGCATTATTTACCTGTGATAATGGTCTAGGGAACCCTAAACGTAGTTACAATTCTATCCAAGAAATCAGCAATAACCTCTTATATGTCCTCTTTTAAAGCAATTTCCTCAATCCACCTAGTGAAGTAGTCAGTAGCCATAAGAATAAATTTGTGGCCAGCATTTGAGGAGTGGTAGTCTAGCCTCCACTGAGAGAAGGGCTCATCTGCCACTACCGAGTTCAATGGGAGAGGAGCATTTCTTTTTTTCCCAACATGAAACTAGGATTGCTTGCATTTCCTCACCCACATGAAGGCATTTGTGAACATTGTTGGCCAGTGATAGCTAGCCGTCATAATTTTTGTTGTTGTGGTCCGAGCAAAATAATGGCCTCCTAAAAGTCCCTGATGAAACTCTCTCAGCAAGTCCTCTACCTTGGTGAGTTCAATGCAATGCAACAAGATGTGAGTTCAAGTCATCATAGTTTTTCGTAAATAAAATGCCATTAACCAACAAGTAAGATGTTGCATGGAATCTGAAACTCCTCTGGGTTGATTTCAAGCTAAATGATCACCTCTTGTTTTCTATGTATCTAATGACATTTTGTATCCAGTCGTCCCCGTGCGCCACCTACGGGTCTCCACCTACACAGAACAGGGATGTTGAATCAACAATGTCATCGACCAGAAGTTGGCATAGGGCATGGCCCCTTACAAGCTTGGTTGGTTTAATGTCAATGTTGTACTCCATGATCCTGGTAATCCACCCTGCTCTTTTCTCACTAATCTATCCACCGAGGATGTAATCCCTCACATCCAGGTGGATATAAGGCATGAATCAGATTACTTGAGACTAAGTGTCTAAAGTTCTTCAAGAATTTCATCAATGCAAAAGCTTTCTTCTCGATGAATGTATAATTGGGCTCATACTCCTTGAGAGTATGGCTCGTAAAGGCAATTGGATGCTCATTATCAATGTCATCCTTTTAAGTGAGGACGGCTGCAATATTGTATTCACCTCTTGCTGCATATAGGATTAAGTTCTTGTCAAAATTGAGATTTGCAAAAAATGGGACTTCAACAATAGATTGCTTGATTTTCTCAAAGGCCTCCTTCCCTTCTAGAGTCCATCGGAGGATATGATCTTTTTTAAGCGTAAGGGTTATAAGTCTTACTAGCCTAGAGAAGTCAGCTATAAACTTCCTTACAAATTTAATCTTTCAAAGGAAGGATTGCAATACCTTTTTATGTGAAGGAAGAGAGAGTTGCAACATGGCTGAGACTCTGTCCAGGGAAATAGCCATGTTGTCTTTAGGCACAATATGTCTCAAGAGCTTTCCCTCATGCGCAACAAAAATGGACTTCTTGGGATTAAAGGAGATAGTAGATTCCCTACACCTTTCAAAGATCCTTATAGGTGCTTGAAGTGGTCCTCTTAGTTCCTTGAGAAGACTGTGATGTCATCCAGGTAGACCAATATCATCTCATTGATGAGCCCTTTGAAAGCAAAATCCATAGCTATCTGGAAGGTTGCTCTAGCATTTGACAGACCAAAAGACATTTTTTGATAAGCATAAGTTCCCCACTTGGTGGTGAATGTTGTCTTATGTTGGTCCTCATCTTTTCCCCATACCTAATTATAACCAGAGAAGCCATCTAGAATGGAAAACCCTTTTAAGCCCACCATTGTTTGCATGATTTGGTACATGGAGGATAGAGGGTAGTGGTCCTTTTGAGAAGCCCTATTTAGATCCCTAAAGTCCACACAAAGTCGGATATTTGCATTCATCTTCCTTATAAGGACTAGGTTGACCACACATGTGGCACTAACCGATTCATCCATCACTGCTCAGCTATGGATGTCATATCATGTATATAATATATAGTAGATGGAAATGGAAGAGACCTCTCCTGCCCATATCCATATATAGATAGGGGGTCGGACCAGATGAGTTCTCTCCTTTGCCTCCTTGACCCCACATATCCAAAGGGGGACTGTCGAGCGCATATTCCCTTTCGTCGACGCAACGGATCTAATCTATAGTATAGTAGAGTAACCCTCGGCCTCTCCGGATGGAGGTGGCCAAGTGAATGGATGCCTTACTCCCCAACAGTGTTTCTCTACTCTCACTCTCTCAAGGACACAAGACAACTCTTTATTGATGTTTTGTTACAAAGATTACACACACATCTCACACTCTCCCCTTCCCCAGACTATGAAGAAGACACTCTCAGTCCAAGGATTGGATTACAATAAACACACCTCTAGCTTGGCTCTTACACATTTGAGCTTCTCTAAACTCCTCCTCAGCTTAGCTCTATTCTGGAGTTTTTCACTCTCCACTTGCTTGATTTGCCTCTCTTGCTTGGATCGATTGAGATGACTCCTTTTTTCTTCCAAAGAGGACTTCGAATCTTGGTGGCTAACACTAACCCCCTACCACGCACCTTGAGTTTCCTTTGCTTTGGAAACAAGTTCACACATCATGTTTGATCAATCTAGGCAATTACTCTACACATCTTTTCCATGCGGGCGAAACTCTTGATTGCTGTTGACTAGCAGTTGTGTAACCGCCGCCTACACAAAGCAGCATTTCAAAACTGTCTTTTGCATAAAGTGGTGGTTTCGTCATACTTTCATCAAAAAGTCAATATAACCCATGGAACATGGCTGAAACCAACCTTCATGTATTTATTTGCCTTCTAGGACTCTAGCTAATGTTTTTGGCTTAACGTTGATCTTCTTCCACACATACAAGTTGCCGCAAGAATGACAAGTCGCACAACACAACACAATGTACACATGTGTACAAGAACCAAAAGCCATGTCATTGGATTATGCAAGATAGCTTGTGAACCTGGATGCTTTTGCATCAAATACCTAGGGTAAATGAAATTGAGCTCATGGACCCTTTGTGAGCTCCTCAATGGTTGTTTCGTGTTTGGAAACTTCGGATGCATTCATCCAGGTTGTCGAGTACCAGTTATCATCTGCAAACCGATGGTCAGACCGAGATCCTAAAACAATGGATAGAGGGTTATTTGCAGAGTTATGTGGTAGGGCATCAGAAGGCATGAGTTAAGTGGTACTTGGGCGAGCATTGCTACAACACGACCTATCATATGAGCATTGGCATGACACCATTCTGAGCACTTTATGGGTATGATGCTTCATCATTTGTTGATTTGGTGATATCAAATAGTCAAGTTCCTAAAGCTCATGATTGGATTCCGGAAAAGTTGGACATCATGAAAACTCTCAAGGAGAATATGCAACGGGCACAAAATCAGCAAAAGATGTATGATGATAGGCACAAGGTGGAGAGATCATTTGATGTGGGAGATTTGGTGTTCCTTTGCTTACAACCTTATAGGCAATCCTCCTTGAAGAAGAGTGGTGCAAAGAAATTGAAGCCACGATTCTATGGGCCTTATAGGATTCAGAGACGGATTGGAGAGATTGCATATGAGTTGGAGTTACCTGAGCATAGCAAAATCCACAATGTTTTCCATGTGTCTTGCCTCAAAAGGGGACTTGGGCAACATATTGAGCCATCTACTGAGTTGCCACCTGTAATGTCCCCCTCTCAGTAGTAATACTTTATGTTGCCTGTCAGCCTCTTCCAAAGACCCGTAGGCTTGTCAGAAGTGGAAATTAGGGTTTTCTATTTTATAGGAGGTTCTAGTGGAGTTTTGAGGGCTTGCATACAGGAGTTTGGCAGTGTGCTTTGGGGATCTTGCTAGGTTTTCAGAGAGCTTCATAATGGTGTAACATGCATCTGCATCGGATGATTTTTTCGAACTTACTATTTTTAGTAAGTTGCGACAGCTACTCGGATTGAGGATAAAATGAGGTTGGAGTCACTATTTTTAGCAATATGCTATTTTTAGTAAGTGTTATTTCTGGGAGCACTATGTGTAGCAGTGGTTCAACAGCTCAGTGGAGTTTCTATTTTGGGCAGAGCAGAATAGGTAATTTGGTCCTTGGCATTTTTGAGCTCGTTTTTGGCAAATTTATTAAGTTGGGTCTGTTAACGCAGTGGATTGCACCCTCTACAGGAGGCTAAGCTCCTGCCTTCTACACGCAACAATGGAAACTCCCCTCTTGCCTGTGGGTACGGCAAAACTGGGGGGAGAGTCTCTAGATAAGGGCTAGCTCCCTTTGATGTATCTTTTAGGTCTAGGATTTCCTACTGCTAACAAATAATGAAAAAAGGGGCGGAGGGGTTGAAAAGGGAGAAGGATGCTGAAAATAGAACCTAAACCTAAACTAAAAAGTGATACACCAAAAAAGTTGATCCACTCAGCGCGAACATACACTTTTCACCAAGAACAAGCTCCCATACACTTCATTTGACACAAGAAATGCTTCTGCATCAGTGAGCTAGGGGTCCGTGGATATACAGGGAGGAAGAAATACCAGAGGCATCCTCAGACACACTATGGCAGTCTATTCACAGGCACCTATACTCCTCTAGGGACACTTTTGGCAAACTTGCAAAAGAAAAGCTCACAATGCACTAGACATGCTGAAATCATCCTGCGAAAGCATAAAGGAAAATGACTTAACACAGAACAAAGGCATAGACACATACGAAAGTGCAAACTCAGAATGGAGGTAAAAATGCTATGTCTTGATTCAAGGTAAAATCCGGCAGAGTTCTGCCTACAAACCCAGATATTTTTGGGCGGAGCTTTGCCTTACGGGCTAAGAGATCTTCTCAAATGAGAAGTTTTTACAATATATATAGAGAGAGAGAGGAAGTAAAGGCGCCCCTTTGGAAAAGACTTTGGTGCCTTTTTACAAGTTGGTCCATGTGCGTTGAGAGCATCGGGAAGAGGAAGTCACTATTGTTGATATCATCCGTCTAGAAGAGGCCAGCTAGAACCATGTTGTGTAATCGTCGGTCTTGACTTTGGCATTCAAACATTAATGTGAAAGCACGGGCCGCGCCTCTTTTTCTGCAAACAAGACTGCTCCTTCAAGATATTCACGCGGTTTGTCTGCTCATAAATGCAAAGTGGAGAAAACAGGGCGCGCCATTTACTGTTTGCGCCCCTTGATGACCACTTGGCAGGCACTGTGTCAACCGCTGGAGTAACTCGCCTCCCCTTTGCCACCTGGGTTGTTTTGTCCATTTCTGCACTTTGTCTCTTCCTGGCTTTGTCTTTTATGGCTCCTTCGGCCCTTGAGGGCTATCTTCTTGGCGGGTCGCTGAGTTCACTCGCGGCCTATCCTTAAGCTTTTCAAAATCAACGGCTATTTCACCGCCTTAAATTTGACATCTGTGCACCCATCACTGGGCATTTGAACTTCCAACAGCTAGTTCGCCGTGCTCAATTTTGATGTCTTCGAGCCTGTCACCCCTTGGAATTTCTTCGGCCTTTTCCTTTCCTTCGGCTTTCTTCTCTTCGGTCGGGCTTTTGTTTCGACCATTTTTCTCGCGGACAAAAAGTCCGCAAAAATTGTCTCGCTCGTTCCTTTCCTTCGAAGTTTTTCTCTCGGGCTTTTTTCCCGCGGTCTCTCCCGAATTTCTTCGGACTTTTTGTCCGAAGGAATTCCTTCGGACAAAAGTTCGAAAGAAATCGCTTCTTGTTTTTTGCCTTGGTCTTGTTTATTTCCGCAGAATTTTTTCCGAAGGATTTCTTCGGACAAAATGTCCAAAGGAATTCCTTCGGACATTTTGTCCGAAGAAATTCTCGTCCTTTGCCTTGTAAAAATTTCCGAAGAAACCTTAACTTTTCGGCTTTCTCCCTGACCTCTTTGCAAATGTTCTCTGCCCTCCGCAAGGGCACTTGAGTCCGGAACTGCCCTCCGCAAGGGCACTTGAATGGTTCCTTTTGCACCTAAGTGTCGGGAACTTGTTTCTATCCTGCAGAGTCCGTAGAAACACCTGAGAGTCAGTAGAAATTTCTTGCAGAGTCCGTAGAAATAGCCCTGCAGAGTCCGTAGAAATGTGCCTGTAGAGTCTGTAGAAATGCCTGCAGAGTCCGTAGAAATTTCCTGCAGAGTCCGTAGAAATTTCCTACAGAGTCCATAGAAACTTTCTGGCGAGTCCGTAGAAATTTCCAAGACTCGTGCAAAATCAAAAAAAATGAACTGGCTCAGAACAGTAGGGAGAGAAGGGGACTGATTTTGGCCTGTTGGACCAAAAATGGTCAACAAAATGGTGACTCCCAGGGGAAGCATGCCTGCTATACTTAGAAACCAGTTGCCTTAAAATCTATTGGGCACGGAGTCAGAATGCAGCTTGAAAAGGTTAGCAACAGCCCCGATAGATCCAAGAATCAATCATGAAGCTTTTACCCCACACACAAAGGAAAACACACACAAGGCTAAAAAACGCTACTTGTGCAAACTACACTTAGAGAAAACAGGGAAAGAAAACTGAAAGCAAACTACTATATACAACTAACCAGGTATATTTGCCTCCCTCTTGGATCAAAGGGAAAATTTCTTAAGTCTCCTTCCTGGCTGGGAAACTTACGGTGCCAGACAAGTGGCTGAATGAAATGGAGATTTGGTGACCTGCTCCTCCTGCCTGCCACTTTGATTGGCTTAATGAAATGAAGATTTGGTGACCTGCTCCTCCTGCCTGCCACTTTGATTGGCTTGCATCCGAGTGGATCAGAGTCAAACATGCTTCCAACATATATGTACTCTTCTTGTTCTTGGAAGCTTGTTGAATACTGGTCCTTCATGCTGGTGCGTCTCATCAAGAAATCGATGGCTGTTGGCTCATCACCATAAGCCCTTTGATATGCATAGTCCCTTTGCAATGCATCATGGTTTGACCCGTTCCCTTATGTTTCATTGAAGATCCTATCAAACTCATCCTCTGCTCCCTCAAAGCTTTCTTGAAGAAGGGTGACTGTTGTGATGTCTGAAATGGAATCACTAACTGATTGCTCATCCCACAAAACATCACTTCTTTGTTCAAAACTCTCTTCTTCAAGGCTTTCTTCAAGATGAGCAAGTTTCTCATTTTCTCGCTCAAGGATCAGAGTCTCTAGTTGTTCAAAGACATCCATCTGATCCTCCTCCAACTTAGGCTCCTCAGCATAGTCGTCCTCCTCATCCAAGCAACAAGGAAGTTCATCATACAAAGGGGGAGAGAGCTCACCATGCTTACGTTCCTCTTCGTATTGCTGGAACATCTGCATGTATGCATGACCTGAGTCTTCTCCATTGCTAATGATGTCTTCAAAAGGAGCCTCCATGATGATTTCATCTTCTTTGACATCCATGATAGCCTCTTGAGAAACTGCAGATTGGATCTTCTGCTCTTCACTCGCCTCCTGCAAGACAGGTTCCTCTTTGAGAAGGGATGAAGTGGAAAAAACATGTGGAAGAGGAGGCAGTCCTTGAGCTAGAATCGAATGATTCTCCTCTTTCCATTTGGCCAGCACTTCATCTATATCAGGTGTGGCCTGATAGCTCTCTTGGAGGTGTGTAGATGGGGTGTGTTCAGACATGTCCATCACACGTTGGCTGAGGAATCTCGCTCTGGACTCCAACTCTGCAATTCTCCTGGCTATATCTTCTTGGAAGAGCCTTTCTCGGAGGTCACAATCATCGTCATGAGGAGTAGGAGCAGGTTCGTTTTCTTCAAGGTTTTGAGCAAAACCTTTCTTCTCCTCCTTCCTGCCCCATGATTCCACTGTTTGCTTCCAAGTCATGACCTCGGAATTGGAATTTTCCCTCCTTGTTGAAGGGCAACTAGGAGAGCTGCTTGAGGGGATTGCATGAAAAACCTGAGCCTGATTAAAACCATATGAAGGAATACAAGGCCCATGATTTTGTGTAAAGGGATTATATATATAAAAATGTGATTTCTTGATGGCACCAGGACTGCTTAACCAGCTGATTCAACTCGGAGTTGCCATTGGTGTTGATGAAAAAAAGCCTCCAAAGGCTGGTTGGTTGAAGAACACACCAAAATTCTTCAACTCTTTGGACAAAACTTGTCCTAGTTGGTCCCACTGGGCGTGCCAAAAACTGTTGACACGGTGGATTGCACCCTCGATAGGAGGCTGAGCTCCTGCCTTCCACACGCAACAATGGAAACTCCCCTCTTGCCTGTGGATATGGCAAAACTTGGGGGAGATTCTCTACATAAGGGCTAGCTCCCTTTGATGTATCTTTTAGGTCTTGGATTTCCTACTGCTAACAAATAATGAAAAAATGGGCGGTTGAAAAGGGAGAAGGATGCTGAAAACAGAACCTAAACCTAAACTAAAAGGTGATACACCAAAAAAGTTGATCCACTCAGCCCGAACATACACTTTTCACCAAGAACAAGCTCCCATACACTTCATTTGACACGAGAAATGCTTCTGCATCAGTGAGCTAGGGGTCCGTGGATATACAGGGAGGAAGAAATACCAGAGGCGTCCTCAGACACACTATGGCAGTCTATTCACAGGCACCTATACTCCTCTAGGGACACTTCTAGCAAACCTGCAAAAGAAAAGCTCACAATGCACTAGACATGCTGAAATCATCCTGCGAAAGCATAAAGAAAAATGACTTAACACAAAACAAAGGCATAGACACATACGAAAGTGCAAACTCAGAATGGAGGTAAAAATGTTGTGTCTTGATTCAAGGTAAAATCCGACAGAGTTCTGCCTTACAAACCCAGAGATTTTTGGGCAGAGCTTTGCCTTACGGGCTAAGAGATCTCCTTCTCAAATGAGAAGTTTTTACAATATATATAGAGAGAGAGAAAGTAAAGGTGCCCTTTGGAAAAGACTTTGGCGCCTTTTTACAAGTTGGCCCATGTGCGTTGAGAGCATCGAGAAGAGAAAGTCACTGTTGTTGATATCATCCGTCTAGAAGAGACCAACTAGAACCATGCTGGGTAATCGTCGGTCTTGACTTTGGCATTCAAACATTAATGTGAAAGCACGGGCCACGCCTCTTTTTCTGCAAACAAGACTACTCCTTCAAAATATTCACACGGTTTGTCTGCTCATAAATGCAAAGTGGAGAAAACAGGGCGCACCGTTTATTGTTTGCGCCCCTTGATGACCACTTGGCGGGCACTGTGTCAACCGCTGGATTAACTTGCCTCCCCTTTGCCACCTGGGTTGTTTTGTCCAATTCTGCGCTTTGTCACTTCCTGGCTTTGTCTTTTCTGGCTCCTTCGGCCCTCGGGGGCTATCTTCTTGGCGGGTCGTTGAGTTCACTCGCGGCCTGTCCTTAAGCTTTTCAAAATCAATGGCTATTTCACCGCCTTAAATTTGACGTCTGTGCACCCATCACTGGGCGTTTGAACTTCCAACGGCTAGTTCGCCGTGCTTGATTTTGACGTCTTCGGGCCCATCACCCCTTGGAATTTCTTCGGCCTTTTCCTTTCCTTTGGCTTTCTTCTCTTCAGTCAGGGTTTTGTTTCGGCCATTTTTCCCGCAGACAAAAAGTCCGCAAGAATTGTCTCACTCGTTCCTTTCCTTCGGAGTTTTTCTCTCGGGCTTTTTTCCCACAGCCTCTCCCGAATTTCTTCGGACTTTTTGTCCGAAGGAATTCCTTCGGACAAAAGTCCAAAAGAAATTGCTTCTTGTTTTTTGCCTTGGTCTTGTTTATTTCCGCGAAATTTTTTCCGAAGGATTTCTTTGGACAAAATGTCCGAAGGAATTCCTTTGGACATTTTGTCCGAAGAAATTCTCGTCCTTTGCCTTGTAAAAATTTCTGAAGAAAACTTAACTTTTCAGCTTTCTCCCTGACCTCTTTGCAAATGTTCCCTGCCCTCTGCAAGGGCACTTGAGTCCGAAACTGCCCTCCGCAAGGGCACTTGAATGGTTCCTTTTGCGCCTAAGTGTCGGGAACTTGTTTCTAGCCTGCAGAGTCCGTAGAAACACCTACAGAGTCCGTAGAAATAGGCCTGTAGAGTCCATAGAAATGTGCCTGCAGAGTCCATAGAAATGCCTGTAGAGTCCGTAGAAATTTCCTACAGAGTCCGTAGAAACTTTTTGGCGAGTCCGCAAAAATTTCCAAGACTTGTGCAAAATCAAAAAAAATGAACTGGCTCTGAACAGCAGGGAGAGAAGGGGACCGATTTTGGCTTGTTGGACCAAAAATGGTCAACAGGGTCATTTTATATTTTAATATCATTAATGGACCCCATACCTAGGCAAATGACTTTAAGTTGTTTTTAAAAAGTGGGTTTCATGTTGGACGCCCCACTTGGAGAATTAAATATTTTAATGTTATATTATTTTCTTATGCACCTTGGATGCCTAGGAAGGTGTGAAGAAAAGGAAGTTGAAGGTTCATACTCAAAGTGCTATTTATACAAGGCTTTGCTCCATCTTTTGGCATCCATTTTCTAATACAACGAAGTGTTGTTGAAATGATTTCAGACCTCTAGCTTCGAGGAATGCATACCTCCTAGCCTCTCTCAGTTTGGTACTTGCAAGATAGTACCTAGCTGATTTAGTGACACTTCTTCATCCAGAAGTGCAGATTGAGCTTATTGATGATGGATTTCTTTGATGTTTTCTGATTTTGGAGTGGATTTATTAGTTTTTGATGTGCTGGTTTGGTGCTTGCTATAGCACATTTTGGGTCATAGCTTTCGGAGTGATTTTTATTTGGTTTTGGGTATTGAAGCTAAGTGTTCTCCTACCTTGGCCACCCCCTTTCTCCAGTTTTCTGAATTTTTGGTGTCTTTGATTTTCTAGAGCTGGTCACCCTAGTTCTAGTGGCTGCCCCTTTCCTACAGATCTTTGGAATGCGTGCATAAAATATGGTGAGCTGATTGGTGGAGTTTCTCAGTTGGAACTTGGACGCCTCCCTCCTAAGCTTCCTTTGCACTTGGTTTGAGGTCATTCAGAGGTGTTTGGAGCAAGTTATGATCATTAAGGTGAAATTCATACTAGTTGGTTTGAGTTTTCTGTTCACTATCCTTTTGTATTAGACCTGATATTTTCATTTGTTTTGCCATTTACCATATGTTGGATATCTTATACTTGATTGGACATCATTCCCTAACATTTTGGTGTTCAGTAGATATTTATATCTTATTGTAAAATGCAACTGGTGCTCACATTGTAACGATAAATCAGTAGTACTGATCAGCCTTCTATACTTGCATTTTATTTGTATTCCCACTGAAAAAGTGGAAGTGGTCGGCTTTGCTGCCAAGTTGTTTCTTTCAGTTTTGTACTTGCTTCCACTCCCACTGAATAAGTGGTCGAGTTATTTATATTTCAGTTTGTTTACTCTCCCGTTGAATAGGTGGTTGAGCTATTTACATTTTAGTTGTTTTCCACTCCCGTTGGATAAGTGGTTGAGTGTTTTCTTTAATATTGTAATAAAGCTCCCGTTGAATAAGTGGTAGAGCTTTCATGGTCGGTTATCCACCTACATTTCCAACATCTACTTTTCAGAATGATCGGCAAGCTGCCAACAGTTTGTAATTTCATTTCCAGTTTTCTTCTAACGATCCCCTTGCACCGTATGCTCTCACCTCGCCCTCACTAGGATCTGGGTGATCAGAAAGTGAAAGGGTTCCTTTCAAGCTGGTTTTATTTCGGAGCTAACCTTAACGGGTGTGTTGTTGTTTGCCATAGTGTGTGAAAAAAATCAAAAAAAATCTGAAGGGGATATTTCACCACCATTGGACGAGGAGGGAAAGTTGATTCTAGTTCTAGAATCAATTATTGAGGTGCGAGAGAAGAAGCTCAAGAACTGAGTCATCACAGAGTATATGGTGCGATGGAAGGACTTGCCATTAGAGGATGGCATGTGGGAAGGTGAACAGATTTTGTAGCATCATAATCTACAATTGTTTGGGGACAAGTAATCTTGAGAAGGGAGGATTGTAATGTCCCTTTCCAAATGCTCAGAGACCTAGCTGGCCTATTCCACCCTTTTTCCTTATTCATTCTCTTGAAAATTGGGGCATGGGAGAAATAAAGGGAATATTTGGACCCTTATGTGCATTTAACGTTATATTTTTACGTTGAAGATGCCATTTAATACACTTTATGTTATATTTTCATGTTGAGGAGTTTTAAGTCATGACTTATGACTATGAAAAGTGTTATTTCCCCCCATCGGCGTTGGAACCTCATAAGTATTTATTACTTATTAATCATTATTTTTTTAAAAAGGGCATTGAAAAAGCTAAAATTTTTTAGGGTTTGGAGGAGTTATAAGGAGAATATGAGGATTAAAATCATTATTATGTTTGTTATTTTTCTCTAGAATCTGGTGGAGCCTGCGTGTTCATCCGTTATTGCTCAAGGAGTAAAATCCCTTGAGATCTTTGGTTTCGATGCAAAGAAGACTTTGGACCCTGCTAGAAGAGCTATTTCAGTGAGAGGATTCATCCCCAATGCCTAATAGTTGTATTTACAGGTGTTGAAGGGAAAAAATATTAGAAGATTTGCAAAGCGAATAATAAATTTGTGAGATTGAATTTATCATTGTTCTTCTTGTGCTGGCCATTCCAGTTGTGGAAAGGGGTGTATGGTTTTCTAGAGGCAGATTATTGGTATTTTGAATAACCCTGTCATTATATTTTATAGACTAAACATTCGAAGGCTGACCGCACCTGTCAAGTTGGACAGATTTGGGTGTTTTTACTAAACGTGGGAGTGTGAGGAGGATTTTTGGAGAAAAGCGTAGGAAGGAGACTTTGCTGAAAGCCCAAACCTCATTTCAAGTTTCCGCCCATCTTTGGGATTTCAAATGCAAATAAGGAGGCGTGAGTTCTTTTGAAAGACATTGGGTCTTTTCTAGTTGTTGCAGCAGTCCGTATAGGTCAGCAAGGAATCATATCAGCGTTGTTTGATTTGTATGAAGTCTATCAAAAGTTTGAGGTCAGCAATTTGTTCTTTCAACTATGTTTATGTATAAAATGCTCTTATCAGCAATACAATGAATGCATACAAAGTGTTTGTTAAAATGTCTATGACTTGTTTCATGTATGACATCTATTTATAAATATGCCCTTGATCAATAATATAGTTGCAGCTGTTCTAAGTGATTGAAATCAGAATTCCTTCATAATAGACTGTATGCAAACTGATTGACAAAATGCTTGTAAGTTAAAAGTCTGAAATTTTGCATGTTTGGAACAATATCTCCTGGTTGGGGATATTTCAAAAAGGAATCCTAGGCATTTTCTAAATACCATGAGGTACATGGAAACTAAAGTCCGTTTTTAGCTTTGTAATGGGTATGAGTATTGGGGTTAGCCCCTCACACCACAATGTCTATAAAGAATAGACAAGAATTGTAAAAAGAACACTGTGTAGCCCTTCATGATAGCAGCTAAATAGTTTGAAATTTGTCAAAACACAGTTTTTAGGGAAAGCAAACAAAGAGAAAATAAAACTCGAAAATCGATTTACAGCATTCAGTGAATTGAAATAAACAAGCAGTCAACTTGAAAGAGAAAGTTTGATTAATTATTGAAAAGAGGTTAATCTCCTTTGCTTATGCTAAAAAATGAAAACACACAAAACTATATCGGCTTAGGCTAATGTAGTTGTTCACACAATACAGAACTATATCGATGCAGGTCAATATAGTCTATTGTAAATATAGCTAAAACAAAAACAATAAACTAGATTGGACAAGGTCGATATTGTTTGTTAAAAAGGATGCAAACACAAAACTATATCAGCCAGGGTTGATATAGTTTAACAGAGAGAAAATAAATTTATAACTACGTCAGATAGGTCAATATAGTTGTCTAAGTAAAGTAAATTTGACAGAATTAAAATTTTGATACAAAACTAGATCTAGTGGCTTAATCAAGTTGACTGGAAAAATGAATAAATAGAATTATATCGGGCTAGGTTGATATAGTTGAGCAGAAGAATACATGGTAAATAAGACTGGATCGGCCTTGACCGATATAGTTTGTTGACTAAAGAAAACACAAATCTAAGTGTAAGACTGTATCGACATGTATCGATGTAGCCTGCTAGAAAAACACAAAGAAATAACACTGTATTGACCTGCACCGATATAGTTTTCTTGAAAATACACAGAGATTAGACTGTATCGACCCACACCAATGTAGCCTACTGAAAAAACATAGAGAAATAAAACTATATCAGCCCACGCCGATATTGTTTGCTAAAAGAGAAAAGGCAATGATTAGTTCACGTCAGGTTCTCTAGAATGTATGCAACAAGCTAAGATTAACCTGCAACTTATCCTATCTAAGAGATATGGACTCGGAGAAGGTAAATCAAATAAAGCCCGTTGATAGTTATATCGGGGTATGACCAAATGGATCTGTTAAACCTAGATAGAGGAGCACTTATAACATAACATCAATGGAAAGGGTTCCAAAGCCTCTAGGCAATCAATATAATGGAATAACTCTAACTAGGTCTTCTAATATAGATCTAATCTAATATTGTCAAGCTAACAACACAAATAAAAGGGATGATTAAACTAAAAAAGGTAAGGAACCATAATAGGTAAAAGGGGTCGTAGGTTACCTAAAGTGGAAAATGACAAGTTTTAAAAAACCCTATAACCACACTAAGTATAAGTTTAGAGGAGATTCAAACAAGGAGTTATACATCCATTCAAGCTATTAATTATGCAATATCTATCTATCCAATAAAAGAGCTAAGATTAGAAATACTTACCTTGAATTAAACCTATTGAGCCTCAATCTCTCTTTTGGCCAATGGTGTTTTGCAAGAGATTGTTGTGGTTGTAAGAATCATAATGGTTGAATCAAGCTCTAGGCTAAAAGGACTCCTATTACATCCAAGACCCAACAAAACAAGCATTTCCCTCTAAGACAAGATCTAAGCAATGGCTTCTCTAAATGTAGACTTAAGCAGAATTGTGAGCAATAATAGTGCGAAAATGAATGATCCTCTCTATTGGATTGAAATGGAACTTGTATTTATAGTGGTGAGTGATCTTAACCATAGTAGAAAAAAAATGGGAACCGCGGTTACTTGGCAACCAAAAATTGTGACCTGTACTCGAGACTCGACAATTACACGGCAATTACTTGGCACTTTTATCGCTACTTTAAAAATATATATAAATTCATAAAATACAGTGAAATACATAAAAAATGAAATGAATTTAGAGAAATGATTGTAGAGATTCAGAAAACACAACTCAAAGTCATAAACATGCTTTATATTAGTTTTTAAGCAAATAAGAGTACAATGTAAATGTTGAATGCTCTATTTTAAACAAAAAGAAGACTAAAATGGCTCATGGAAGTTTTTCTCTCCAACTCCTCCTCTGTTGCCCCATAGAAGTGGAAGGTAAAGACTACTCCACTGGAACATCATCCACAAACATATCATCCAACTCCAAATCCTTGCCAACCCCTTCAAATGCCTCTGCTTCCCCTGCCACCATAGCTTCTTCTACTTTCCTCTCTAAATCTATGATCTCCTCGGTAAACAAAGGCTCCTAGGGCACATCATTAGACTCAACGATCCAATCTAAGTATGGATCAATATCATACAAGTTAATTGCCTCGTGACTATCTATCCCTTCCACTTGTTTCACATGAAGGCAAAGATTGTACTGCACAAACACAAGATCATTGAGGCGTTGTGTTGTCAGCCTATTGCATTTCTTTATGTGAATGGCTTCAAACATGCTCTAATTTATTTCACACCTAGACGTACTACATGGATGGGGCAAGGTGCGGATGGCTAATTCTTGAAGATTTGATGTCCTTGCACCATAATCTTCCCACCACAAATCTGCAACAAAAGATTTATAACTTTGTTAGTCAATTAGGTGTGCATTTATAAAGAAATAATGACATTATAATGATACAATGACAACAAACAATCAATTACAAATTTACAATGATACAATAACAAGCATAAATGACTAAATTTGAATTTGTTCTTTTACCTGGTTGATGGGTTGTTCTCCTTCGAATGCATAGAGGTGAAGCAAAGAGCCTCCCTTCTGCACTCTTGTAAATCTGTAGTTCATCTCCAATTATGTCTCTAGTGGCTTCGTCAACCACCAACCTCTCTATGCATGTATTGAGACCATCCATGACCTCCTCATCCACCCTAAATGAATCTACAAAGAAAAACTTAGGGTTCAAATAGTAGGCCGCTACATGCATATGTCGATGGAGTTTGTTCCATCTACGATCAATCAGGCACCAAATGGGCTCATATTTTTTTATTTTGCCCATAAAAATTTGCTATGCTCTCATTGGCCTTGTCCCTAGCCTCATACAAATACCCCATCGGATTCTTTCTCCATCCACCAAACGAAGAACTCTAACCAGAGGCTCTGACATCTAAAAACAAATAATGTATAGTTTTAAAATTTAAATTAAGAAAAATTAGATTTGTTTATTTAAAAAGAAATATATCATAACTAAAAAAAGTCAATTCCAAAGTTACCTTTGTGACCTCATCCTGGGCTTTTCAAAGCCATCACAAAAATGGTCTTCTTGACCTTTTCTCCTTTGGCCTTCTTGCTATATTGGAGACTCCATCCACTGTGTACTCACAAACATCTACATAAGAGATGTTAGGGAGGTTGCAGTGCTCTGTAATGTGATGAAGTGCGTAGCAAATCGCACTAACTCTTTTCCATTTGTGTGCTCTCTCATCAAACTCAGCACCTAAGGATGATTGTAGATGTACTTTGTGATATCTCTCGTCTCTTCGACCACATTTTTCACCCATGACATTTTTCCTATGTCCTCAAGCAAGAGATCAATGCAATGGGCTGAGCATGGGCTCCAAAAAAATTACGGGTGTCTCTCCTCAAGAAGTCTCCCTGCTGCTACATATATTGATGCATTATCAATCACAACTTGGATGATGTTCTCCACACCCACCTCCATGACTACCTCGTCCAACATATCACACAAAATTTGTGCATTTTTCACTTTGTCAGAGGCATCAATGGATTTCAAGAACACTAACTGTCCACTTGAAGCCACTAAAAAATTAATCAAAGTGCGATTCCTTCAACCCGTCCACCCATCAGACAAAACGCTGCAACTCTTCTTGCACCATACTCTTCTTTGCTCATCTACAATGAGCTTTGTATCTTTCATAGCATCCTGTAATAGTGGACCTCTCAAGTCATGAGTAGGGGCTTTGAACCCCTTTCCAACAACAATCAAAGCAATTACCAGATTCTTCCAATATGGGCTTCTCGGCATATTGAATGGGATGTTGTTATAGTACAAAAAATTTGCCACTGCCACCCTTGATTTATTATCAGTTCCTTATTCCAAGTTGTACCTTCGATTGAAGGTTGTCCCAGGGGTATTCTGAGGAACCAAAAAACCATGTAAATGTGAACTTGCATTGCCTCCACTAGGTGAGGCTCGTCCTCGAATCACCCTTGGGGCAATAGAAGACCCAGAGGCTGCTAACTCATCAAATTCACCTTTTGTTGCCCCCTATTTGATATCGCTGCAAGTGCATCAGCAGTCTTTTTTTTTTTCCCTCCTCAAATGCTGCCTAGACAACAACCATCTCCATTTGAGCCTCAGGGGGCGTTTTTTCACATATTCGCCCCTATATGGTACTTGAGGCGATTCACTCCTACACTCATCTTAAACCCACAATAATCGCATATCACGAAGTTGAGCTCTGGGCCTTCAACACAATGTTTCCAGGCTAGAACATCAGAGTTCTTAGAGTTAGACCGGTTACTACCATGGGAACCGAATGCTATTGTCAATATGTCAATATGCAATTTCAAACAGTCTTTGGAAGTTGGAGCTTAAACCTAGCAAGATGAGAGATAAATTATAAGATAACAATAATAAATATTAAAATGTGATAAGTTTCTATTTTATTATTTACTATGGTTCTAATTTATAAGTTTCTCACTGGTTTTTAATATTTATTATTGCTTTGTAGTTTGTGGCAGACAGTGATAGTCATTAATATCTATATTTCAAATTTCACGCGGTATATTACTACTAACTATTAAAAAAACAATGTTTTATTATTGGTTTTTTTCTATTTAATATCTAATATCATACATGTCTAACTCTAACGTTTTTAGTTAGTACACAGTCTGCAAGGTAACGTTTTTACACAGTCCACATGGTAGACGCAGTCATGCAAGGTAACAGTATAACGTTTTTGGCTTTGCAAGAATTTATAAAAAGCAAGGAAAAACGAGAAGATTCCAACTTACCAGTATAACTCCTTAGGTCAGTCTCGACGACGAAGCAGCAAAGGGCAAACGCGATGGCGGTGGAATACATGAAAAAAACAAGGATCGCGATTTCCTTTTTAGGTTTTTCGTCTAATTTTTTGGTTCCCATTTTTTGACTAGTTAGCAAGTCAAAACCCACGGTTTTCGGTAGGAAACCGGCCCACGAAACCCGCGTTTTTTGGCCTGGTAACCAGGCGTCTACCCTAGGCTCTGTCAAAAAATGGTTTTTCATGGGTACCTGATGGGTACTCGTGTTTTTTAATACCATGATCCTAACCCTTCCCGGAATTTTAGCTAACACCATCAACCAGTCTCAATGTAGTTCAAAATTTATCGTTTAAGCTCAAACTAGGTCGACCAGGGTTGACTTAGTTAAATAACATATGTCGTAACTTTCAAACTATGTCTTACCTTTGCCAACCTAGTTTGAAATTTGGCGGGAGGCAGAAAATACATCTACTCGAGACGATATAGTTGGAAAAGATAGGTCTTGGTTTAGTTAGGGGCTATTAGGAGGAAGATTACTTAGGGGATCAAGACTAGGGGAAGTGTAGTGGATATAGGCATGATAGAGAAACAACAATCTCTCTCACGAAGCACCATCGCTCTTCCCATCCCTTTCACCGTGCACCTTTTAAGTTGTGCACTTAAAAGTGATTGAAACTTGACAAGTTGCTGCAAGAGAGAAAGCGTCAGTAAATGATCAAGTTTAAAAATAGTGTGTACACACACATTGTTACATTGGGGCATAGCCTATATCCCTATTCTTATCAACCACACGATCTATATTTTGCCACAAGGGCATCATACTCTTACCTATCCCCTGAGCTTCACTGATACGATCTATACCTTCTCATTGGGGGTATTGTACCCACACATTCTTAGAGCTTATCATCCATATCTTATGCATACAGAGCTTACTATACCCATGTGCATAATCATCTTATATTGCTTATATCAAGATACTACATTATTCTCCTTACATTGGGTACTTCCATATTATAATGTCCCCTTCTTCTCAGTAAATCCTCAAGTGCTTGTTTAGCCTATTTTCTCATCCCGATAAGCTAATTATTTATTAAAAGGGATGCATTTCCAGTCATGACTTTATTTGTGGAGAAATAGAGGAAATAAAATATTATTTAATGGGTTTATAAAGCTAAAGTTACTTTATGTTATAAAATTAAGTGGCTTTATAAAGTGAAAGTGACTTTTTATCCCACATTGCTTAACGAAGGTGTTTCTACCGCCTAAAGAGGCTTTATAAACGAAGTTGTACTCTCATTTGGGGGATATGTTATGTGATTATAATATTGAAGTTATTTCTCCATTGTTGCTGAGATTCAGTGACTGATTTTCCAAGGATGAAACCCCTTGGAATTTGAAGGTTGGACGAAACCCCAACTTTCATGAGAGGTGAACTCATCTTCAGAGTTTTCTATTGAGCTTAATGATGGAAGTTTTGGTTCGAATAAGACGTGTTGTAGATTGAAGGTGTCATGAACAGTAATCATGAATAGTGTGGCAGCTACAGTAGTCATGAACATTGTCACAGCGATGGTGGTCGTAAACAGTAACTCAGCTACAGTATTTGGTTTTAGTTTAGAGGTTGTGGCCCTCATCTTGGTCATAATCGGCCTTCTAGAAGACAATTTTTTGAGAATATAAAAGGATCAGCATTTCCAGGTGCAAACAATACCATTGTCTGGTGTAAACACGATGCAATGTTTCTCTATGTTTTCCATTACGCTGAAGATATCTTATTGAGGAAGTAGATTGGGAATGAGGTAACAGTGATCATCATTATATTTTATGAACTGTGTGAATCAATCTTTTGGTGTATGGGCTAAAATTCCTAAATATGACAGCAAGTTGAAATCCATTAGGAAGTATGTCATGTGTTCATCATAATGTCCATGGAGGAACTGCTGTAATACCAACATAATTCCATAAGGCTGAATATAAATATTGAACTGTGATTTCCTTGCTGATAAAATTCTTCATACCAAATGTTTGATGTTATGTCTCTACAATACATTTGATGATTTTAGAATGACTAGAACACACAATCGTTTGTTAAATTGCTCAGAAGTTTCAATGAATGTCTACTGTTTGATCAAATATCTGAACACAGAGATTGATAATTTGTGATGAAGGTTTCAGTTCTTTGCTGCATAAGGAAGTCTGATAAGTATTTGACATAATGCCTCTGAGGTTTCAATGTTTAATTCTGAAATAATGATCAGTCGAGTGTTTAATTGATTGCAAGAACAATACTCTTGCATTTGTATTGGAGTTGGGATCAGAATTAGTAAATGGCTAAATATCTCAGTCCTAGCCCCTATTAAGTGTTTGTGGGAATGCCAATGCTATGTTTGTGAGGCTTATGATGCAAATCTTGGACAAGAACATGTAGGGGTTCTTACACATATCCTACCACATTGGGGCCATAGCTTTGTCCACCTTCACTAAGTTACATTGAGGCTTATTGCTTGCCCCTCCTTATCTCATCCTTACATGAGGTTGCATCTTCCTATCAATATTTACACGATCATTTTTTATAGCTACATACATGTATCTACAAATGTACTTTCAAAGTTTTTTTTTTTTTTTTTTTAAACACAACCATTATTATATCATAGCAAAATAAAAAAATACATATTCTAATATGTCAAGCTTGAAAACTAATTGTCCAAGCCCGAGCGGTGAACATAGAAGAAAACCTATGGTCACTCAACGATACAAATCCAAATCCAGAATCCTTCTCAAGTCTTATTGTGGCAAACTATAGCAGATAAGGTTGTGATTGTCCGACGCCCAATTGGCTAATCCATCTGCCACTTTATTGCTTTCCTAGGAACATAACAGAAATGGACTTCCAGAAACTTTTCCTACAAACTACGAATCTTCCACATCTCTGTAGCTATTTGCCAATTTTTACTAAGATCTCCCTCTGGATCAGCTAACAAGCCCACTATAACCTTAGAGTCAGATTCAATTTGCAATTTTTGCCATCCAATTTTTAAAGCTTCTTGCATCCCTTTATAAATAGTTTTGATTTACGCAAAATTATTGGTATTACATCCCACCTTTTCAGCAAAAAGGAAGGCTACAAATCCATCCGAAGTTCTGCCAATACCTCCAATACTAGCCTGTCCTAGATTACCTCGGAAGTTCCATCCGTGTTCAACTTCCCATACGCGAATGGAGGGGTTGTCGTTCCTGCTGAGCTTTCTTTTTCAGTTCAAAGGCAGTCCTTATAGATATGCAAGGTTGCAATGGGAGCTGATAACATCAGTAATCCCAATCCAATGTTAGGGGTTGAGGCAAACAAATCTTATACTTGATATATTTTGCAATGTTGATTTTGATCTTTTCCCAAACAAAATTGATATCCCCTTCCTGCCTGAAGATTTTGTGATTGCGTTCTTTCGAGATGTTCCAAAGCAAAAGGGAAATCCCAGACCACAAAGCTAGGAGGTTTTGACCTTTGGGAAAATAACTTTGCCATTTTCCACTTATTTGTTCTAATGACTAAATATTCATCCAGGGAAGATTAAACAATTTGGAAAGGAGCTTCCACAAGTAGATCCCCAAAGGACATTGAAAGAAAAGATGAGATATGGTTTCTGCATTGTCCAAGCACATGACACATCGAAAGGGACCATAGAAGCCATGCCTCATGAGGTTCTCTCCAGTTAAGACTCTCCTCTTCAAGACCAACCATAAAAAAAAGCTTATCTTGGGCCATAAAGCTGGCTGCCAAATTTGACTAAACATACCCTAAAGAGGATGAGAGACACACCTAGTTAGAGAAGCATATCTTGAAGAGATTGTATAAACACCTGTAGAATTCTTCCCCCAAGGTAAGGCATCAGTCTTTGGAAGTATTTAAAGAGGGCGTGCCAAAAGTATATTATTAATCCATGGGTGTTGATCCTTTGTTATTTGAATTGGCCAATCAAGAAGAGGTATCCAACTTTTCCAAATCTCCCATTGTTGATTAGTTACCTTGCAATAATGAGCAATCTTAATCCATCCCTTCTCATGCAATTCCTCCATTATTGTCTTGAGTTCAGGATATTGAGCGATGATTGGCGGATGACCATCCCACGCATCAGTCCAGAAGTTGGTATGTTGGTCATCATATACAATCCAAAACAAATGCCTTTTATAAGATCCTCCCCTATCTTAAGAACAACAAAAATAGGTGACCCTTTAAGACGAAGAGATAACTTAATAATTCTCTCTAGAGGATTGTTTTCAGCATATTTAGCTCTAATATTAACCGCCCACAAATCAATCAAGTGCATGAGCAATCTACAGTAGAGTTTAGCCTCCAAAGCCTTATTGTGCTTAGAAGAAGAATGGAATCCCAAGCCCCCTTCCTGTTTGGGTAGGCACATAGTTTCCCACTTGACAAGAGACCACTTTCTTTTTTGTTGCAAACCATTCCATAGAATTTTTTGGCAAATGGAATCCAATTGCTTCAGAATTCAACTTGGAATATTCCAAATAAAGGGGGCATATATTGGTAGGGTTGGAGAACCGCCTTGACCAAAACCATTCTCCCTCCTGTCGAAAGCCATTTATTAGTCCACTTCCGAAGTTTCATTTCCGCTTTATTTATAATCCACTGCCAATCTTTGATCTATTCCCCAAATAGTGTAGAGGAAGAGATCCTCACCTAAATTGGAGTATATTCAGAATTTGCTCCTATCTGCTAGAACAATGAAAGAAAATAATGCTAGATTTAGCTTGGTTACTCGTCTTACCTGTAGCTTTGGAAAACATCTGAAGAAGTTTCTACAACTGTTGTGCTTCCACATAGGTGGCTTTGCCCAAAAGTATAGAATCATCCACAAATTGTAAATGGGTAAGAGGGCGAGCTCCTATAGCCAATTTAATACCATTAATCTTATGTTCCTGACAAGCAATAGTTACCACTCTGCCAAGGCATTATGCCTGGATAATAAATAGGAAAGGAGATAAAGGGTCCCCCTGACGTATCCCTCTAGAGGCCAAAAATATCTAAGGAGTTCCATTAACCAAAACTAAAAAGGAAACTAAGGATAAGCAAGCTCTCACCCAGTGAAGCCAATCCCCTGAGAAGCCAAACTGAGCCAAAACTTGGCATAGACAGTTCCAATCCACTCGATCATAACCTTGAATAAGTCTAACCTAATAAACATAGAGGGAAATTTCTGACTATCAAGAGAATGTAAGGCTTCCTAGGCTAACACTATATCATCATGAATTTGGCGACTTTGAACAAAATCCCCCTATTCAGGCGATATAAGCTTGTGAAGAAGACGTTTCAGTCTTTCAGCCATAACTTTAGTGATAATTTTGTATAGAACATTATACAATGTTATAGGTCTAAAACCATAAATTTCATTCATTTCCCCAGCTTTGAGAATGAGTGCTATGAAGGTTTTATTTATTTCTTTTAGCATTGTTTTTGTTGTCCGCACTTCATCCACCACTTTAAGCAGATCTCCTTTAATGATGTCCCAAAACTTTTGATAAAATTCAATGGTAAATCCATCGGGTCTAGGAGTTTTCCCTTTCTTCATACTAAACAAAACAACTTCGGCTATATTTTTTTCTATGTTAACACACAATGTGCATGACTCCTTTTGAGATTAGTGATTTGCAAAAACAGGTACCAATCCCTCACCTCAAAAGGGTGGCATATATCCACATATTCTATCATCAAATACTCTAGATGATAGTTGAACTAACCATACCAAGAGTTAACACAAGAGACCAAGAATTGTCGAATGTCTATTTTCAGATCAAGAAGTGGAGTTTTTGCCCTCGTGCTTGCCCCTAGGGCATTGAGTTTCAATACCAAGAGTTTCCCAAGAGTGACAACATCGTTCGTGTACCACCAGGTGTATTCTTTCTTATGCTCATTTTTCCATTCTATTTCATTTTATCATATTTGCACCAATTTATCGAGACATTGACTACTTGAATGCATTCTTGATTTTTTACAGGCACACAATATTTACCAACACCAAGACATGAGTCTATCCCAAGCTACAAAGCCTGAATTCATCATTCCATCCCTCAAGTAAGGTTCAGGTATGTGCTTAAATTTTGTTTTAGTTTGACCAACACATTCATTCATGCATACGCACATCAAAGTGGGGCATTATCTAGACACCTACTTTTGATAAAAGACCCTTTTCTACAATTTCTTTGAAATGATTAACCACACTTGGTCCATCTGTGTACATTTGGCTATTTTTGGACACTTTTAGCTCACATTAGACTCCCTCAGTCTTGATTCATCTAGATTTCCTCATGAACACCTCAGATCTATTAGGATCCCAATCACTCATCGTCTAATTAGCGTGAACTCTGATTTAAGCCTTTTTCCCTTTGGGTCAAAATCAACCATTCATCATTTCTAACTGGGTTAAAACCTAAGTTGCTGATATAGGTACGGGTACAAGTATGAGAATCAGATACGACAATTTTTTTGGAGGGTTTTGGATACGACCATACGAAAAAATATATAAAAAATTAAAAAATATAAAAATATAGACATATAAGTAAAATTAACCACATAATAAGCATAGAAGAAACACAATAAGTTAAATAACCACAAAACATACTAATAATTCAATGCCAAATATCATAATATTCAATTGTTGAACTTAGATTAGTCTTATTTATTATTACAAGTACATAATGCAAATGTTACAACTTACCAATATGGACAAAAATAAAGACAAAAGAAAATCACCTATCTGCAGTTTGGTGAAGATTACAATGAGATGACCTAGTGTTAAATCGAACTTAGGATGATGCCTTGTTCTCTTCTTTGAGCTTATTCATGAGTTGAGCTTTTGTATTATACTTGTGCAAATGATCTTACCGTATGTAATGCACAGAAAGAGCCCTAGAGAACCATATTTTTGGGACATAAAGGATAAGCAAAAAAAGACATAATTGATTTCAACCTCTCTCTCATCTTGATCATGTTTTTGGCAAGGCTAAAATGCGATCCAATAACTGGATTGCACCCTTGACAAAAGGCTGAGCTTCTGTCTTCCACGCGGCACAATGGAGACTCCTCTCTTGCCTATGGGTCTGGCAAAACTGAGGGGAGAATCTCTAGATAAGGGCTAGCTCCCTTTGATGCATCTCCGAGTTATTCCAGTACTATTGCTAATATATATAGTGGGGGGGGGGGGTTGAAAAGAGAGAAGGATTACTGAAAATAAAACCTAGATTAATACGGTGATGCACCAAAAAAGTTTGATTTACTCATTTGCTCACATTTTATATCAGAAGAGGACTTACATACACTTTATCTACTGGAAAGACCAGACTGTAGGGAGCTCAACAAGGAGGCTTAATGAAGACACACAGAAAAAGAACTTACCATAGGCGCTGTAGGAAAACACACTATCTGGTAACCCTCTTCTGCCTTTGCGCTCCAAATACAGCACTTCTTGTTACCTGCAAGAATGGTGCTTTGTCTATACTAAGTATGTTGGTATCAAACTTGTGAAAGCATTATGGAAAATGACTGAACACAAGGTTAATACTCAGGCACACTCAGAGATATATCCAGCCAAATAGAGGTAAAAACGTATTCTATTGATTCAAGGTGAAAAATTGGCAAGGCTTCACCTTACAAAATGAGAGATCTCTTCTCAAAAGAGAGTTTACAATATATATAGAGCAAGAGGAAGCAATGGCACCCCCCTTTTTACAAGTGGCCCATGCTGCGTTGAAAACATTGGGAAGAGGAAGTTGCTGAAAGAACATGCTGTGTCAGTTGCCAGTCTTGATTTGACATTCAAACATTATTGTGAAAGCATGGGCCGCGCCTTTTTGTCTACAAACAAGACCGCTCCTTCAAGACATTCACGCGGTTTGTCTGCTCATCAATGCAAAGTGTGGAAAAAACAGGCCGCACCTTCATTGTTCACGCTCCTTGATGACCACTTGGCGAAGACTGTTTCAACTGCTGGAATAACTCCTCTGCCGACGCTTCCCTTTTTGCCCCCGAGGCTGTTTTGTCTATATCTGCGCTTGGCTCCTCGGCTGGTCACTGAGTTCACTCTTCGACTTTTGTCTTTTCCCAGCTTTTGTCTTTTCCTAGCCCTTTCGGCCCTTGAGTCTGTCCTCTGTCAATCCTTGGCTCTTCGGGCTTGTCAATTATTTTAAAGACCAACGGTTATTTCATTGCCGCGAAGTTGACGTTCACACCCCCGTCACCTCTTTAGCAACTCCTTCAGCTTCACTTTCCTTCGGACTTTTCTTTGTTCGGGTCTCTATCATTGAACCCTCCCGAAGGGAAGGTGTCCCTTCGGGCTTGGAAAAAGGTCCCTTTTGGCAGCCGAGAGTCCCCTGCAAGGGCACTTGCCCTTCAGGCTCCTTCGGGCTGCCTCAGCCTTTCAATTCCTTCAGACAAAATGTCTGAAGGAAATGTTCTCTTTATGTTTTGCCGCTTGCTTTCTCTCGGTCAGGCTTTTCCCTCGGACAAATTCCTTCGGACAAAATGTCCGAAGGAATTCCTTCGGACAATTTGTCCGAAAGAATTTGCCTTGTCATTTTGCTGCGGATTTCCTTCCGAAGGATAATCTTCCGCTTGGTTTTTTGCCTTGTGAATTTCTTCAGACAAAATGTCCAAAGGAATTCCTTCGGGCATTTTGTCCGAAGGAATTCACACTTGGTTCTATATGGATTTTCTTCGGACAAATTGTCCGAAGAAATCCTTTGCTTTTTTCCTTAAGAATTTCCTTCGGACAGAAAGTTCGAAGGAATTCTTTGCCTTGTTCTTTCTTTTTTCGAAGAAAACCTTACCTTTCGGCCCTCCCTTTGATCCTTTTGCAAGTGTTCTCTGCCCTCCGCAAGGACACTCTGTCTTTGGAGCCTCTTTGAACCTTCCGATTGAGCCAAACACTTTGAACCAAAACGATTGAACCAAACACTTTGAACCAAACCATTGAACCAACCGCTTTGAACCAACCATGGTTCAAAGTTCAAAGCTCTTGGAAAGATCATGCCGTTGAACCTCGACATTGAACCACCTTTTCCAACTTTAAGGAAACGTGCCTTCAAGTTTTGTTCTCTTTTCTTGTGAATTTCTTCTGACAAAATTTCCGAAGAAGCTTTGTAAAAGCCTTGCATTCTTTGAACTGGTTCATCCTTTTGCCGAAAGACTTGTGCAAACCAAATGTGAATTAGCTCAGAACAGCAAGGGAAGGAGACCGATTTTGGCCTGTAGGACCAAAATGGTCAACAAATTGGCGAATCCCAGGGGAAGCATGCCTGCTATGCTTAGAAACCAGTAGCCTCAAAGTCCATTGGGCATGGAGTCAGAACGCAGCTTGAGAAAGTTAGCAACAACCTCGAGAGATCCAAGAATCAATCATGAAGCTTTTACCCCAAAAAGGAAACAAAACACACACAAGGCTAAGAAAACTACTAACATGTGCAAAAGCACTTAGGGAAAACAAGAAAAAAACAAAGAAAATATGTACATGATGGGAGAAGGCCTAGTGATAATGCTTAAGATGTATCCCATTAACTGGGATACGCAGTTCTTCACCATCCAACCTAGAGAGTTGGAACGCATTGTGTTGCTTGCACCGAGTGATGACATATGGACCACTCCATAGGGTATCGAACTTCGTCTGCTTTCCAGGCTTAGCTCGATTTTCATCCCATTTCAAAACGATGTCTCCCTCAGAGAAACTTTTTGAGAAGGATTTCTTGTCAAAGTGCCTCTTCATCTGCTATTGACGGTTGGTCATAGAAGCCATAGTCTGGTCCCTTGTCTCTTAGAGTTCCATCAGCTCACATAGCCTAACCTCCATGCTGTTGCCTTCTAATTGCAGCTAGAGCAAGGTCCAAGGCTGGCAATTCAAGTGAAAGAGGAAGTCTAGCTTCCCTTCCATACATAAGCGTGTATGGCGAATTGCCAACTGCTCGCTTTGGAGTGACTCTGTCTGCCCACAGGGATGCTTTCAACTTGGCATGCTAAGTTCTCTGATTCTCCTCCATTGTTCTTTTGATAATCCTGATCAAATTCTTGTTGGTGGATTCGGCTAGACCATTCCCTTGTGGGTAGTAGTTGGAAGAAGTGCTGAGATAGATGCCATTTCTCGACACCTATTCACTAGTTTTGGTTCCTAGAAAAGCTAAAGCATTATCTGAGATGATGGTAGCTGGAACTCCAAACCTTGTCACCAGGTCTTTGTAAAAATCCAAGACTGCAGTTTCGCTGGCCTCCTTCAAAGCAACAACGTCTACCCATCTCGTGAAGTAGTCTATAGCGGTCAGGACCCACTTGTGTCCAGCACTGGAGGGAGGGTTAATCATCCCTATGAAGTCAAGGCCCCATTGCATGAATGGTTGTTCAACTTGAATAGGCTGTAGAGGCATTGCAGCCAGCCGTTGTTTCCCATCAAAGAGAGCACATTTTTGGCACTTTCATACCCAAGCATGGGTGTCTCTGAATAGAGTGGGCCAGAAGTAACCAGCTCTCATTATTCTTGCAGCTATAGGCTTAGGAGCGAAGTGACCACCAACTGGCCCATCATGGAACTCGGACAGCACCTTGTCGGCCTGACCTGGGTCTATGCACCTTAAAAGCACTCCTGAGAAATCCCTTCTGAACAGCACTCCATCAATCAGGACATAAGGGAGAGATTGGAGTCTGAAATATCTCCTCTTGGTCCTATCAAGGCCCTGCAGACACTCACCAGTGAGAAGGAAACGTCTCATGTCTGATGTCCAATCCTTCATGATTGCTGGTTCTTCTGATGTGGCTTCATCATGAATGAGCAAATTGTCCTCTTTCTGTTGTTTAAAGTCTGCAGCAAGGTGCTCACACAAGCTTTTTCCTCTTACCAGCTTGGTGGTTTTAATATCCACGTCATATTCCATTACTTTAGTGATCCATCCCGCTCTCTTTTCATTCAGATCACGGTTGATCAAGAAGTCTTTGACGCTGGGATGTGGCACCATGAGGTGGACCCTGCTGTTGGACAACATATGTCTGAATTTCTTCAGACTCCGTATGACCGCAAGGACTTGCTTCTCCACATACATATACCTGACCTCAAAACGCTCTAGACCCTAGCTAAAAAATGCAAGCCGCTGTTCAAGGTTCTCACCATTCGCTTGGGTAAGCATAGCGGAGATTACCTCTTCATTTTTGAAGGTGTAGAGGTTGAAATCCTTGGTGAAGTCAGGACTGATCAAGGTAAGTGCCTGGGCGATAGCCTGCTTGATCCCTTCAAAACTATCCTTCCTTTGCGCTGTCCACTCGAATTTCTCATCTTTCTTCAGCATAGAAGTCAATGGCTTGACTACCTCTGCAAAATTTGGAATAAATCTGATAAAATTTATTTTGCCAAAGAAGCTCTATAGACCTTTCTTATGTTTAGGCAAGGACAGCTCTAAGATGGAGCGAACTCTTTCTGGATCAATGGTTAAGCCTTCTTTAGAAACCACATGGCCAAGGAGTTTACCCTCATGGACAGCAAACACGCATTTCCTTGGGCTGAGAGAGATACCAAACTCTCTACACCTCTCAAAGATTTGCCTGCGGTGTTTTGTGTTAGCCTGCTTCCTTGGAGAATACTGTCACATCATCAAGATACACCAGTACGATGTTATTTATCAGGCCTTGAAAAGCCATGTCCATAGCTCGCTGAAAAGTGGCACCAACATTGTGTTGACGCAGTGGATTGCACCCTGGGCAAGAGGCCGAGCTCCTGCCTTCTACACGCAACAATGGAAACTCCCCTCTCGCCTGTGGGACCGGCGAAGCTGGAGGGGAGAGTCTCTAGATAAGGGCTAGCTCCCTCTAATGTATCTTTTAGGCTCTAGATTTCCTACTGCTAATAAATAAATGAAAAAAGGGAGGGGGATGAAAAGGGAGAAGGATGCTGAAAACAGAACCTAAACCTAAAAATAAAAAAGTGATACACCAAAAATGATGACCCACTCAGCCCGAACATACACTTTTCACCAAGAAGAAGCACCCATACACTTCATCTGATGTGGGAAACTCTTATGTTTCAGTGAGTCAGGGGTCCGTAGAGATACAAGGAGGAATAACTATCAAATGTGTTCTGAGACACATTTTGGCAGCCTGTTCACATGCGCCTATATTTCTGTTGTAGACACTTCTGGCAAACTTGCAGAAGAAGAAACTTCACAATGCACTAGACATGCTGGAATCGATCTGTGAAAAGCATAAAAGAAAATGACTTAACACAAAAAGAAAACATAGACATATGCATGAGTGCAAGTCCAAATGGAGGTAAAATGCTAAGTCTTGATTCAAGGTAAAATCTGACAGAGTTCTGCCTTACAAGCTCGAGAGATTTTTGGGCAGAGCTTTGCCTTACGGGCTAAGAGAATCCATCCTTCTCAAATGAGAAGTTTCACAATATATAAAAAGAGGAGAAGAGAACTTGGCGTCTTTTTTGAAAAGACTTTGGTGCTCTTCACAAGCTGGCCCATGTGCGTTTGTGAGCCTCGGGAAAAGGAAGTCACTGTTGCTGATGTCATTCTTCTAGAAGAGGCCTGTTGGAACTATGCTGTGTAATCGCCAATCTTGACTTTGGCATTCAAACATTAATGTAAAAGCACGGGCTGCGCCTCTTTTCTGCAAACAAGACTACTCTTTCCAGATATCACGCGGTTTGTCTGCTCATAAATGCAAAATGGAGAAAGCAGGCCGCGCCGCTTACTGTTTTCACTGTTTGATGACCACTTGGCAAGCATTGTTCCAACTGCAAGAATAAATCCCTGAGTTGACACCTCCTTGCCACCTAGACTGTTTGTCCGCTTCTGCACTTTGTCTCTTCTTCGTTTTGTCTCTTTTTGGCTTTGTCGTTTTTTGGCTCCTTCGGACTTCTTGCTTTGAACCCTCTCGAAGGGAAGGTGACCCTTCGGCTTATGGAAAAGTGTCCTTCATTTGGCGGCCGAGAGTCCCCCGCAAGGGCACCTGCCCTTCGGGGTCCTTCGGCTCCCTTGCTCTTGAAAACCTTCGGACTTTTCCCCGCGGCCTTTTTCCCGTGGACTTTTTTTTTCGCGTACATTTTCCCGCGGACAAAAAGTCCGCAAGAATTTCCTTGTCTGCTTCTTCGGAGACTTTCCTTTTCGGGCTTTTTCTGCGGCCAATTTTTTCACCACTTTGCTTTCCTTCGGAAATTCTCTTTCGGGCTTTTCTCCCGCAGCTTCCCGAATTTCTTCGAACTTTTTGTCCGAAGGAATTCCTTAATCAAAAGTCCGAAGAAATTATTCTTCTTGCCTTTGCCTTAGTCTTTTCGCGGGATTTTTTTGTTTGTGGCCCTTCCGAATTCCTTCAGACTTTTGTCCGAAGGAATTCCTTCGGACAAAAAGTCTGAAGGATTTCTTCCTTTGCCTCTTCGAATGCCCTTGAAAGTGCCCTTCGGGAAAATTGGAAACGACCCTTCCGAAGGGTATTTCCTTTGCCTTAGACAAAATTTCCGAAAGAAACTTACCTCTTCGGCTTTTCTTTGTAGCCTCTTTTGAAAGTGTTCCTGAACTGCCCTTCGCAAGGACACTTGAAATGGTCCATTTTGCGCCTAAGTGTCGGAACTTGCCTCTACTTGCAGAGTCCGTAGAAAACTTCTTCGCAAAGTCCGTAGAAAATTCTCCTGCAGAGTCCGTAACAATGGACCTGCAGAGTCCGTAGAAATACCTGCAGAGTCCGTAGAAATTTTCAGACTTGTGCAAAATCAAAAAATGAACTGGCTCAGAACAGTAGGGAAAGAAGGGGACCGATTTTTTTGGCCTGTTGGACCAAAAATGGTCAACAAATTGGCGACTCCCAGGGGAAGCATGCCTGCTATGCTTAGAGACCAGTTGCCTTAAAGTCCATTGGGCACGGAGTCAGAATGCAGCTTTGAAGAAAGGTTAACAACCTTGAGAGATCCCAGAAACAATCATGAGCCTTCTACCCCACACACAAAGGAAAACACACACAAGGCTAAAAACACTACTTGTGCAAACAACACTTAGGGAAAGCAGGAAAAGAAACTGAAAGCAAACTACTATATACAGCTAACTAGGTATATTTGCCTTCCTCTTGGATCAAAGGGAAAACTTCTTAAATCTCCTTCCTGGCAAGGAAACTTATGGTGCCAGACAAGTGACCGAATGAAATGGAGAGTTGGTGACCCGCTCCTCTTGCCTGTCACCTCGATTGGCCTGCATCCGAGTGGATCAGATTCAAACATGCTTCCAACATATATGTACTCTTCTTGTTCTTGGAAGATTGTCGAATGCTGGTCCTTCATGCTGGTGCATTTCACCAAGAACTCTGTGGCTATTGGCTCATCACCATACGCCCTTTGTTGTGCATGGTCCCCTTGTAATGCATCATGGTTTGACTTGTTCCCTTCTACTTCGTTGAAAATCCTATCAAACTCATCTTTTGCTCCCTCATGGCCTTCTTGAAGAAAGATGACTGTTGTGATGTCTGAAATGGAATCACAAACTGATTGCTCATCCCACAGAACATCACCTCTTTGTTCAAAACTCTCTTCTTCAAGGTTTTCCTCAAGAGAGACCAACCTCTCCTTTTTCTGCTCAAGGATCAGAGTCTCTAGTTGTTCAAAGACATCCATCTAATCCTCCTCCAACTCAGGCTCCTCGGCATAGTAGTACTCCTCATCGAAACAAGGAAGTTAATCAAACAAAGGGGAAGAGAGCTCACCATGCTTACGTTCCTCTTCGTATTGCTGGAACATTTGCATGTATGCATGCCCTGAGTTTTCTCCATTGATGATGATGTCTTCACAAGGAGCATCAATGATGATTTATTCTTCGTTGTCGCTCATGCTAGCCTCTTGGAGAGCTGCAAATTGGATCTTTTCTTCCTCACTCGCCTCCTGGAAAACAGGTTCCTCCTTGAGAAGGGGTGAAGTGAAAAAACCATGTGGAAGAGGAGGCAGTCCTTAAGCTAAAATCGAATGATTCTCCTCTTTCCATTTAGCCAGCACTTCATCTATATCAAGTGTGGCCTAATATCTCTTTTGGAGGTGTGTAGATGGGGTGTGTTCAAACAGGTCCATCACACGTTGGCTGAGGAATCTCGCTTTGGACTCCAACTCTGCAATTCTCCTGCCTAGATCTTCTTGGAAGAGCCTTTCTTGGAAGTCATCAGCATCATCATGATGAGTAGGAGCAGCTTTAAGAGAGATGTGCTGGTTCATGATGTTCCCTCCAAAGGAAGATTCACAATCTAAGGAATTTAGAAGGTTCATCTCCATGGGAGGTTGCTCTAGTTCCCTTTGATGTTTGAAGGCTAGGCGCACGGGGTTAAGAGCAGGATTGATTAATGCATCAGATGAGCTAGAATGAGCAAGTGCTATCTGGTAGAAAGGATTTGGTGCACAAGAGGGGGCTTTCTTTAGAATAGGAGGGGGCACACAAAGCTGACTGCCTTGCATGAATGGATTCCTCCATTTTGCTACCTCCTCCTCCATGGATTGCAAGGCCTGAGCTTGCCTGAACAAACACTTCTCTTTGTACATCAGCTCTTGCTGATATCTATGCTGCTCTTCTGATCTGTCTATTTCCATCACCTGCTTCTCAAACTTCAGCGCTACCTCCCTTATCGTTGAAGGGCAACTAGGAGAGCTGCTTGAGGGGATTGCATGAATGTTTTGAGCTTGATCATGGTAATATGAAGGAACACAAAGTCCATGATTCTTACCAATGGGATTATATATACAAAAATGTGATTTTTTTATGGCACCTGGACTGCTTAACCAGCTGATTCAACTTGGAGTCGCCATTGGTTTTGATAAAAAAAACCTCCAAAGGCTGGTTGTTTGAAGAACACATCAAAAATTCTTCAACTCTTTGGACACAACTTGTCCTAGTTGGTCCCACCAGGCGTGCCAAAAACTGTTGACGCAGTGGATTGCACCCTGGGCAAGAGGCCGAGCTCCTGCCTTCCACACGCAACAATGGAAACTCCCCTCTCGCCTGTGGGACCGGCGAAGCTGGAGGGAAGAGTCTCTAGATAAGGGCTAGCTCCCTCTGATGTATCTTTTAGGCCCTGGATTTCCTACTGCTAATAAATAAATGAAAAAAAGGGGGGGATGAAAAGGGAGAAGGATGTTGAAAACAGAACCTAAACCTAAAAATAAAAAAGTGATACACCAAAAATGATGACCCACTCAGCCCGAACATACACTTTTCACCAAGAAGAAGCACCCATACACTTCATCTGAAGTGGAAAACAAGGAGGAAGAACTATCAAAGGTGTTCTGAGACACACTTTGGCAGCCTGTTCACATGCGCCTATATTTTTGTTGTAGACACTTCTGGCAAACCTGCAGAAGAAGAAACTTCACAATGCACTAAACATGCTGGAATCGATCTGTGAAAAGCATAAAATAAAATGACTTAACACAAAAAGAAAACATAGACATATGTGTGAGTGCAAGTCCAAATGGAGGTAAAATGCTAAGTCTTGATTCAAGGTAAAATCCGACAGAGTTCTACCTTACAAGCCCGAGAGATTTTTGGGCAGAGCTTTGCCTTACAAGCTAAGAGAATCCATCCTTCTCAAATGAGAAGTTTTACAATATATAGAAAGAGGAGAAGAGAACTTGGCACCTTTTTTGAAAAGACTTTGGCGCTCTTGACAAGCTGGCCCATGTGAGTTTGTGAGCCTCGAGAAAAGGAAGTCACTGTTGCTGATGTCATTTTTCTAGAAGAGGCTTGCTGGAACCATGCTGTGTAATCGCCAATCTTGACTTTGGCATTCAAACATTAATGTGAAAGCACGGGCTGCGCCTCTTTTCTGCAAACAAGACTGCTCTTTCCAGATATCACGCGGTTTGTCTGCTCATAAATGCAAAATGGAGAAAGCAGGCCACGCCGCTTATTGTTTGCACCGTTTGATGACCACTTGGCAAGCACTGTTCCAACTACAGGAATAAATCCCTGAGTTGACACCTCCTCCTTGCCCCTTGGACTGTTTGTCCGCTTCTGCACTTCGTCTCTTCCTCGTTTTGTCTCTTTATGGCTTTGTCGCTTTCTGGCTCCTTCGGACTCAAGATTGGCCAGCCAAGAAGAATGTTTGATTGGAAATATGATTTTGGACTCAATCAGCTTGGTGAGTTCCTTCCACATGAGAGGCTCAATCTTCGGGTTGAAATGCCTTTGTTTCTATTTGATGGGCTTGGCGCCTTCCTTCAGCTCAATGGTATGTTGGGTCAAACTTGGGTCAAAACCCTTCAAGTCACTATACTCCCAAGCGAAGACATCAACAAACTCCTGGCACAACAAGATGAAGACCTGCCTTTCATGACCTGTACATACTTTCTCAAGTGCAAGTCGCATATTCTTGAATATCTCCACTTTTTCATAGTTCTCCTTCGTCATTATGCTTGCTTTATCATTATTCAATTGGTCATCCTCGTTGAAGATACTTTCGAGAGTGACCAAGCCTTTGAGAAGTTTATTGTTCTTCAGCTGAACAATCTGGCCACCATACTGCTGCTATAGCTTAGCCTAGTTTCTAGCAGCTATTTGTTGATTGTTGTCAACCCTTGCCAGTTGGTGATGTTGTCAGGTACGGAGGGTCTGATTACCACTTTCAAATGATGTGGACTGCGGTTTCGACCTATCTCCTTGGGGACATCGAACTGAGCACCAACTGCTGCTAGTCTGTCCGCTTGCTTATTCTGCTCTCTTGGAATGGAGGTAACATTGAAAGCAAGGAAACTCTCTACTAAGTCCCACACCTTATGTTTGTAAGACTTAAGTAAGGAATTCTTAGTCAAATTTCAGCTTCTCACCTGATTTATGATCAGCGCGCTGTCCCCAAAAACTTGCAGTTCTCTAATTCCTCTTTTCCTCACCCACTCCAAACCATGGATGAGAGATTCATACTCTGCAACATTGCACGTGCAAGAAAATTGGAACCTGAAGGCCGAAAAGTATTTTTCCTGTGAGGGGGAAACTAGCACCACTCCCCTACCAGCTCCCAACTTGCTTCTTGAGCCATCAAAGAAAAGCTGCCACAAACCTGAGCTCTCTCGGCTTGCTTTCATCAAATTTGGTACGAAAGTACCCTCTTCATACATGCAATAAATTTCAAGGCCTGCCTCTTCTATGAACTTGTAAGGATCATGCTCAAAGTTGTCACTTCCCCACTCGTCTAAGAGCAAGTCAGCAACTCCTTCAAGGGCAGAGGGCGGAGATTGATCCACTTGGAAATCTTCTTGATCAATAATGGCGTAGCTGACATTTGTCACTTTGAGTGAGTACGGCTCCAGATGATCTCTGTGGATTGGCTCCGACTCAATCTTGACCTTAGTCTCATACTTGGTTCTAAAAATCAGGTAAGACCAGTTTGCTGCTAGGTAGCCACCTATCTTGGATGTGAAATCCTTGGACAAGCAAATGGCAAAGTAGGGAGGAACATCGGCCACCACCACGCCGTGAGGAACTGAGTTGGACAGGTGTGGAGCGTCAAGTTCAAGCCTCTCACCACTCCCACTGTCTTTGCTAGTGTTCTATCCAGCTGCAAGACTCCCTTAGTCATTTCTTCGTATTTGAGCCCCAGTTTATCTGCTATACATTTTGGCATTACTGAGATGCTTGCCCCACTGTCAATAATGCAATTGTGCACCAGAAAATCTCCTATGACTAAGGACAGATAGAAAGGAGGAACCTTTTCTTCTTTCTTTACCTGGCCTGTTGTGAAAAGGTGCCCATTCATGATCAGAACATTATCAGTCTTTGTTGGGACAGCCTGTTCATTTAGCCCGTGCAATTCCTTTTGTAGTGTCTTTTTGTCCTGACATTGCCAATGAATCCCACAAGGAGATATTCATGTGTAGCTTCTTCATCTGGTCCACCACATTGATTTGAGGATTGCCTCCTTTCAAATTTTCTTTGGGATTGCTTGCAGCCTGGGGCGCAGGCCAAGGAGCTAAGGGTGTGAATGGTGGCCTGAAATTTGGAAATTTTTGGTTCGTATGTGATGAAGATGATGCTACGGACGTTTGAGCAGCTGCCTGAGCTTCCTCCATAGCTCTTCTTTTGGACCTTGTGTTGGCTACAACATAGTCACTTTGATTGTTCGCATTACCCACGTAGTTGACTGCACAGAATTCACCTTCCAAGTGATTTATGAGAGTGAAATCAGATTGAGCCGGCCTACTGTCCATGCCATGTTGCAATGACGCCTCAAAGCTTGGGAATTGAGCGGCTGCCTGATTGTCTTGTGCATTCGTGTATTGACCCGGCATCTCATTTGTATAAACAGCCTGATCTTGACTGTATCCCATGGGTGAGCAATTTGGTTATTCTTGTACCAAATTGTTTTGAACGGGCACCAGGGCCTTGGATGATGAAGCAGCGCCTGGATTATAGCCTTAATAAGGTCTAGTTTTTGCAAACTGACCCTGCCCTTGATTGTAATTCTGGAAAGGGGGTCTATTTGCTTGCCCAAACTGCTGATATCCCTGATTTGGCCGATTGCTTTGAGTTTGCTGCCTTTTGAGAGCCACTAGTTCATTAGTCACGCTTTGTAACAAGCTTTTGACTTCATGAAGGTCATTGGACAGAGTAGTAGCCAGCTTTTCTATGCCAGACAGAAGAGCTAAGGTAGGTGCAGCAGTATGGACTAGAGGCGGCAATTCAGGAAAGAGCGGCATATGAGGTCTAGGGGCTATCATTCCCGCTTGCACCAGGCAATTCTCGACTGCTATGGTTGTCATAGGCAGCAGGCAGCACATGTCCTCCCATGGACTGTATCATGACAGCAATGTCGCTATTCAACGCTTTCAAATAATAGAGGAAAGCATAGCTTGGGGTCGGCCTTACCAGAATGGGGATTCTGTCCCATGTCTTTTGAAACCGAGTATTGAAATCCTGCATAAATTCGTGTGGAGCTCTGTGCATGGTGGTCAATTACTCGGCAAGTGAGAGGTGGTCGCTCTTCTCCCCAAATCTGTTTGTTAAGAGGGTGCCCAATTTGTTCCATGAGCCGACTGAATTCATAGGCAGGGTCCCATACCAGTCCAGAACCTTGCCCTTAAAGGACAATGCCAGCAATCTGATAGCAACATTTTCCTCAGTGACATTGTGAATATTTCAGAGGTTGGCAATATTTCTAATGTGCTCAATAGCAGTAATAGGCCCTTCTCCATTAAAGGGAGGCACACTTTTAAGGGCTGCCCTTGAGATTGGGTCATAATGCAGAAGATTCAAAGGACTCTGACCATAAATGGCCACAAATGGTAAAGCCATAGCTATGACAGGATTTAACCGGGGCCTTCTTGCGTAAGTGTATCTTATAACAAGTTTGGGAAAATGACTTGCTGAATAGGGATGAGTCCTTGCAAACCTCAGTCGCCTTGCTGAGTTTAATGGTAGTTCAACGAATTCAAAAGGGACACCCTTAGTAGCAAATCATGTGGTGACCTTAGGCATAAGGTGTCAGACTAGTCTTTGGCCAGAGACTAATGCTCTTGATAATGGAGTCACCAGATGCTGGAAAAATAGTTGATTTTGTTGTAACATGACCAACATCAATCCTGAAACTTTTTTGAGTGTTAAAAATAGGTCCCATCAGGCATGCCAAAAACTGTTGACGCTGTGGATTGCACCCTTGACAGAAGGCTGAGCTTCTGCCTTCCATGCGGCACAATGGAGACTCCTCTCTTACCAGTGGGTCTGGTAAAACTGAGAGGAGAATCTCTAGATAAGGGCTAGCTCCCTTTGATGCATCTTTGAGTTATTCCAGTACTATTGCTAATATATATAGTGGGAGGGTTGAAAAGAGAGGAATACTGAAAATAAAACCTAGATTAATACGGTGATGCGCCAAAAAAGTTTGATCTACTCATTTGCTCACACTTTATATCAGAAGAGGACATACATACACTTTATCTACTCAAAAGACCAAACTGTAGGGAGCTCAACAGGGAGGCTTAATGAAGACACAAAAAATGAATTTACCACAGACGCTGTAGGAAAACACACTGTCTGGTAACCCTCTTTTGCCTCTGCGCTTCAGATACAACACTTTTTGTTACCTGCAGGAATGGTGCTTTGTCTATACTAAGTATGTTGGTATCAAACTTGTGAAAGCATTATGGAAAATGACTGAACACAAGGTTAATACTCAGGCACACTCAGAGATATATCCAGCCAAATAGAGGTAAAAACGTATTCTATTGATTCAAGGTGAAAAATTCGCAGGGCTTCGCCTTACAAAATGAGAGATCTCTTCTCAAAAGAGAGTTTACAATATATATAGAGCAAGAGAAAGCAATGGTGCCCCCCTTTTTACAAGTGGCCCATGCTGCGTTGAAAACATTGGGAAGAGGAAGTCGATGAAAGAACATGCTATGTCAGTTGCCAGTCTTGACTTTGTCGTTCAAACATTATTGTGAAAGCATGGGTCGTGCCTCTTTGTCTGCAAACAAGACTGCTCCTTCAAGACATTCACGCGGTTTGACTGCTCATCAATGCAAAGTGTGGAAAAAATAGGCTACGCCTTCACTGTTCGCACTCCTTGATGACCACTTGGCGGACACTATTTGAACTGTTGGAATAACTCCTCTGTTGACTCTTCTCTTTTTTCCACCTGGGCTGTTTTGTCTATATCTGCACTTGGCTCCTCGGGCTCCTTTCTCGACTAGTCGCTGAGTTCACTCTTCGACTTTTGTCTTTTCCCAGCTTTTGTCTTTTCCTGGCCCTTTCGACCCTTGGGGCTGTCTTCTGTCAATCCTTGGCTCTTCGGGCTTGTCAATTATTTTAAAGACCAACGGTTATTTCATTGCCGCGAAGTTGACGTTCGCGCCCCCGTCACCTCTTTAGCAACTCCTTCGGCTTCACTTTCCTTCGGACTTTTCTTTGTTCGGGTCTCTGTCATTGAACCCTCCCAAAGGGAAGGTGTCCCTTCGGGCTTGGAAAAAGGTCCCTTTTGGCAGCCGAGAGTCCCCCGCAAGGGCACTTGCCCTTCGGGCTCCTTCGGGCTGCCTCGGCCTTTCAATTCCTTCGGACAAAATGTCCGAAAGAAATGTTCTCTTTATGTTTTGCCGCTTGCTTTCTCTTGGTCGGGCTTTTCCCTCAGACAAATTCCTTCGGACAAAATGTCCAAAGGAATTCCTTCGGACAATTTGTCCGAAGGAATTTGCCTTGTCATTTTGCCGCGGATTTCCTTCCGAAGGGTAATCTTCCGCTTGGTTTTTTGCCTTGTGAATTTCTTCAGACAAAATGTCCGAAGGAATTCACACTTGGTTCTATATGGATTTTCTTCCCTTTCCTTTTCCAAAGAAAACCTTACCTTTTGGCCCTCCCTTTGATCCTTTCGCAAGTGTTCTCTGCCCTCCGCAAGGACACTCTGTCTTTGGAGCCTCTTTGAACCTTCTGATTGAACCAACCGATTGAACCAAAACGATTGAACCAACCGATTGAACCAAACACTTTGAACCAACCGATTGAACCAAACATGGTTCAAAGTTCAAAGTTCAAAGCTCTTGGAAAGATCATGCCGTTGAACCCCGACATTGAACCACCTTTTCCAACTTTAAGGAAACATGCCTTCAAGTTTTGTTCTCTTTTCTTGTGAATTTCTTCTGACAAAATTTCCAAAGAAGCTTTGTAAAAGCCTTGCATTCTTTGAACTAGTTCATCCTTTTGCCGAAAGACTTGTGCAAACCAAATTTGAACTGGCTCAAAACAGCAGGGGAAGGAGACCGATTTTGGCCTGTAGGACCAAAATGGTCAACACTCTTCTTTGAGCTTATTCACGAGTTAAGCTTTTGTATTATACTTGTGCAAATGATCTTACCGTATGTATTGCACAGAAAGAGCCCTGGAGAACCATATTTTTGGGACAAAGGATAAGCAAAAAAAGACAATTGATTTCAACCTCTCCCTCATCTTGATCATGTTATAGACATTTATTTCCTTTATTTTGGCAAGGCTAAAAAGCGATCCAATAACTGGAAGACTTGTTGACTTGCTCTACAACCTTCACAGCTGTTGTATACAGAGCTAATAAAGAAGATACAGATGAATCGACTGAGGTTCACATTTTGAAAATAGTCAAACACAGCTAGCCATTGAAACTGTAGAGAGGTTTTCATACTTTGTTTTGTTTTTTGAAGTGTGTTTGACTTTTTATTAACAAAATTGGAAAAAAAAAAATTGGAAATTTTTTTTTGCAGGAAACGGCAGGATACGGCACCCAGACGTATTCGGGCGTATCCAAAGCCCAGGGATGCTCCCTAGGCATATCCCCACGCTCCCCCCGCACTCCCATATCTAGGGAGCGTTTCCCTACGCTTTCAGGGCCTAGGGGGCGTATCCAGTAACGTAAGTTAAAACCAATGGTCAGCAATTCTGACCCCCATCCTTTTGTGGGTCCTTTCTGCCTTTAGCGTAATTCCCCACGTCTTGATTGTCGCTTGTCACAATTCTCTAGGGTCAGCCTATTTGTGAAGTGTCACAGGGAGCCCTATTATCTTGAAGTCTCCTATCATCCAGATTTCTTGCAAGCCAAGTCTCTCGCACACAATCATCAAGTCTTATCAAGAGTTTTGCCCATTCAACCATGGCATCTATACATTAAACCTATATTGCATCACCATCATTCTAAGTCTTGTACTATCAAATCTTGTGTTACGCCCTTAACCTATAGCATGTATTGAAATATGTGTAGCCAACATATCTCTAGAGTAACCTTTAATTAAGTCATGATCATTTTTATAGCTTCACATTCGTAGTAGGGTAGGCCTAAGGAGTCTACATAGCATAAGTAGGGTATATAAAAGAGGTAATGGTTAGTATTTGATCATCATATTGTAAATTGTATTCTTATTGTAAAATTGTGGAGGTTGCCCCATCAAAGTGGCTTGGTCATATACTTCATTATTCTACTCTTATCTCAATCATATTTTTATCTATTCCTATGATTCTACTTTATTGGTATGGTAATTTTATTACAAGTAGTATTGGAACTTCGATTTGGGTAGAAGTGTGGTCAAACACTTATTCTGAAGAATGAGCTATATCTTGCAAACCATTGCGATTTTTTCTACAAATTTTTTTATTGAAGTTGAAGAGTGATCCAAGGAAGCTACAGTCGAATTTTTAGCTTCCTAAATCGTTTCTTGGTGAGTTATTGAGAATTTATAGTTTTCGTAAATTCACTCTACAAGCCCCAATTTCAAGAATTATTTTGATTTCTTTACATTTTTGGGAATCTCCCAAACATCTAGAGTGGGTTTGTTCTTTCAAGTTTTGGATTGGAAGCCAACCTAAGTTTGAAATTAGTCGATCAAATTTCAATCAATTAAAATTTTGCATTGTCTAGCCTTAGGATGAGAAGGCCACAAATTAGAGGTCAGGGAAAGAATTCATACACACCAAGGAAAACACCTAACAAAGAGGAGATAGAGTCTGAGTTCGGATCAGGTGGGACTTCTATGATGTTTCCATTGTTGGATGAAAAAGCAGATGATAGTATGTGCAACATACAATCTAAAATGAAAGTAGATACGGATGATATGCACAATGAAATGAAAGGAGATATGGCTAATATGTGTGGAGATATGGCTAGCATTACAACGCAATTGTCCACTCTCGTGACTTTCATCAATATGTTAGTCTCACAATCGACTCAAGGTGGATCGAAGGAAAAGTACGGTCTTGATCCAAATTTTGCGCAACCTCATCCTATGGCTAGCACTAATTCTAGTCCTCGATACTTGCTACCAAAAGTGGACATCCGTAAGTTTGATGGAAAGGATATGCTCAGCTAGATCAACCAAATGGATATTTTTTAAATCTATATCAAATCTCATGTAGGAAGAAGGTTACCATGCAACCTTATATCTGCAACTTGAATAATTCATCTGGTATCAATGGTTATGTACTAAAAATAAATAAGTCTCGGCATCACCTAATCAATGTTTATGTAATGTCCCTTTTAAGACCAAATTAGACAATTCTGGAATTTGCAACTGTTGTCAACCTAGAGTTGTACCCTGAATCGAAGACGTGCTGAAATGGCTAATCCTCTCTTCGATTGAAACAATGGGATCTTCTCACAAGGGTGGGTGCCTCAATGGTGAAAAGAACCTTCAGAGAAGGCTAGTTCTTGTAAGATGTATCAATGAGGATCTCTACTCTGTGCTACGGACTACCATGGAAAAGGGAGAAGGAAACTTAAAGGGGAAATCCTACCTAATGACGGTGATACACCAGAATGTTGATCCACCCTACTTGGAGCCTTGAACATTGAACAAACAAAGGAAACGAAGACCTTTGATTTCAATTGATCACTATGCATAAGTATTTCATGAGAAGGTTTGATCCAATGACAAACTTGAGGGAAAATGATGGAGAGAGGTTTGATACAAGACACTATGCAGCCACCTAACATCCACTTACAGCTTCAACAAAAGACCTATAAAACATTGAACATGACCTGCATAACATGATTAGCTAGCAACTAGGTACGAATCAGAATTTGGGAAGGGAGAGAAATCTACCACGTATGCAAATTGTTGAATGAATGTACACTATGCCAGCACTTGAAATCTAAAAATACAGTCCTATTGATTAAAGAGGTTACACAACTCACCAATGGCAGAGTCTGGTCTTACCAAGAGGGATCATTTTTACAACGCTGAAAAGTCATTAATATAGAAAATTACAAAAAGCCGAGAGATTCGCGTATGAAACTAGAGAGTAAGTAAACTCAAACCAACTCAGGGTTTACAAAAGTCTATTTTGTCTTGCATAAAAATTCCTTGCTTTGAAAAGTGGACGGTGGGCTCAAACGTTTGACTTTGCTTATGCATGATCGGCTGAGCCATGTCTAAAATTAGCGACTAGCTCTTTGGAGTTTGAAAGTGGATGGCCGGGCTTGTTAAAACGCCCACCTCTTTTTGCATGGAAATCCACATTAAGAATCAATAGATGAGCTCTACTCGGACTACTGAAACGTTTGGAGAAGCGTGACTTAGAAATCTGCCAAAAAAAGCCCTTGTTCGCATGTATTTTCTCTTATTTTGGTCTGCCTGTTCGTGTCTATTTTTGGCAGGATTCTATTTTTGAATTATTTTGTCTATATTTGGTCTATATTTCCTTGGATTTCCTGGCTATTCCCTTAGCCTAATTCTTTCGGATATTCTTTTTTATATGCAGATTTTCTTTGGTCTCGGATTTTCTTCGGATATTCTGCTTTGCCTGTATATATTATCTTCGAGTTTTTTGGCTATCTCCTTGGTCTTATATTCCTTTGGATTGCTTTCTTGCCAATTTTTCCAATTTTATTCTCTTTGGCTCTTATGTCTTGCCCTCTGGATTTACCTTTGGTTTTCTTGCGGACTTTTATTATCTCCTTGGCTTTATTATTTTCTGCCCCTTTTCGTTGATTTGTTTGCATTTTTCCCGAAGGATATCTTTCCTTCTAAATTTTTCTTTTTCTTCTTTATTCCCTCGGGTTTTTTCGCTTTGACTTCTTGTGGGCTTTGTTTGGTCCATTTCCTTTGGAATTCCATTGACCCTCGGTTATTCTTTCATTTGGACTTTTATCTTGCAGAAAAAATGTCAGTCTCCTCTATGTTTGACAGTTATTTCGAAGGAATCCTTCGGACTCTTCACTTGCACCCACTTCGGATTCTTCATTGCTTGTCACTTATAAAAAGAGATAAGTCATTCACCCTGGGAAACCCGAAATGCACTATCCTGAGTAATTCGGGTTTCTAAACCCAAATTACTTCTACTGATAAACTTTCATAAGCAAAGCACTTCTCAAAACCCAATTTGCCCTGTCAAGAGTAATTCGGGTTTTCCAACCCATATTACTTCTGCTGATAAAACTTTCATAAGCAAAGCACTTCTCAAAACCCGATTTGCACTGTCAAAAGTAATTCAGGTTTTACAACCCGGATTACTTCTGTTGAGGGGTTTCAACTGCTAATTACTCATAAAGTGAAATAAGTTGTCTCTTGTAAAACCCGAAGTCTTCTGTTGTGTAAAACCCAAAGTCTTGCTTGAATGCCCACCCTCTCACACTTAGGCAAAATTTTGGTATGTAGGCCAAAAAATGGCCAACATTTCTGGTGACTCACAGGGAAGCATGCCTGCTATGCTTGAGAACTCAGACCATATAGATGCTATTTGAACTTCCAAAACAATGATAAACCTGATTTCTGACTGAAAATCTCCTTTGATCATGGCTAAAGTAACATTTCTCCTTTAAAGTAAGAAGGGAAACACAAGAAAGCAGGAAAACTAACTAAGAAATAAATGTGCAAACAAGCACTTATTGGAACATAACTGAACGAAACTAATGTGTTGGAACAGCAATTGGAGGAAAACAAACTAACAAAGAACCTAACTAACATGACAAAGCACGATCCACCTGGATCAAAAGGGAAATTCTTAAAATCAAGTACTAGTTGCAAGACAGGATGTTTATCAATCATAACCTTTGATAAGGCACTTTTATTGTCCACCAACTGTATTAGCATCTTCTCAAATGAGTCATCAACAGCAAATCAGTCACCAACAAAGACAAACTCATCAAGTACTTCCTGATATTTTTTGCACTACTTGTGATAACTGTTCTTGAGTGGCCACACCCTTTTTATCAATTGTTGCAAGTTCATCCAGCTCTTCAAGGAGCTTTGAATAGGCAACCCAATCTGTATTATGATCTTGAATAGGTGATTCTTGATCAGATTTCTCATAAACATGCTCTTCAATAGCCAACATATCCATACAAAGCTCTTCAATCTCTTGTAGAGATTCAAGGTACAGCTACCAATCATCTTTTTGTTCCTCATATTGATCTATTTAAACTGAATCAGCTTGAAAGCTATTTGGATCATTCTCAATAGGAGATACCTGTAACTCATTTATGACTTCAATCTGCACCAACTCCTCTTGGAGTTCCTCTACATCAATATCAGCCTTCTCATTCTTAAATATAATTGGATGTTCAACTACAACCTTAAGTGAAGTATCAATAGGAAATTCTTCCTTAAACACATCTGAAGCATCCTCCACACACTATGCAAGAACTTGACCTGTAGCTGCAACCTCTTTCTCAATCCTCCAAAGAACAGGCTCATCCTGAAGAAGGGAGATGGTGGGAGGGTGATGAAATTCATTTGTTTGAGAGGAAAAATGAAGCATGGGAGGTTGATCATGATCAGATTTTGGAATCTTGAGGGCAATGCAATTATCTAGGGAGTTTTGGAGAGGAGGGAAAGAGAAACTCTTAAAGACCTCTATATTTTGTTCCTTCCACTTGGCCATTACCTCATCAAAGTCTGAAACCTGCTTGTCTTCCTGGACAACTTGAGCTTGAGAGATGATAGGTGAGGAAAGGGGACTATAGGAAGGTTTAATCTCATGAATATTCACTTGAATAGGCTCTTGACTCCAACTAGGAAGCTCCCTCGACACACACTGGGCATGGTTAAGAACCTCATGAGAATAAAGAGTGCAAGAATCCTTTGTAGACAAGTGACTCAACTCGATTTTCTGCCTATCCCAAGCCTCTATCTTCTCTAATACAAAAATACACAACTCATTTATCTCTTCTAGATCATTGGACACATTTTGGAATAGACCATTCACTTCTTCATACTGAGAGTTTGAACAAACTTTCTTCGCATATGCTATTATTTTGAGCTCTATCTCATCCATTCTTTCTTGGAGCCAAGGCTGCTCATATGACTAATATGGCTCAACATAGCTTTGATAATACTCCTGATAAGGCTGATTAGGTTCATAAAAAGGCTCATAGGCATGATGATAAGGCTGGTATGATCCATCATTGGGCTGATAAGGAAACATAGCATAGGAATTCTCTTCATATACAGCCATCAAAACTCATTCATGATAATGCAATACTTAGATGGAAAGTGTGACTAGATTATTAGAAGCAACCACTTGAGCTTGGAATCGCCAAATACTTCTTGAAGAACGTTGTTGCAACTGCGATTTCATCATGATCAGCTCCAAACGGATCCCACCGAACGTGCCAAAAACTGTTCTCAACTTGGGGTTGCACCCTAAATTGAAGATGCGCTGAAATGATTAATTCTCTTTCTGGTTGAAATAATGGGATCTTCTCACGAGGGTGGGTGCCTCAATGATGAGAACCTCCAGAGAAGGTTGGTTCCTATAAGATGTATCAATGAGAATCTCTACTCTGCGCTGCAGACTACCATGGAAAAGGGAGAAGGAACTTGAAGGAAAAATCCTACCTAATGATGGTGATACACTAGAATGTTGATCCACCTTACTTGGAACCTTGAGCACTGAACAAACAAGGGAAGTGGAAGACCTTTGATTTCAATTGATCACTATACATAAGTATTTCATGAGAAGGTTCGATCCAATGACAAAACATGAGAGAAAACGATGGAGAGAGCTCTGATACAAGACACTATGTAACCACCTAACATCCACTTACAGCTTCAACAAAAGACCTATAAAACATTGAACATGACCTACATAACATGATTAGCTAGCAACTAGGTACGAATCAGAATTTGGGAAGGAAGAGAAATCTATCATGTATGCAAATTACTGAATGAATGTACACTATGCCGGCACTTGAAATCTTAAAATATAGTCCTTCTATTGATTAAAGAGGTTACACAACTCACCAATGGCAGAGTCTGGTCTTACCAAGAGAGGGATCCTTTTTACAAGGCTGAAAAGCCATTAATATAGAAAATTACAAAAAGCCAAGAGATTGGCATTTGAAAATAAAGAGGGAGTAAACTCAAACCAACTCAGCCTTTATAAAAGTCTATTTTGTCTTGCATGAAAATTCCTTGCATTGAAAAGTGGACGGTAGGCTCAAACATTTGACTTTGCTTATGCATGATCGGCTGAGCCATGTCTAAAATTAGCGACTAGCTCTTTGGCGTTTGAAAGTGGATGGTTGGGCTTGTTAAAACGCCCACCTCTCTTTGCATGGAAATCCACGTTAAGAGTCAATAGATGAGCTCTACTTGGATTGTTGGAACGTTTGGAGAAGCATGACTTTGACTAGTCAAACTGTGGACAACTAAAACTTAGAAATCTACCAAAAATAGCCCTTGTTCGCATGTATTTTCTCTTATTTTGGTCTGCCTGTTCGTGTCTATTTTTGACAGGATTCTATTTTTGGATTATTGTCTATATTTGGTCTATATTTTCTTGGATTTCCTGGCTATTCCCTTAGCCTAATTCTTTTGAATATTATTTTTTATCTGCAGATTTCCTTTGGTCTCGGATTTTCTTTGGATATTATGCTTTGCCTGTATATATTATCTTCGGGTTTTTTGGCTATCTCCTTGGTCTTATATTCCTTCGGATTGCTTTCTTGCCAATTTTTCCGATTTTATTCTCTTTGACTCTTATGTCTTGCCCCCTAGATTTACCTTTGGTTTTCTTGCAGACTTTTATTATCTACTTAGCTTTATTATTTTCTGCCCCTTTTCGCTGATTTGTTTGCATTTTTCCCGAAGGAATCCTTCTAAATTTTTCTTTTTTATTCCCTCGGGTTTTTTCGCTTTGACTTCATGTGGGCTTTGTTTGGTCCATTTCCTTTGGAATTCCATTGACCCTTGGTTTATTCTTTCATTTGGACTTCTATCTTGCAGAAAAAATGTCAGTCTCCTCTGTGTTTGACAATTATTCCGAAGGAATCCTCGGACTCTTCACTAGCACCTACTTCGGATTCTTCATTGCTTGTTACTTATAAAAAGAGATAAGTCATTCACCCTGGGAAACCCGAAATGCACTATCCTGAGTAATTCGGGTTTCTAAACCCAAATTACTTCTACTAATAAAAATTTCATAAGCAAAGCACTTCTCAAAACCTAATTTGCCCTGTCAAGAGTAATTCAAGTTTTCCAACCCGGATTACTTTTGCTGACAAAACTTTCATAAGCAAAGCACTTCTCAAAACCCGATTTGCCCTGTCAAGAGTAATTCGGATTTTCCAACCCGGATTACTTCTACTGAGGGGTTTCAACTGCCGATTACTCATAAAGTGAAATAAGTTGTGTCTCTTGTAAAACCCAAAGACTTCTCCTTCCAAAAAACCCGAAGGCTTCTGCTATGTAAAACTTGAAGTCTTGCTTGAATGCCCACCCTCTCACACTTAGGCAAAATTTTGGTATGTAGGCCAAAAAATGGCCAACAGCAGCAAACCCTTAAAATGAAAATACAAAATTCTGATTTTTATTGAAACCCTAACCCAAAAATTATAGAATTTTGAAAGGGGCTAATTAAGCATAAAATAAGTTCCAAATCTCTTAGAAACCCTCATAAAAATTAAGGAACTTCAATATATTTATTTGACACAACAAGCCCAATTTTTGAACAAATTGCAATCTTGAAAATTGCAAAAATAGTACTAAATATATGAGGGAACAAACTGAATTTTCCACCCACCAAACAATGCCCAAAATGAATGACAACCCCTTTAGGCAAGTCGCCACACTCCAAGTGGCCTATGACTGCTGTGTTCACCCTCCAAATGCTGCCTTACTGCTGCGTCCAGCCTTCCAAGGCTTCCAAACTAATTCGGCCAACACCCAAGGTTGTCAAAACTGATTTGCCAACCTTCAAAGCTGCCTAAATTGATTCGCCACCCTCATAAGTGACCCTTGTGCCTGAAAAGATGAATTTATGCCTAAACATGACCCCTGAATGAAGTCACCAGCTAAGTATTGAGGGTTTTTGTCCTCAAATAATGAAAGCCAACAAGGGTTTCCGTCCCCAATAACTAAATGTACAAGCAAACATGCTTAACATCAAAGAAATCAATAGATAAATGATCATGGATCCCCAAAAACAAATCTCTCCATCTCTGAAATATCCCAAAATAGGACGATTTGTTGAATATTATTTTTTTTTGAAAACCCTACCTCAAAATGGAAAATTCTAATTTTTGTAACAGCAAACCCTAGCTGCCAAAACACCTTCAAATATAGCTCAATAATATATCAAACCCTAAGCAATCATCAGCTGATCCAAACAAGAAGTTATGGCCCCTCAAAAGTAGAATTATTCCTCAAAACCCTAGGCACCCTTGACTGAAATATTAAACTGAAAATTATAGTTGATTTATCATCCAACAAATCTCATGAAACCCTCAATAATTTGCACAAATATTATTGAAATGAAAGGCAAAATTTTTAGAGAATTTTCTAAATGTATTTGTGGCTAAAAAGCCCAAAAGAACCAATCCCCCAAGCTGGAATATTATAAGAAATTTACAAAATTTAATTTAAAACAAATTGACCTTCAAACGAAGTCCAAACCTCCTCCAAAGCAAGTCGCCACTTTGCAAAAAAATAGAATAAATTTCAGAATTGTCCTTAGGGCACAAAAAAACTCCAAAACATGAGAATTCACCTACAAAACAAGTCGCCACTCCCTAAAAGCAAGTCGCCCAACCTGAAAATAGCAAAATAGTGTCTAAAACACCCTTGTAGGAATAGATGACTCCAATGGCAACCTCTGAATGAAGCTACCTCAATGAAGAAAGAGGGTTTTCGTCTCCTAACTCATTTGCTTTAAGTGTTTAGTGCTTGAAAAACACAGTTTTACCTTCACATAAAAATCAGATCATTGGCAGGGGTATTTTCAGCCACTTCACCAATTTATTTTGATCCAAAAAAGGTACCTTGTTTTCCAAATATTTTTCAGCTATTTGTGGAGTTATTTTGGCGTGTTTTGTTTGGATATTCAATAAATTTTCCAGCTAGGGCTAGCTAGTTGTGAAGCATATTTTCAATTGTTTGGCAATTTAATTCAAGGGTTTGTTGGGTAACCCTCAGCTAGGCCTAATTGTCCCATTAGGGACATTACAGTGGTATAAGAGCTATATCTTGGCCATATGTGGGATTCAAGGTTTATATCAAACAATAACATGGATAAGGGAAGGATGGAAGATATTACATAGGCCCAAGATCATGGGAATCAGCCCTTCAGGATGGAGGACCAGCGTTTGGTTCGTTGGGATCTAATGGAGGATTATGATGAGTACTTGACTCTTGCACCTAAATATGGAAAGGGAAGGAGCTTCAAAGGTTGGCTAGGTTTGAAATATGGCAAGAGGCACCATGAGTACATAGCTGCACAGGATGACTTGGGGAAGATAGTTCTTCCAACTTTTGAAGGTGATCCAGGTATTCTGGTAAGAGCTTGGGTTGACAAGGTAAGTGAGTACCTTGATTTGAGGCCTATAGGTAGAAAGGAGGCATTAATTTTTGTCATCCAATATTTGGATGGGGCTGCCCATGAATGGTAGCATCATGGATGGGAAACACAAGGACAGCACTATTGGGGCACATGAAGAATTGTTGGAAAAGATAGTTGATAAGTTTGGTAAGAAGATGGAGCCACCTACACCTAAATTAATGAGAGCACATGACAAGGAATCACAATTGGATGAAAGGCAGCCCTTAAAACAAATAACAGAGCCTAATGTCCAATTGTACAAGGGGCAGCCACTCCACAATTTGTCAATGACCAAAATTAAGTCGAACATAGCCCTTTGTGAGGTGTGAGCAGTTGGAAATTAACTCAGAAAATTCAAGGAAATCAATAGCATGTAAGACTGAATTCGAAGGGCAGCCACCAAATTAAGAACCCTTGAGGTTTGGGCATCAAAATTTAGTCAATTGTGGACCCATGGTGATGGGCAATCCGCTGAGGTTGAAGGTAGAAAATTCAGAGGAGTTAAAGGCATGTGAAAGGGGAATAAAAGGGCAGCCACCAAAAGAAGAACAATCAAAAAATTGAGAGCAAAGAAATGAACATATGAAAGTAAACCAAACTGAAATTAAAGGGCAAATACATCAAGAAAAAAAGGACAGCCAATAGTTGACAAAGAAAGAGATGATTGTTACCCTATCTAGTGCCACTAAACGCCATGCTTTCCATGTGAAAGGAACCGTTAAAGGCAAAAAGATAATTGTGTCAATGGACAATGGAGCCACTCACATTTTTATAAATACTAAAATGGTTGCAAGACATAGGCTGCCCACTAAGGAAAATGGTAGATTTTAGGTAACCGTGGGGGTAGGCTCCTCCATCTCAAGCATTTCCAGCACTTTGGAGTTAAAACTAACCATGGGTGATTATACTTTTGAAGGAGAGTTCAATGTGATTGATTATGGGGAGATAGATGTTATGCTTGGAGCCCAATGGTTTCAATTCATTAGTGAATACGCTCATAATTTGCAAAAATTAGAACTGAAATTTATGGCAATCAACAAGGAAATTGTTCTCCATGGTCTAAGCAATAGAGAAGAACAAGCTTAGGGATAAGGTTTTCAAGAGACAAGTGTGTAGATAACAAGTGGCAAAAGGGACAACAATCTTGTGAAACACCAATGGTTTGCCCACCCCTTTCTCTGTGCACCCCTTAAGGCGTGCACTCAGAGAGATTGAGACTTGATGGGTTCCTGCAAGATAAAGAGCATCAGTAAGTGATAAAAGTTTTAAAATATTATGTGTATACACTATGAATTTTTGGTTATGTCTTTCGGACTAACCAATGTTCCCACCACATTTCAATACTGCATGAATCACATCTTTAAACAATACTTGAGAAAATTTGTTTTGGGTTTTTTTTATGACATTCTAGTGTATAGCAAAACATGAGAGGAGTATTTGCAACACTTAGATGTCATTTTGGGAGTTCTAAAATAGCAAACTCTCTTTGCAAAAAAATCAAACTGTGAATTTGCTACTTCTGAAATTTTATATTTGGGACATGTGATCAACTCCCAAGAGGTCCATGTGGACCAACAAAAAATAAAAACTATCTTGGATTGGCCACCCCTTACTAATCTAAAAACAATTGAGAGGATTTAATAGATTATGTAGCTACTACTAAAGGTTTTTAAAGGTTTTTTTCAGCTTGCTGCCCCCCTCACGGTTTTGACAAAGAAAGATGCATTCAGCTGATCCAAAACAGCCTTGGAAACATTTGAAAAACTCAAGAGAATCATGAGTTCATGCCCAGTGTTTGTTGTTCTAGATTTCATTTTTCCATTTGTATTGGAATGTGGCGCTTCAAAAGAAAGAATACAGGCTGTCCTAATGCAAAAAGGACTCTCAATTGCATTTGAAAGCAGAAAACTCAAAGAAATTGAGCGAAAATTCTCACTTTATGATTAAAAAATGTTAGCCATCATGCATGCTTTGACTAAATTCCGTCAATACTAGATTTGTGGAAAGTTTGTGGTGCAAACCGACCACAATAGTTGTAAATATTTCCTTGCACAAATTGATTTGAGCGATAAGCAACAAAAATGGGTAAGCAAGTTGCAATCTTATGATTTTGACATTATGTGAAAGGAAAAAATAATGTGGTGGCTGATGCGTTGTCTAAAAAGCTTATTTTGTGTGCAATAAGTGAGATTACAATGGATTGGAAGGCTATCATAACCGTCGAGTATGTTAAGGATGCCTTGGCCACAACTGTTATGGAGGGAAAAATGAATGATGATAGGTATGTGATTGTGGATGGACTGATTTTATACAAAAACAAAAAAAAATTGGCATCTAAATTCAAGCTTAAGGCACAAATAATAAGAGTTGTTCATGATTTTCCAATGGCGGGACATCCAAGGTATTTTAAGACTTACAAAGAGGTAAGAGAAAGATTCTTTTGGAAGGGCCTAAAGAGAGAGGTACTTCAATATGATAGGGAATGCCTTGTTTGTCTAAATAGTAAAGGAGAGCACATATTTCCATCTAGTCTTCTGCAACCTCTACCTATTCCTCACCAAAAATGGGAGATCATTTCTATGGACTTGATCACAGGGCTGCCCATGGCACAAGGTAAGAATTCTATGTTGGTGGTGGTGGATAGACTCACCAAATTTTCTCATTTCTTTGCTCTACCAACCCATTACAATGCTTTTATGGTGGCTGATTTTTTTTTTAAATAAGTGTTCAAGCTTCATGGTTTGCCTAGAAATATTGTAAGTGACAAGGACAATAGGTTCATGAGCCTCTTTTGCCAAAAGCTCTTCCGTTTGGTAGGCACCGAATTGTCTCCAAGCACTAGCTACCATCCCCAAACGGATGGGCAAACCGAAATTGTGAACAAGTGGAAGGATATCTACAGAATTATGTTTTAGGGCAGCAAAAGGTGTGGAATAAATGGCTATACATGGCAGAATTTTGCTACAACATGACATACCACATATCAATAGGTATGTCTCCCTTTAAAGCATTGTATGGTTATGAAGCTTTTTCTTTCCTAGATCTGATTTGGAGTGACAATAGAGCTGTTGATTTGGTTCAACAAAGCATGAAAATTTTAGATAGCTCAAAAGGAGCCTACAACAAGCTCAAAACCAGCAGAAGACATGCGGATAAGCACCGAACGAAAAGGCATTTGGAGGTAGGTGACATGGTTTTCCTAAGATTACAGCCTTATAGGCAATCTTCTATCAAGCAAAGTGGGGCGGAAAAGTTGAAACCACGGTTTTATGGTCCCTACAAGATCCTAAGAAAGGTGGGGGAAGTGGCTTATGAGTTGGAGCTACTGGAAAGTAGCAAGATCCATAATATTTTTCATGTGTCTTGTGTCAAAAGGGCACTTGGGCAGCACATCACTCCATCCATCGATTTGCCACCCCTTGATGAGGAAAGTAAGTTAGTCTTGAATCTGGATTCTATTGTGGAGACTAGAGAAAGGAGGCCTACAAACCGAGTCATCACCGAATACTTGGTTTGTTGGAAATATTTGCCTTTCAAAGATGCTACTTGGGAAGGGGCAGCCATCCTTCAACATCCTAGCTTGCAATTGCTTGAGGACAAGCAATTTTGGGAAGGGAGGATTGTCATGTCCTCCTTTTCAACATGATTTATGAAGACCTTTAGCTTGACTTGTTTCCCAAAAAGCTACAAGACGAAGTGAGAGAAAAGGGGAACATGGGGTCTTGCTTCTTTTCAAAAAGATATTTTATGATTCTAATTTTCACTTAAAAAGGGGATTTTGAGGGTTATGGACACTTAAGTGATCAAGTGGAAGATTATAAGAAAAGGGCCTTTTAACATTTGAATTGCTTTCCCTCCCTTTTAGACGCCACCCTTTAAGGAAGACTATAAAGGTCAAAAGGGGGGATCTTGTGGAAAGATTCATGTTATTTTTGATATTTGATTTATTTAAAGTCTAAGTACAAAAAAGCTTAGCTTGCTCCTTGAGGACAGATTCCCTTCAAGGTGGTTGAAACAAGGATGAAAACTCTTGATTTCAGACTTGGACAACTCATAAGGAGGTTCTATTGTGCATCATTGGCAGAAGAAGGGTGTTTTCAGCACCATATTGGCATTTGCAGGTGGGCGAACAACATTGGAAGCTAGGCAAGTTGGATTGAGGGTTGTTTTAGGGCAGCGAACCCCAACAAAAGTGTTGCATTTCTCCTACAAGGGCAGCGAACCCTCTCCTAGGGTTGATGATTGGGTTTGGAGGCTTTTTGGGCCTTTTCAAGGGTGTGGATCAACCATTTTTCCTAATATTTTCCAGCAATAAAGATTGTCAAAAATCAAGGTTTTGATTGAATTATTTGGCTATAATTTTGGGATAATTTCTGCTATTTTTGGGATCATTGAATAATATTTTTTGTGTCATTTTGGGGCACCTACAGCAGTAAATAAATTGTTTTCAATTGCCTAGGGTTTGAATAAATTCTAAAAATTGATTATTTGACTAGGGTTTGTTGAATAACTCCTTGTTTAGCTTTCAACCCTAAAAAGGGATATTTCAGAATGGTTGGTATTTCCTTTTGGTTTATGCAATGCACCCACAATATTCATGAGATTAATGGATGATGTATTGTTGTCTTTCATAGATACAAGTGTAATAGCGTATGTAGATAATATTATGATTTTTAGTGCTACATGGGAGAAACATTTAATACATTTGAAATAAGTCTTGAAGGAAAAATAGCTAGTATGCAATATGAAGAAATGTGAGTTTGCAAAACAATCACTTGTCTATTTAGGACATGCGATTGGAAGAGGAAAACTAAGAGTACACCTAACAAAGGTATAGGCTATCACAAATTGGCCACTGCCAAGGAGTGCCACCGAAACAAAAAACTTTGTAGGAGCAGTACAATACATGAGGAAGTTTATTCTAGCTTTTTACGCAATAGACGCACCTCTACATTCAGTTGCAACAATGGATAAGAATTTCCAATGGGGTAAGGAACATGATAGTGTCTTTGATTCTTTGAAATATAAGATCAACCGTGCACCAGTCCTTGCTCTTTTGAATTTGCAGCTACCATTTGAAGTGGAAACAAATGCAAGCGAATATGCTATGGGACCAGATTTGTTGCAAGGAGGTAAGCCCATTTGTTATCATTCAAATGTATTTTCTTCAACAGTAAGGGGGTATCATGTTAATAACAAAGAAATGTATGCATTGGTTCACAATAAAGACATGCAAGCATTATTTAGTGGGTAAAGAAATTATTGTGCACACTGACCACAAACCTCGTAAATATTTGCAAGTAGAGACTGAATTGCAACAAGGAAGACATTACAAATGGATGAGATTTCGCCAACAATTATATTTGGTGATCAAGTACAAGAAAGCCAACACAAATGTTGTGGCATATATGTTATCTAGACCACCAGTAAGACAAGTTTCAGCTTTGGCAACAATCTAACAAATAGAACCTTTCACAAAGGAGACTTATTAAGAAGCATATACACAAAATGCAAACTTTGGGAAGACATTCCAGCTATTGCAAGCCAAAAAAGTAGAAAATGAAGGCAAGGATGGATGCTATCTCAAGGATGGGCTACTTTACAAGTGTGATAAGTTGTGTATGCCAAAGGAGGAAAGACTAATCTTGATGAGAGAGGCGCATACTTCCAAGGTTTCAAGACACTTTGGTGTTGGTAAGACTTTGGGCATTTGCAAAGGCATCCGTATTGGCCCAATATGCAAGTAGTTTCTACATTCATTAGAGGATGTAAACTATGTTGTACAAACAAGCCTAAGGTTAGGAAGGAGGGATTGTACATGTCATTTACTATATCTACTAGGCCATGGGAAAGCATTTCCATGGATTTCATGAATGGATTACCTATGTCCAAACATGGCCATGACTTTTTGTATGTTGTTGTAGATAGATTTATCAAAATGTGTGTTTTGATTGCATGCAAGAAAATAGTAAAAGGGCATGAAGCAATTGAACTCTTCTTTTATAATGTTTAAGTGCATTTTGGATTACATAAGTCCATTGTATCAAATAGAGACTTAAGATTCTTGGGCAAATTTTGGATCACACTATGCAGAAAGATGGATACGAATCTAAAGCGAAGTACCACTTTCCATTCTCGAACCAATGGACAAACGGAGATGGTAAATGGGACTTTGTCTCAGCTGATAAGAAGTTATAACAGCTAGTATCCACTAATAAGTCACCATTTGAAGCACGTTTGGGTTATTTCCTAACTAATCCATTCGATGTTGCATTGGAACAGAAGGGAGGGATAGAGATGCAAGATTCAAAAGTGAAAAGAGCTGAAAATTTCATTGAGAGGATTAGGCAAATCCATCTCGAGGCACAAGATCAATTAAAAAAGTCTCAAGCAAAGTACAAGGTTGGACATGACTAGCACCACAAAGAACACACAATCAAAGTAGGTGACAAGGTATGATTGTATTTGAGGAAAGAGGGACTCCAAAGACAAGCTAGGAAGCTTAAGCCACTAAGGTATGGCCCATTTGCCATTTTGGAGCAGGTTGGTGAGAATGATTTTAAACTTGACCCATCCTCATTCATGTGAATGTACTCAATTGTCAATTGTGAGAACTTGCACTTATATGAACCATCCATGCTAGATGAGGAAGTAGAATAATAGTTGATACCTTCCATAGAAGACTTGGTCGTGGACACACAAGGAGAAATGGAGGATAGAGTGCGTCAACGAAAATCAGAGAGACACATAGGAGATCAGAAGAGTCCGAAAAAATTGGACTCAAAGGGAAGACGCCAAGGCAATCCAAGTGGCACTCCAAGGAGAAGGTAGAAGAGTTGTTTCCACATCTCCACCCCCACTAAGAAAAATTTTGTGACCAAAAACCTCTTAACAAGGGAGATATGATGCATAAGGATCCAAAAAACAATTCATTCAACAACAGCAGATAGTAGACCCAAATTCAATAATCATTGAAGTTTTAAGGGAGAAGTTTTAACATTGGTGGTGAAACCATCGCTCTATGTAGGCGGCGGTTGCAAAACTATCGGTTCTTGCAGGCTGCGGTTCCAAAACCGCGATTCTGCTCTAACTGGTGGTTTCGCCTATGGCAACCAAAAGGGTCCTTTATAAAAGACAAACAATGTCTCTTCAATTTCTTAGACAATTGGGGAGCCTTTAGTGCATGAAAGGACATCTCAAAGGGCTATAAGAAGGACGACACAGATGTAAGAAGGCACTAGGGAACAAATCAGGTGTCTAGATGTTTGTAGGAAGCATTGGAGAAAGGAAACATTGGAAAAAGTTTTGTGAGAAGGATAATTGTATGTTGTACCTGTTCTATATCTCGATGCAATTCCTTTATTGGCCAATATAAGATAAGAAGTAGAGCTATTGCCTCGTCCAACTGTTTTTCCCTACACCCTTGTGGGGTTTTCCAGGTCAAGTCTTTGTGTCATTTGTCTCCATTGATCTGAGTTTTGACTAAGTGTATCTGTGTTTATATTCAGTTCTTAAGTATTGTTATCCTTCAGCATAACAAATGTAACTAATTCGATATCATTGTACAAATCAAGTTGTCATTTTAAAGTAGTTTCAGAGCAGAACGGCAAGTTGTGTTCTGTGAATTCTATCAAGTTAGTGACTTGAGAGTTTAAAGATCAATCTTATAGAAAGATAAACCATAAAATGATGCACAAGCTGAACGAACCAAAAAAACTTAGAAAGACAGCAAATAGCATGCTGAAAATTCTGCAGCTGCCATAAGGGAGAAAAGCACCGATCATGGAATCATAAAAACAAACATCAAAAACGAAGATGGACATGAACTCTGAGATAAGTTTATTTATATTTGAAGATAGCATCGATCGACATGAGCCGTCAAAGTAGTTTATAGTTCATGCACAAAAACAACATCAGGTAATAAACAAACCCGTCCCAATTCAATCTCAATGCATGAAGAATATTCTCTTTTTTAGTTTTATGAAATATATGATTGTAAGCATAACAAGAAAAATGATTGGTCAGACTCGTACCTCCGTTCGGAGAGTGGGACGGCTAAGAAATGGACCCAGAGGAAATGGAAATCCCGTCACATTGAAGTAGAACCTGTCTCCGCCTCTATTTCTACTTCTGCCTCTACTTGCCCCTACCTTTACATTCTTCTTGATAGTATCATTATCATTGCCGTCGCCCGCCCGCCTCAGTTGCACCCTCACATGAGGATGAGGAAGATATGACTGTGCCTGCGCCTGAGCCTGAGCCTGATAAGAGCAGACAGATGCCAAGGGAAGCGTTGCGCCACTTATAATTGCCATGCACACCGTTACAATTACAATGGGTATTGTCTCCTTGACAATGATGAATGTATCCTCCTCCTTCCGCCCATAACACGCGTACCATTATCATCCTCTTGTTTCATTCCATCGCAAACTTTTGTACACAACTCATTTTTTATTGGTTTCAAAGTATATTCACCTAATATCCATTTGATGGCACCACAGATTAAACGCAATGAATAAATCGGAGTCATACGAGTAGTGTATGAATGATTTTAAGACCAAGTAGTCTATGAGATTAAGTACTTTATCGGATCAAGTATTTTAATAAAGTTGTTTTGTTAACATAATTTTTTGGTTTATTGAGAATAAAAGTAGGATTTAAATCGTTTTGTTTATAAATATTTTTATGTTTTTTTTTTAATGTTGATTTATTTATTATGTATTTTGATTAAAAATTAATTGTTTTTATTAATTTATCATCTTTAAATAATGAATGAATGAAAGATTTAAATAATTTTTACAAGATCAAGTTGTTTATAGGATCAAGAATTGTAGTAAAGTTGTTTTGTTTTAATACGATCATTTGACATAAGTACTATTTTATTAGTCTTGTAAAATTTGTAATCATTTTTTCATGTTGAATTTTTTGATCAAAAAAATTGTTGTTTTATCTAGCCTCATCTCTTCAAATAAATCAGTTAGATTGTCTACCTTTAAATACTTATTGTACTTGATACATATTTCACTATAGGGTGTGCACTCCATGATGTAGTGTCATCATGTTTCCACTAACTCTTTGTCACAAAATAGGCATGTTCTCGTTTCCCACTCATCCTTAGGTGTTATCTACCTATTAGTTTCACTCCTCACATGATGCAAGTAAGTCCTTAATTGAACTATCAATATATTCAATTTCCATTTGATGTATGTCTTTTCGTCATGGTCCCATGTAGGATTAAACTCTTTGATATAGTATGTTTACTTATATCCTAATTGTTTTGTGTACATAGTTAACCTAAATTTCTCTCGCATATTTTTTTTATTTCCTCACTAGTGTTTGGACACTCCTACATGTTGATGCCTCATTTACCCATCTACTTGTTGCTATGTTTCATCCACATATTGTTCCTTCTGCTTAGCTCTTCCTTTATCAATATTAGGTCATTGATGAGTCTCCATACTCTGTGTATTTTTTAAATAACTTAATGTTTGAGTCATTATTGATGCCTTCAATAGAGAAGTATTTGTTTCAGTTAGTAGAATCTCATATGGAACTGATGTTTTGCCTTTGAGGCTACTCATAATTAAATGTTTTTTGGATTCTCTTTATTTGTCTCCATTTTAAGTTAGACACATTGCTTCCCCAAACTTCACATTCGTATAGGACTATTGATGTGACAAGTAGGTCGAACAACGTTCTCTTAGTTTTTCGATCACATAATTCTACATTCCTATACTTGTTTTGTAACGAGTATAAGGCCTTCTACCCCCTAGTATTGTTTTTGTCTTGCAAGTCTCCCAACTAAGCTTGTTGTGAAAGTCAAACCGGAGATACTTGTATTCTTCCACTACTTTTAATGAGGTTCCTTCAAAAAAGAAGTTGATTTTTTTTAATTCTTAGTTAAAAGATCATGACTTTGGTTTTGTTGGTATTCACTTGCATTCCACCTCTTGGTAGAAGAGCTCTAAAGCCCTTGTGTGTTCTCTCAAACTATGCATTACTTTTGCAATTAGAATAATATCATCCTCAATTAAAATTAACTTTACTACATAGTTAACTAGGTGAATCCTCCCCCGACTCCCCCTCCATCAAATGTATTTATCCACTCCTCTAACTTATCGATGTATAGTCTAAATAAAGTGGGGGATATAGGACATCCTTATTTGACACCAATATTACTTCCAAATCATTTTAACATTCATTCACTTATTCTAATTTTGGCCTTGACTTGTTCATAAAGTCCATGCACTGCCACTTTATACTCATCTGGTACTCTGAGTTCCTCCATCTTGCTCCAAATTTTACTTATTGGATCTATGTCAAATGCTTTTTTGAAGTCAACAAAGCAACATAAAGTTTCTTCTTCCTGGGTATCCCATATTTTTTCTATCAAGTGCCTAAGGTGATGCAATTATCGATAATGGAATGCTTCGGCATAAATCTCATTTTCCTTTTGCTCTTTTTCCCTCTTTTATTGTCTAGATGTTAATTCTATGCTCTACATGTTATAGAATAGCTTTCCAAGGAGGTGATTGACCATGATAGTATGATAGTTAAACAAAGTACTAAAAGTATCAACGTTTAAGTTGTGAGCATGCTTGATTTGGATGTCATTGTAAGCCAAGTACTCCAAGATGCATCTCCACCACCTCCAAAGTACAAAAAATCAGCATATGGGTAAGTGCAAAAGGTTGGGGGACAAAAGGGGGTACTCATGAACATGTTTTTCTTAAAAATTGAGAAATCTCAACTTCTGTAGATTATTTGAAATAACTACACTCAAAAATTGAAGATGGTATAAGAACATGAATTATAGCATTTTGAGTTTAGTTTTCAAAACACTATTTTTTGTAAATAGTTATATAAGTAGGTTAAATATCTAAAATTTGAAGAACTCATTTTTTTAAGAAAATAGAGTAGTTAGTCAATCATGCGGCCCCTCAATTTTTTAGCATCATTTAATATTGTTTGAAACACTTTTGTGAAAATTTAAATAAGATCATCTAGTTTGTGACCTGTATATTTAAAAAAAATCAATTAATATTTTTTTATTAATTTTACAAGTAAATAGATCATGAAAACTGATCAAAAATAGATAGTCATTATGCACCCTCTCCCCACCCCCCCAACTACCTCAAAAAAAAGAAAATTAGTTTTTTTAATGTGTGCAGAATTAGGCCTAGTTTGTGACCATATAAAAAAAATTCATATGGATCAACAAAAATATATATATATAAATTTATACACGTATGTATATTTGTGACATGTAGTGGCCTAAAAAATTATAGTTAGAAATCAACATAGATGGAAACCTTAAAATATTCTAAAATTTTAAAAAATCATATATTTGGAAAGATGAGAGTGTGATTGTCATCATAGTAATAATTTTATGAATTGTCTTGTTGAAATTCATAGTGTTTTTTACAATGGAAGTTGAATTTTCTTATTTTCTATCAAATATCTCAGATTTGATTGTGTCTCTACATCTCTAAGACTTTAGCACAAGAATTCAAGTCATTTCTGAGCTAAAAGGCATGGTTTTGAATTCAAACATACCATAGCACGTATGCGCAATAATATGTACGTATTATAGCATGTACGTGTTTCATTGACATAGCATTAAAAAAATAAAATGAAATAATGTGTGTGTGTTTATATTTATCTATCTATTCACATTTATATTTTTTATATTTTTATTATAAAGTGGAGTGTGCCAATATATACACTACCACAAAAAAGACATAATAGATATAATGATGTAATTTTGGTGAGTTTTCTCCTGCAATCGCAATTTCAACTATATAGAATATGATTTAGGGTTAAACCAAGCCTAGTTTCATTACAAAATGAATGAAATAGTCAATTGTTTCAATGGTGGAGGCAGTTAGGTTTAATTTGAACTCCTTAAATGTAACTATGTGTATAGAATGTGATTTAAGGTTAATTATCTTAGATTTCTTGACATATTGAGTGAATGAGTGAATTGGTGCAATCAATGATGCAATGAGTGAAATTGAGCCTGTGAACTTAATTTTGACTATAAAGGATGTAATTTTGGCTGTCAACCCCAATGTCATAATAAAATAAACCAAATAGTCCATTGATTAAATCTGAAGGCAATTGAGGCTAGTTTGAGCCCCTTCAATTTAACTATGACTATAAAATGTGATTTGGGGCTTAATCATCTCTAATTTCATTAGATAATGAAGTAAATAATCATTTTGTTCAATGGAAAATGCATGTTTAACATGTACATGATGTGTTTTTTGGCTTAATAAACTCCAATGTCATCATATAATGAATGAAATAGTCGATTTGTTCAATTGTAGAGGTAATTAGGGTCAATATAATCCCCTTGAATCTAATTGTGACTATACAAAGTGATTTGAGGTAAAATTGACTTTGATTGCATCATAGATCGAGCCAATTAGTCAAATTATGCAATTAATGACATGATTTTTAAAACATCAAGCCACATGAACATATTTTCAATTATTATGATGTGATTTAGAGTGAAATTGACCTTAAAGTCATCATATAATGAGCCAAATAGTTGATTCATTCAATTAAGGAGGCATTTAAGGTTAATTTGAGTCTTTTCAACCTAACTATAAGAGCAAGATGTGATTTGGGGCTAAATTAGCTTTAATTTTATCATGAATTGGTCTAATTAGTCAATTGGTATAATTAGAGACGTGAGTTGGGCCAAATTGAGCCTCATGAACCTAATTTATGGCTCAATTGATTGTATAATATGCAACATATGGCTTAATTAACCCTAATTTTATCACAAATGCAAACATGAAGGTAATTGGGGCCAATTTTAAAATATTGAACCTAACTGTGAGTATAGGATGTGATTTGGGGTTAAATTAGCTTATATTTCTTAACATATTGACCCAATTGGTCGATTGCTACAACCTTAAGCCCTATACCTTAATTTTATCACAAATGAAAACATGAAGGTAAATGGGGCCACTCTAAACCTGTTGAACCTAATTGCAAGTCTATAATGTGATTTGGGAATAGAAATTAGCTCATATTTTTTGACATATTGAGCCAATTAGTCAATTGTTACAATCAGTGATGCAAATTGGATGAAAATGAACATCTTGAACTTAATTTGACTATATAGGATGTAATTTAGGGGTCAATCAAACTCAATATCATAACAAAATAATTCAAATAGTCCACCAATTCCATAAAGAAGGAAATTGGGGTGAATTTGAGCCCCTTCAACCTAACTACAAAAACATAACATGATTTGAGGCTAAATTAGCTATGATTCCATCATGAATTGATCGATTTAGTCAATTGGTACAATTAAAGATGTGATTTGGGCCAAATTAAGCCTCGTGAACCTAATTTATGGCTCAATCGATTGTATAAGATGTAACATATGGTTTAATCAACCCTAATTTTTTCATGAATGTAAACATGAAGGTAAATGGGCCAATCTGAACCCCTTGAGCTTAATTGTGAGTCTAGGATGTGATTTGGGGCTAAATTAGCTCATATTTCCTGACATATTAGCCTAATTAGTCAATTATTACAATTAGTGATGCATGTAAAATGAAATTGAAATATGTGAACCTAATTTTGATTATATAAGATGTAATTAGGAGGTCAATCAACCCCAATGTCATAACACCCTAAATCAAATAATCTATAAATTCAATCATGAAGGAAATTGAGGCTAATTTAAGCCCCTTGAACCTAACTATAAGAGTGGGGCATGATTTGGGGCTAAATTAGCTCTAATTCTATCACACAAATTGATTTAATTAGTGCAATTAGGGATGTGTTTTGGGCCAAATCGAGCCTCATGAACCTATTTTTGACTATATAAGAATGTAATTTGGGGCTTAATTTACCCCACTTTCATAACACTCTAAATCAAATATTCCACCAATTCAATCATGAAGGGAAATTGTGTTAATTTGGGCCCTTTCTGCTAATTTGGGCCCTTTCAACCTAATTATGACTATAGAATGTGGTATAGGGCTCAATCAGCTCCAATTTCATCACAAACACAATCATAGAGGTAATTGGGGGTAACCTGAACTCCTTGAGCTTGAATACAGGTATAGGATGTTACTAATTTCAACTTTATATGATGTGATTTGGACATTGATCAAGAGGCAATTGCATCACATAATATCCTAATGACATAGTTGTATGATATATAACTATATAAATATAATGCATACATGTTATGTTCACAACAGATAAAAATTCTTATTTTAACAACTATTTTTAACCTTGATCAATAATTATGTCCCCACTTACATTCTCAAGATCATTTTGTGGCCTACAAGTTGAGGACACAAGCTATCAACTTGTTTTTTTGGATCCCACCTTCAAAAGTTATCAATTTGTTTTTTTGGACACATGTCAAGTTTGTTTATTTATGGGTGACATACATCATTTGAATAAGAGGAATACGTTAAAGCACAAAACACTAGAGTAATTACAAGTGTTGAGATAAAAATGAAATGTACGAATGCAAACATTTCGCTCGAGACAATGTACAAACACTATCCCTAATAAACCAAATGTCATACATAACGATGAAATTGATAATGGTGAATTAAATAATAATAACAAATTAAATAATAATGGTGAATTTTATAATAATGATGAATGTTTACTTTAAGGTCCAAATTATATTGCAAGTCCACATTCAAAGCATGAATTTTTTTATTTTATTGATGATGAATCTATGCATGATGATTTACCCCCTAACAATGAACAAAATTACATGGAAACACAAAATAATGAAAGTAAAAATAAATAATTTCCCATGGAAACACTAAAAAATGAAAGTAACAATGAAAAAACTAGTAGTGAACATAACAATATGGAAATAACCTCTCAACAAATGCCACCATTAATATCACCTCCAAGGATTGTGCATAGAAAAGGCAAGTATTTAATTGAATTTGATGAAAACATTTTGAAACCAATGCATAAAAAAATGTTTGACAACCATTCAAGAAGACTAGCTGAAAGAATTTGAGATAATTTCTTTGAAAAATTAGACTTTGATAGTTAGAAATGTCAATTATTTGTTTCATTGATAAAATTAATTAAGAAGAGACCTCCAATGTGCACCCTATGACTAAAAACATCTAACATGGATGGTGAAGACAAGGAAATTATTAAAAATATACATGATGCATATCATAATGTAGGCATGAAAACATGCAATAAAGATTGTAATGCTACTTGACTTATAATTACAACTTATGTTGTAACTAGTGAAACTGGGGGAAAACAATTGATTGCAAAAACTGGTTGAGTACTTACCATAAATAGAAAAATAATAATGAAATTAATAGGAATATATAAAATATTTAATGATGCCAATACCAATGAACTCTGGTCATTCTCTAATAGACTTTCACAAAAAGACAAGGCTATAGCCAATGCTCACAAAATTTAATTGCATAATTTTGGAAAGACAATACAAGAGTTTCACCTAATATAAGAGAGGTAGTGAAAACAAGAGTTAGTTATTGTAACCATAAACCACATCCAAAACATTTATTGGATATGACCAAAACATAATTGTACTCTAAGTTTTTACAAAAACAATCACAAATATCTATTAGTCAGATATGTTTGAAGATGGCCAAACCCTTTAATATAAAAATAAATCACACACACACCACTTGTTGTTTTAGGAAACATGTTAAATTTTCAATTCACTATGATTTTTTTCAGCATATACATTTTCCTATTGGAGTAAAGTGTATAAGCTTGATTTGGGAGTTGTTTGTTTATTGTTAGAGACGCTCTTCTATTTTGTGTTGTATTTGTTGAGTACACAATAGTAATAGATACTCTTATTTTATAAGTTATTCATGCAATAATAATTTATTGCATAAAATAACCTACCTTACTTATTTAATAGGCACTCCCATGTACTTTTGACTTGATCGGTTGTGGAGACCCACATGGAGATTATGAATACATTTATAAAGACTTTATTGTACATATTTTTGTATGTTGTGCAATGTATGTGATATTTAAACTATGAAAATGATGTGCAAGAGTGATCCTACAGTCGTATGAGTGAATATAACATTCCATCATGATATCAAAGTAGCTCCATGTAGCTATTATTCAGTAAGGTTTGTAGATCTTGGCTGGTTTTAGAGGGCCCTACAACCCTCCATGCATTTGGTTTGAATTTTTTAAAGCTCATTTAAGCCCAAAGGTTGTATATATGAAGGCTTATATTGGCCATATAGTGTCAACCACTTGATTTTGAGGGTTTCAAAAGTTTTATCCATTATACGAACACCTATGTGTTGTTGTTGTGAGCTCAGCACACTTTTTCAGAGTCACATTTTTTTTTATCTTCGACTCTACTCTTGGTTGCATACTCTTTCTATGCTCTCTAACAATCATTTTTTTTACAAAAATGGTGGTTTTCTATTACAAGATTTGTGGCCTCTATTGAGTATCATCGCATTTTAAAGCCTTGGTTTGTGTTATCACATTTGGCTCCACCCAACATAACCTACCATGTTTTTTACCATCAACAACAACTTGATTTCCATCTATAATCTCTCTTTATATTCAAGCACCTAATTATTTTGGCTCTCCATCAGTGACATCATATTGCACTCCAACATGGACTAACTATTGAATTTAAATATTTGTAGATATTTATGGGTTTGATCGATGTCCTCAACTATTATCTCTCCTCCTAATAAGCACCAACCACCACATAAAACATGCTCACTTCTAGTGTCAGTCTGATCCTAAATAGAATCAAACATTGTTTTTTCTATATCTATAGTTTTGTCGCACCACTCAGCCTTTGGCATAAGGTTTTTTGTAAACTTCAATAACTTAAATGGGTGAATCCCATAGTTTGATAGTTTCCATATTGGTTGGTCTAATCTTTATCTGTGTAGTTTCATTAGACTGATTGGTTTTAATACAATCTAAAATATTATCATTGCCAGTTGTTTAGCACTATATATTAACCCCTCTCACCCTCAAAATGTGATACCACTATGGTCTCCTTGGCTCATTGACAACCTCACTTAGTTTCAAATCTTCTTACCAGTCAATGGTCTTGACTCATCTCATGTAGCCTAGCCTCAAGCTACCAAGTCAGACCCTCACCATATGGTTTGTGTTATTTTTTTTACAAATTTCCTCCCTCTAAAATTCAAATATAACTTTTGCAATAAACATGTTTGAATTTATATATATCTTGTTTAAATGTATCTTTTCACTAAAAACCTCAACCTCGCCTTGCTAAGGAGGTCACAGGCTATAAATCCCTCTTACCTTTTTGCAAAGACAGTTTTAACATTCTTTTACATTTTTTATTAAGAGGGGAGACATTTTTTTAGGGTGGGGCTTAATTTTTTTAAGTGGTCAAATAATTTTCCAAAGGAGGGGACATTTTAATAAGTGGTGGTGAATACTAAGAGGAGGCATTTATTTTATAGATCTAATTGTATTCATTAGGGGTGGCACCTTTTCTATAAAAGGAAAAGATGTGAGTGCATTTGGTGTGTTATTTTATAAAGTTGTCATTACAAAGGTGGGGACATTTTTTCAAATAAAGGGGACATTTATTTTTTACCTTCCATGATAATTATCAAAGATGGAGGGTGAGGTTCAGTCTAACAAGTGGTTAGACCTGTTGATGTGGGTTTTATGCACACCTTAGAGAGTTTTAAACGAGGTCAATTTTTACTTTTTGGGATCTTTGTGGAACAAGGTTCCACTCTAGGGCACAAGTTGTAGGTATGTTGTTAAAAAAACTAGGTGGTGGAATAGTAGGTTGAGCCTATGGGTTGTTTAACCAGGTTTGTGGGCGGATGCATGGATTCTAATAAAAATGGTAAATCACTAGGTGGGTTGGGGCAGATTTCAAAGAAACTCAAAAGGAAGGAAGGGTAAGGAAGAAAAGAAGGTTTTATGCCTTTGAAAAGGAATTTCTAAGGTTATTTCTTTGGTGGACAAGTACCTTGAGAACTAGTGTTTGTTGTTTGTAAGTTTTGCACAGTCATGAACAAACATGGTTAAAAGTCTAGGATAATAGATATAGGATACTTAATGGCCTCAACTAAAGGTTAATTTTTTTCAAGCTACGGTTGCACACCTTTGTATAACAGATTAGAATTTGGACCAAGAAGCTATCTAGGGTAGCTGTGGCTCACACTTAAAAGACTATATCAAAGGAGATACCTCTACACACCTTGGATTATAGATTCAACTTGTACTATCTAAATCAATTGAATATATCAATCCTCAATAGTTATTGCATATCAAAGACTAATACTCATTAATAAAACAATCAGATTCATCCATAGCATTGGCACACATCAGAATTATCAAATCAATACATACAAAGAAACTTCAAATTTATTGACATAGAGAGGGAAGAAGAAAGAACAAACACAATTGCATGATAGTCAATTTCTGGATTTTTTCTTGTATATTCATCCAAAACTTAGACCCTTTGAAAAGAGGGTTCTACATGTATATAAAGAACTTGGGAAAGGGGTCGCCTCATCCTTCAAGTTTAGAACACTTTGATTACATCTTAAAAGACTATATGATGAGTCTTAGTTACATCCTCATAACTTATAGATAATTTAGTCTTGCAACGTATGCATGTTGACAAAAAATGATTTAGTTAATTATAATATAGATGAAACTAGGACTTAACTACTCATTTATAAGTGCTACATGCAAAATTATACAAAAATAACCTTCAAGTTAAATTGACTCTTGCTTAATATTTCTCAAAATTATCATTGAAACTATAGTTGTGCTTGTGCTTAATGACATGGTAACTGGAGCTATACTCGATGATGCACTCATAAATTGAGTTAGATTTACCATTAGAGCTAAAGTGTGAGGTGGCACTGATGTAGCTATTGTTGTTGGCACTATAGGTGGAGTCTGTGGAGCAAAACTGGTAGGTGGAATTTATGTTGCCTTCTTCTTAGCATCTAACTCTTGGTAATGCTTAAATGCCTTAGTGTGCTATGCAAAAATTAGATTTATGTATAGAAGATGTGGCCTAGTCACCCTACCTATTTATTCCATCAATCTAGTGTGTTTTGTCTTGGTGGCTCTAAAGCCAACCTGGAATACTTCTACCTCTATTGCCTTTTTCCTAGTTATGCTCAATTTGGCTTTGATGTCCTCCAAGATTAAACCTTGTAGACTCTATTTGAAACCATCAAAGGCTTACTAAATCATCTAATCAAATGTAGCTCGAGTCACTAGTTTCCTTCTATTGTCCTAAATTGTTATCAATTTTAGCTTAGTCAAAATTTTCTCAGCGTACTTCTCTTGTTCAACTCATTTATTTACTAGAGCTTCAAAGGATGATACCCAATCATGTCCTCCTATGTTCTTATTAAAGCTAATTTCAAAGCATTTGATGCCTCTAGAGGGGTCATCATGTCAAAGTGGATAAATTCTTTATTGGGGGTGTATAATACTAAGAAATTTAACTTATTCTCATCCTCTTTGAGAAGCTTGAAAAATATGGTTATAGAATTTACATGGGGAGCCAAATTAACTCTCAAAGAATGAATGGAATCTAGAATTTCATATAGCTTGAGTGTTACATTCTGCACATCCTATTCAATACCTTAGGGAACTCGAATTACCTATTATTTCTCTCTAAGAGTTTCTAACTCCTCTTCAAACTCTTATCTAGCCATCTTTATTCCCTCATGTATGGCCAGGATTGCATTAGTATGGGTCTCTATGTAGAACTTGAGGTCCTCAATGTATGGGGACTAACCCTTTTTCCTATTCTATCTCTTCAAAAGGGAGTAAACCTATTGCCCTTCCTCTATGATCAAACTTATTCTAGAGTTATCCTATATCTTCCTCTTCCTGAACTATTAAGCTGATGTTGTAGCCTTATCAAATAATGATCTCACTATTGGAAGTTCAGTGATCTTCAGATTGGGCCTCTTAGAGGCCAAAGCCCCTAACTCCTTGGCCCAATATGGAAGACTGAGCTTAGAAGGATCTAATGGTTGAACTTTCATTTACACATGCTCTTTAGGCTCAAGCTCAGTTTTAGAGGAAGGCTTAGGTATTGATGACCAAATTATTTTAGACCAGTCTATGCTTTTGAATTATGGCATTGGATGCACAACAAAGACTAGTTGCTTCCTTAGAGCCCTTTTAGTGGTCACTACTATGGTTGTGGAGGTTGGTGATGAAGAAGGCAAAGGTGAACCTAATTAGGTAGAAGAAGAAACATTTGGAGTGATGGATTGGCTAATGGTTGGAATGGATAGAGGTATGGTTGAAGGGATGGACACCGAAGAAATAGAAACTAAAGTATTGGAGGTTGGAGTAGGTAAAGTGGCACTATAGATTAACAGATGGGTACATAAAAAGGAGACTCAAGGAAAGTGTTTGAACATAAATGAATGTATAAATAATTGGTGTAGGGATTGTAAAAATTATGGGTAACGACATCAAAGTAAAAATGCCTAAGGGGGATATAAGAAGAGGACCCTTACCAGATGGTTCATCAATGAAAGGTGCCTTGGCTTTCAGTGCTTATAGGCTTAAGACCTTGGCCTAATGTAATTCCTCCTCATCCACCTCTTATGTTAGCTCACCTTCCAATGAAGGTTATGCCTCATTTAGTGATTTTATGGGTAGGGTCTATGGTTTATACCCCTTTGGCTTCCTTTGATAGCACTTTATTGCTCTGCTAGCTTGTGGAACTGTCATTTGTTAGGGAAGAGAAGGGGAAATGATGTTGGGTGTTGGGGTTGTTGAAGTCATTATTTCCTCTTCATCAGAGGAGTCTAAGAAAATGATCCTAACTTATTTCCTATATGCATTGTCTCTTCCTTGAGTCATTTCCTCTTCGAGCTCTTGTTTAACCTTTTTCAGTTTAATATCTGATGTTTGAACTAGAATAATTTCTGCCTCTTTCACTTGTGTAGAGGTAGGCACTTCTTCTTCTTATTTATCCTATCTCCAGTAAGTGGTGCCTCACCTACCAATTGATCTTGGTTATGTGGTTGGTCTTGAGCTATGATTGTACCTTGGAGATCTTGTCCCTCTCCTTTTGGTTGTTGAGATGGCTTACCCAAAAGTTAGAAGATCTCCATCCTTCAAGAGGAGGCATCCTGAACTTTACCTCACCAATTGTGAGAGAGGGTTCAACCTGAATCACCCTCAATAGGTCCTCACTCAATCCTATATTTATTGACCTTTCTTTCACTTCTTCATCATCCTTGGCATTTATAAATAGAAAGTCATGATCCATTGGCTCATGTTTGTAAGTGAGGCCAAGCGTGTGATCTTTCTTCTAGAGTTTCCCATGGGGATCCCAATCTCTATGGATAAGAGTGGGAAATGCATACAGTCTCCTAAAATTTTTATCTTCCATGAACTAACTCTATATAGTGTATTTCATTCTCTCAATAGTGATGTGGGAGCCATGGAATGTAATCTTCTTATTCTTTGTCAGTGCGTTGACCTTTTGATTTTATTCTAGTGTGCAGCTTAAGCCAATATTGATGAAGTGTGCATTTTGTTCATCACCAATGTTTTTTGAGCTAAATTCATATTCATTAACCTTTAGATACCTTTGTGATTGGGCTTTAGGATCTATATTGAAAGTCCTTTCTAGGGTGACCATCCCCAATGGGAGATAATTCTCCTTTAGCTGGATAACACCTTCTTCATCCAATCCTTCATGGCACCTGTGGTTTCTTTCTTCATCATCAATTATTTGAGATTCAAATTGTCTTGAATTTGTCAAAAATTGAATAATTTATTGGTCATCATAAAACACTTGAAATTTTTCAAAATTGTCTGGTACTGAAGGATAAGATACTAATTCAATAGAGAACTTCTAAATTTTTGACTATTATAAGGGTGCCAAATTTGTTGTTGAAGTGGCGTTGAATCTATCGCTCCATTTTGTTCTCTCAAGATAGATATTATGTTGAAAGCTTTAAATGATTCAATTAGATCGTAGGATCTATGCTTTTAGCTCTTTAAATATGATAATTTTCATTGATATTTATTTCTAACCTAGTTAATAATGAGTTTAGAATCTCCATATACCAACAATTATTTGACATTGTTGTTGAGGGCAAATTGTAATCCTAGAATCAGGGCTTCATATTCTGATCTATTGTTAGTTCATGGGAATTGTAACCTATATGCTGCCAATAGTTTCTCTCCTTATGGATGGATCATCTTGATATTGACACCTGATCCTTGCTTAGATCTTGTTCGATCGAAATAGAGGGTCCATATTTGGGAAGGGTCCTAAATTTATTCTAATACTTCATGCTTTGTGAAAAATGTGTAAATTCCAAGACTAGGATATTTATAACTTACCTCTTCATTGGTGGTATTATACTCCATAATAGAATGCTTCATCCTTGGCTCTCGATCAATCCTGATATGGTTGGCTATACATATCCAAGGCAGTTGTATATGTGAAAAGTTCATGGAAAGATACCCATTTAACATTTAGACCAATCTCTGATCAATAACAACCCATAACCTTTAAGAATATCCACTACCAAGATGTCAATAATCATTTTTACTCTAGGTTTTGAGGCAACTTGAATTATCACATTGTTAAGCTCTCCCAATATAGGTACTAAAATTTTATCTAGCTATGACACAGTGCTTTTGGATAGCTTTGGTGTTAAACCAAACTTCTGAAAAATGGAATTTGGCATTACTATTGTTGAAGCTCTATAATCTACCAAGAAATTATGTATATTCTTGCCAAATACCTGAATGGTTAGTAAGAAAGGTGGAACTTCATGCTTAATTTTGTATATAACATTCATATCAGCTATCTTGGACTTTTATAAAATAGACTTACCTATGATGGACTTCCATAAGAGCTCCTTTTGCTCTGTGATTTGTGTTCGTTAATGAAGAGTGATGTTGGCCTTAATTTTCTTCATATCCTCAACAATATTGTATCTTATTCTATTATGTTCCTCTCTATGCTACGGTTGATCATTCCATTTAGGGGGAAGAGGATTATTGTTAGCTTTAAGATTTGGAGAGATAACCATATTATTAGGAGGAGTAGAAGTAGTAAATGACTATTTGTTCCTCAGATTATAATTGTTCCTATTGAGCTATTGAAATTCTTGCACTTCATTAGAATTATCCTTTGGGATATTATCATCTTCATTGGGGAAGGACTCATAGGTTTCAAATACCATATATTAAATTAAAGGGATAGATTCATGAGGGAGATATAAAGGCTTCATCATTTGATCTTGTCTGATCATTTCTCTCTAAAAGATTTCAAAGGCTGCACAACTCTATACAGTCCAACTCTCCATGTGATGTGTTATGGACCGTGCACTAGTTGGGCAAAGTTGTTTCCATGATATCAATTTTTATCAGCTTATTAGACTATTATTGTTCTACGTTATTAGTGGGCCTATTGAAAGGCTTGTTATATTTTGGAAAGGTAGAATTCTGATTATTGGTATTACCCATTCCCTTTTGCATATTCAAGAAATCATTGCTCAACTTCTGAACCATTCTTTGAATATAATCCAATTTAAATTTTATTGGAGTCAGAACCGTAAGTGACTATCACATTGGTGTGGGATTGATGTTGATTCTATTGTTGGCTATTACTTTATGTATGATTGTTCAAGAAATCATAATTTTGATTAGTTGTTTGTTGCATCATAAGAGGTAGAGTGTACAACTGATTTTGATTAAATGTTAGGGCTTTCTAATTTATGGGTGGAATTGTATTCAATGATGGAAGCCGATTGTTGAATGCTTGACCTCCTGGATTATGAGGGCTAAACTATGGATAAGTTAATTATCATTGTTGATATCTTTTTAGAATGCCAAAGCTAGAGTATTAGAAGTTGTAACTCTTTGCAAGAACACTACAGTAATAGGGTCTAGGGCATTCTTATATATCTTGAGCATTAGATTCTCATCTATCTTATACATAGCATTCAAACGAGTGTGCATGTTCTAGATTATTCATTAAAATCTCAAATTGACTCGTTAGGTTCCTTTTTCATGTTGGTATGCTAGATTTGGATTAGTTACTTGTCCAAATTATGCAAGGAATGTATTTTGATACTCATTTCATGAAGTGATGGATTTTTATTGCAAATTGAGATACCAATCATAAAAAGAATCTTGTAGAGTAAATAGAAAAAGCTTGCATGCAACATCCTCATAGATAACAATCATTAATCTCAAGGCAGCCTTGAAATATTTGATATGTTCTTCAATTGTTCTCCCACTTGAGGGGGGAGAAGGTAGGCAAATACTTTTCTAAATTCCTTGGTAGATCATATCGGTCCCCAAAGATGGTAATAGTGGATCTAATTAACTAGGTTTGAGCCATAGTAATATTGATAAGTGGGACATTTTTTATAAGGGAAGGTGTCCGGGCTCCAAATATCTTAGGGATGGCAATTATGAGTCTAAGCCTCCTAAAATTTGATAATGGTGAAACCAAAAGGTTAATTTGGGCCCTAGACCTTGTTAATTTTTTAGTTGCCTCCATAATAATTGGCCCCTATTTAATGGGAAAACACATAAGTGTGCCCTCCTTTTAGTGCCAACTTTTTCTTTCTAATAATGTGGGTTTTATGCACACCTCAGAGAGTTTTAAATGAGGTAGCCTCAAACATTTTGGGATCTCTATGGAATAGGGTTCCACTATAGGGCATGAGTTATAGGTATGGGGTTAAAACAACTAGGTGGTGGAGCAACAGGGTGAGCCTATGGGTTGTTTAACCAGATTTGTGGGTAGATGCATGGATTCTAATAAAAAGGATAAATCACTAGGCAGGTTGGATGGGTGGAGAACTGTTATATGGTAGGTAGATTTTGAAGAAACTCAAAAATAATGAAGGGTAAGGTAGAAAAGAAGGTTTTATGTCTTTTTAAAAAGATTTTTTAAGGTTATTTATTTGGTGGACAAGTATCTTGAGAACTAATTTTTGCTATTTGTAGATTTTACACATGAACAAACACAATTAGAAGTCTGAGACAACAGATATAGGATACTTAATGGCCTCAACTAAAAGTTGCTCTTCTTCAGGCTATGGTTGCACACCTTTGTATAAGAGATTGTAGTTTGGACCAAGAAGTTATCTAGGGTAGCTATGGCTCACACCTATAAGACTATATCAAAGAAGATACCTCTACACACCTTGGATTATCGATTCAACTTATACTAATTCTCTACATCAATGAAATCTTTCAATCCTTAATAGCTATTGCACATTTAATACTAATACTCATTAATAAAATATAAGATTCATTTGTATCATTTGTACAAATCACAATTATTGAATCAATACATACAAAGAAACTTCAAATTTATTAACATAGAAAGGGAAAAAGAAATAACATACACAGTTGCATGACAATCAATTTATTGATTTCTTTTGGCATATTCATCCAAAAATTTCCTTTGAAAATAGGGTTCTATATGCATATAAAGAACTTGGGGAAGGGGTCACCTCATACTTCAAGTTTAGAACACTTTGACTACATCTTAAAAGACTATCTAATAAGTCTTAGTTACATCCTCATAACTTATAGAGACTTTAGTCATGCAATGTATGCATGCTGACAAAAAATGATTCAGTTAATTATATTATAGATGTAACTAGAATTAACTATTCATTTATGATCACTACATGCAAAATTATACAAAAATAACTTTCAAGCTAAATTGATTCTTGGTTAATGTTTCTTAAAACTGTTACTGGAATAGTTGTGTTTGTGCTTGATGATGTGGTAACTAGAGATATACTCGATGATGTACTCATTGATTGAGCTAAAGTTACCATTAGAGATAAAGTGTGAGGTGGAACTGATATGACTATTGTTGATGGCACTATAGGTGGAGTCTATGGATCACAAATGGTAAGTGGCATTTTTGTTTCTTTTTTCTTAGCATCCAACTCTTGGTAATGCTTAAATGCCTTAGCATGTTGTGTATGAATTAGGTTAATATCCAGAAGACATAGCCTAGTCACCCTTCCTGTCTATTCCATCAATCTAGTGTGTTCTATCTTGGTGACTCTAAAGCCAACCCATAATACTTCTAGCTCTATTGCCTTTTTTTTTGGCTATGCTCAATTTGGCTTCGATGTCCTCTAAGCTTAGACCTTGTAGACTCTATTTTAAGCTATTAGATACTTGCTAAATCATTTGATAAAATGTAGCTTGAGTCACTAGTTTCCCTCTATTATCTTAAATTATTGTCAATTCCAGCTTAGTTAAAATTTGCTTGGCCTACTTCTCTTGTTTGGATAATTTTTTTACTAGAGCTTCAAAGGATGATACCCAATTTTAGGCCTCCTGTGTTCTTATTAAAACTAAATTCAAAAGAATTTGATGCCTCTATAGGGGTCATCAGGTCCAAGTGGATAAATGCCTTATTAGGGGTGTATAATACTAAGAAATTTAACTTATTCTCATCCTCTATGAGAAACTTGAACAATATGGTTATAGAATTTACGATGGATCCAAATTAACTCTCAAAGAATAAATGGAATCTAGAATTTCATATAACATGAGTGTTGTATTTTGCACATCTTGTTTAATACCTTGGAGAACTAAAATTACCTATTGTTTCTCTCTGAGAGTTTTTAACTCCTCTTCAAGATCTTGTCTATCCATTTACATTCCCTCATGTATGGCCAAGATTGCCTCAGTACAGATCTCTTTGTAGGACTTGAGGTCTTTAATGTATGGGGACTGACCCTTTTTCCTACTTTGTCTCTTCAAAAGGGAATAAACCTCTTCACTTTCCTCCACGATCAAACTTCTCCTAGAGCTATCCTCTATCTTCCTCTTCTTGACCTGCTAGACTGATGTTGTAGCCTTATCAAATAATGAGCTTAGCATTGGAAGTTCAATTATCTTTAGATTGGGCCTCTTAGAGGCCAAATCTCCTAACTCCTTGGACCAATTTGGAAGAGTGAGCTTTGAAGGATCTAATGGTCAAGATTCTACTTGAACATGCTCTTTATGTTCAATCTCAGTTTTAGAGGAAGGTTTGGGCATTAATGGCCAAATTATTTTTTATCAGTCTATATTTCTAGATTATGGCATTGGATGCACAACAAAGATTGGTTGCTTCCTTAGAGCCCTTTTAGTGGTCACTAATGTGGTTGTGGAGGTTGGTGCTAAAGAAGGCAAAGGTGAACCTAATTGGGTAGAAGAAGAAAAAATTGGAGTGATGGATTGTCTAATGGCTATAATGGATAGAGCTATGGTTGAAGGGATGGACACTGAAGGAATAAAAACTATAGTAGTGGAAGTTAGATTAGGTGAAGTGGTACTAGGTAGATTAGCAGATGGGTGAATAAAAAGGAGACCCACAAAAAGTGCTTGAATAAGAATAAATGTATACATAATTAGTGTAGGGATGGTATAAATTGTGGGTAATGACATCAAATGAAGAAGGCTTAAGGGGGATATAAGAAGAGGACCCTTACAAGATGGTTCATTGGTGAGAGGTGCCTTGGCTTTCAATACTTGTAGGCTTAAGACCTTGGCCTATTGTAAATCCTACTCATCTACCTCTTGTGTTGTTTCACCTTTTAGTGAAGGTTTTACCTCCTTGAGTGCTTGTGTGGGTGAGTCCTATAGTCTATCCCCCTTTGGCTTCCTTTAATAGCACCTTGTTGCTTTGCCAACTTATAGAACTATCATCTATTAGGGAAGAGAAGGGAGAATGATGTTGAGTGTTAGGGATATTGAAGCCATCATTTCCTCTTCATCGGAGGATTCCAAGCAAATGATCCTAACTTCTTCCCTTTGTGCACTATCTCTTCCTTGAGTCATTTCTTCTAACATTTCTTACTTAACCTTTCTCAGTTTAATAGTTGATGTTTAAACTAGAAGAATTTTTTTCTCTTCTACTTATGTAGAGGTAGGCACTTCTTCTTATTGTTCATCCTATCCTCCAGTAAGTGGTGCCTCACCTACCAACTACTCTTGGTCCTGTGGTTGGTATTGAGATATAAAAGGACCTTAGGGATCTTGTCCCTCTCATTCTGGTTGCTGAGATGGCCTTCCACTCCAAAATTTAGAAGATCTCCATCCTATAGGAGGAGGGATCCTAAACTTTGCATCATCAAGTGTGATAAAGGGTTTATATTGTATCACCCTAAATAGGTCCTCACTCAGTCATATAATTATTTCCCTTTCTTTCACCTCTTCATCATCCTTGGCATTCAAATACAAAAAATCATGATCCATTAGATCATGTTTGTAAGCAAGACCAAGGGTGTGAATTTCCTTCTAGACTTTTCCACAGAGATATTAATCTCTATGGAGAAGAGTGGGTAATACATATGCTCTCCTGACATTTATAGCTTCCTTAAACTACATCTGTATAGTGTGTTGCATTCTCCTAATAGTGATGTGAGATCCATAAAATATAGCCCTTTTGTTCTTTGTCAATTCCTCATCAATGCCATTCTATATCTAGTATGCAATCTCTTGTTCAATTGATTTGTCCAAAATAAACTTAGGAGTTGAAGAGGATCCACCTTGTGGCCAACAACCATGATGATAGTGTACTTAGGATAGAACTAGTAGTCTCCCACATTATTGGCATGTTTTTTGGCTATGCTAGGTGAAATTCTATCCAAATGCTGACTTTGGATGGCCATCCAGACCTAAGGGTAGAGATCCTCAACAATATTAACTATGTTATTGACATATGAGTATATGTGCACAAAGGAGTACTAATCACAAATTTGGTTCTTAATAATGTCTAGTTTGGGATACCATAGGACTCCATTGTGCCTGTATATTGTCCCCATGATTACGTCTAATAAATAGGACATCATGTAAAAAATTCTTCCAATTGGCCTCTTATCTTTGTGTAAGATTTTTTCTTGGAGGAGAATATTGATTACTTCCCCCAAAGTGTAGGTGCACTCAAAGGTACTTAACAGGTCTAGTAGGGAAACCCACTCCAAATGTATGAAGTAGATGCGTGCATGGCCAAAAAGTCAATTTAACAGTGTCATTCCCACATGGATTGCCATTCTGAATTAGGTGATGGGAATAAGATTATTGACATGTTCTTTTAGATTAAATTTTTCTCCGAGGAGAAGTCACCTTGCTAGTGATCACTCCATATTATTGTCTTTATTCTAGGTAACGATAGTATGCAAATCAAATGTGACATATGAGATGGGTAGACTCAAATACCTATTAAATATATCCCCTAGAATGTAGATGATAACTATGTTATTATTGATGTAGTGAATGTAATCATCATCTTCTATTCTTCCCTTGAAGAAGAGGCCTCATAATAATTCTATGCATGGCATAACTTCTAGCTTAACAACTACATAATGTAGGGCTTGTTGTTTGAATGGAAGTAGTTCCTTCACTAATTTCTTATCCTCAGTTGAAATCTCTTCTTCCAATGCAAAGGGATCTATGTTATTCACAACTTACGATAAGACTGAGTAATTGGGATAACGACCATCAAATATAGTGGCATCAAGCATTATGTCTAAATACTTTGTGGAATCCTTGATAGAGAACCTAGAGGGTTTTGGGGATCCTTTATATGACCTGGATGATGATACCATGGTAGTTTGGTGGATGTTGGTACACTTCAAGATTTTGAAAATGGCATGTATTAAATTGAATTACATGGATTGCAAATCACTCTGGTCATAATTTAGGGATTTTAAGATTGTTGAAAGCTAATTTTACTCAAGTTATTGAAAATTAAATGATGTGAACTTGGTTGGGGCTCGATGTTAATAGCTTTTTGTATTCATTTCTAGTTCATGCGCCATTAATCTCCAATGTCTAAAATCTCATCACCATCATTCAATTTTAATTTAACACATTTTCCTAGTGTACATGCCATGTAGGATGCCTTGCCATTTAGGGTGCCATGGTGTTACCTTTCATCTTTTTCCATTTGTCATTATGTAGTCTAGTAAAGGGAAGTCAAACTTTACCTTCAGGCCAAAAGACTCCAAAATGTAAAATTTTATTCAAAAAGATTGGTTTTGAAAGATTTTATCCCAAAGTTTCCAAGACAATGTTGTTGATGACTAAGTACTCTTCAAGAAGATTATGGTTTGGGAAAAATTAGTCGCATAGAAAGTTTTTGAAGAGAAAGCTTCGAAAATGAAAATTTCCAAAATAAATCTTCTGATGAAAAAGTCTCCAAAACAAAGTTTGTGAAGTGAAGTCTTTGAAGGGAAAGCTTCCTAAAATAAAGCTTCTGATGAAAAAGCCTCTGAAACAAAGTTTTTGAAGTGAATTCTTTGAAGGGAAAGATTATGAAACACAATCACAGAAACAAATCCTCTGACACAAAGTTACTGATGATAAAGTTTCCGAAGATAATATTTTTGAAGGAAACCTTTCAATGAAAAGTCTTCAAAAAAAAGTTGTTGAAGACTAAACTCTCTAAAATAATCCAATCCAAAATCCCCATCATGCAAAGCCATTATTTTCATCTCTTCATTAATAAGTTAGTTTGAACAAGTGCTTCCAAATGGAAATAGATATATCCCAATGTGATTTAATGTTCAAAGCACTGAGTTTCTATAGATAATAACAACCATCATAACCCTCAAAAACATATAGATACCCAGATAAGATATTCATATTTCCAAAAATAAAGGGGTCCACACTTTTTAGAGAAAAAATATAAGGTAGGGTGTGTTGTATACAACAAGACCCACTTGTAAAAATAATTCATTTATTTTTATGCAATTTATACACATGCATTATTAGTAAAGTCCAACATCCCATTTTCAGTGTGCACTATATTTTTGTGCCATTTCTTGTACACACAGATGCATTTTTAGTAGATCCTAATGTTTTACATTCTTGAGTACATTTTTGTGCCACTTATGTTTTTTAGCCACACATTTCTCTTATTGTTGCAGCTGATGCTTCTGGGCCTACTATTGTTGCACACTCTATATATCCCACTCCAGTTATACCTACATACATACCTGACCCTTTTTTAGAACCATCTATAGGGCATTACTATTGTTATCTACCCTGTTACATGGATGTCTTAGCATGACATTGGTTATTTAGCAAGTGTTTTATCTTTGATGGTTTTTTTGATGATAAAACTCATATTGTTTTATGTTCCCCTCTTCATGAAGATGTTGAGCATAATGAGTTCTATTTCACCTTTCACTAAGGCTTGAGTAACCTAAGATTATAGTTGTCATACGTGAACACCCTGACACATATTTAGATGCTTTTTTTCATGCTCTTATTGTGCACTTTGCACCTACTCACATGTAGGCATCATATTTCTCCATCTGTATTCATTTATAATGGATTTGAAATCATTTGTGGTGGTATAATCATTCTTTGTAAATATTTTACCAGCATGGTTCCTCAATTATTTAACTTTTTTGTTCACACATTACTTCCTTATTATATGAGCAACTCTCTTGTTTTTTATGGCATCTACTACATATTGACAACATTCTAGGATTTTTTTCATCATTTATTATTTTTTATGTATGGGATATTTTTGTAATTACACTAAGTTATAAAGTTCCATGGGGGTTTACTAATTTAGCCTTGTCTAGCTTCATGCATTTGTGTGCTCTATTCTGGGTACCTTTTCACTCTTTCAATTACTTGACTTTGCCATCACCACTAGGGCCATCTTTTGAGGGATAGTTATTTTGTATCTTTGGTAAATTTTTGATAGTTTACAATATCCTTTAGATTTTTTGTGGAGATTGATCACCTTCTGAAGAGTATCTATTCTAGTGAATATAGTGTCAGTGTGTTAGTGTTCAAGTAGTGGATTTAGTCAAAAATATGGGAGGGTATAGTGTAGATCCTACTTCTTTAGTTATCATGTTCCTTGATAACCCTTGGCACACCACATATTCTAGCAGTAGATAAAATTTATTTGGTAAATTTTTTTAGACTGTCGACACCTCTGAGAATCTATCTTTGTAATAGCTATTATGGTGAATTCCAGTGTCAATTTTTTTTGTGATCAAGTAGTGGATCTAGACCACTCATGTAGATTGAGTTCCTTTGTGACCTTTGAGTCCATTGAGTGTTGACATAGTGGATTGCACTTGGGGCAAGAGGCCGAGCTCTTGCCTTCCACATGCAACAATGGAAACTCCCCTCTCGCTTGTGGGACCGACGAAGCTGGAGGGGAGAGTCTCTAGATAAGGGCTAGATCCCTCTGATGTATCCTTTAGGCCCTGGTTTCTCCTACTGATAAAAAATAAAATGGAAAAAAGGGGGGGATGAAAAGGGAGAGAGAGATGCTGAAAATGGAACTTAAGCCTAAAAATGAAAAGGTGATACACTAAAAAATGTTGACCCACTCAGCTTGAACATACACTTTTCACCAGGAAGAAACTCCCATACACTCATCTGAAGGGGGCTCTTATGCAATAGTGAGTTAGGGGTCCATAGAGATACAGGGAGGAAGGAACTAGCAAAGGTGTTCTGAGACACACTTTGATAGCCTATTCACATGCGCCTATATTCTTGCTGTAGACACTTTTGGTAGACCTGCAGAAAGGAGACTTCACAATGCACTAGACATGATGTAATCGATCTATGAAAAGCATGAAAGATAATGAATTAACATAAAAGAATAACACAGACATATACTTTAAAGTGCAAGTCCAGATAGAGTTAAAAATTCTAAGTCCTGATTCAAGGTAAAAACTGGCAGAGCTCTGCCTTACAAGCCCGAGATATTTTTGGGCAGAGTTTTGCCTTCAGGCTAAGAGAATGGATCCTTCTCAAATGAGAAATTTATAATATATAGAAAGAGGAAAAGAAATTGGCACTTTTTGGGAAAGACTTTTGGCACTCTTTTTACAAGCTGGCCCATGTGCGCTCTGAGCCTTGGGAAGAGGGAGCCATTTGATTTTTGGTTCCTGCTTTGACTTTGGCATCCCAACCTTAATGAGGAAGCACAAGTCATGCCTTTTCTCTGCAAACAAACTGCTCTCTTCAAGGCATTTGCATAGCTTGTTTGCTTATAAATGCAAATTGGAGAAAACAAGCCACATCACTTACTGTTTGCACCATTTGATGACCATCTATCAATAACTCACCTCCTTTTTGCCACTTGGACTGCTTTGTCTCTTTCTGCACCTTGTCTTCTTCTTGCTTTGTCTCCTTCTGGCTCTTTCAGCCCTTGAGGCTATCTTCTGGTAGGTCATTGCATTCCTTGGGCTCTTTTCTGGTTGGCGCTTAGGCAATTTAAAGGCAAATGACTATTTCACCATCTTAAATTTGAGGTCTACGCACCCATCATCATTTGAAAAACAATGACTAATCTATCTTCTTAAAGTTGATAGCTTCTGGGACGTCATCATCCTTGGAAAATTCCTTCGGGCCTTTTCCTTTGAATCATCCTTTGTTTCGGACCCTCCCAAAGGGTAAGTGTCCCTTTAGCTTTAGAGAAATGCCCTTCATTTGGCCAGTCGAGAGCCCCCCGCAAGGGCACTTGCCCTTTGGCGGCCTTTGTCTCTTCGACTTTTTTTGTGGGCTTTTTCCTCACAGATAAAAAGTTTGTGAGAATTGGCCACTTTGATTTCCCTGGGTCCTTTTGAGCTCGCAGCCTTCCTCTGAATTCCTTAAGACTTTTTGTCTGAAGGAATTCCTTCAAACAAAAAGTTTGAAAGAATTCAAAGCTTTAAGACTTTTTACACATTTTTGAAATCCTTCAGCTGCCTTCGAAGTGCTCCCTGCCCTCCGTAAGGGCTTTTGAACTCAGAACTACCCTTCACAAGGGCACTTGCCCTTCAGGAGGCTTGAACCTTTCACGTTGAACCACTCCTTTGAACCAACCATTGAACCAATCCATTGAACCAGTTCAATGGTTCAAACATTTATTAAAATAAGGCATCAAATTGTTTGATTGAACCTGTCGATGAACTTTGCATTGAAATTTGCTGATGAACTTTAATATTGAACCAAAAATTTTGAATCGATGCATTAAACTAAGCTGATGAACTGACTGAGTGAGTCGAGTGATTGAACCATCCGATTGAACTAAAACATTGAACCAAGATGTTGAACCAAGTTGATGAACCGTTTGATTGAACCAAAGTGACGAACTTGCTGATTGAACCAAGGATTTGAATTGAAGTGATGAACTTTAATATTGAACCAAAAAATGTTGAAACAATGCATTGAACCAAGCTAATGAACTGACACATTGAACCAAGGCATTGAACCAAAGCATTGAACCAGTTCAATGGTTCAACGGTTCAAAGCTGTTAACTCTTTGAAAGATCATGCCATTGAACCACTCTTCCAACCTCTAAGAAAAAGTGACTTTGAACCATTTTATCTCTCTTTCCTTGTGAATTTCTTCAGACAAGAGTCTGAAGAAGCTTTGTAAAACCTTGCACTCTTCGATTGGTTCTTCATGCGCCAAAAGACTCTCCTGCAGAGTTCATAGAAGTCTTTGCAGAGTCCATAGAAATTGCAAGACTCATGCAAAATCAAAAGTACTAGCTCAAAATAGCATAAAAAAAGAAGGGGGACCAATTTTTTGGCCTGTTGGGCAAAAAATGGTCAACAAATTGATGACTCCTAGGGGAAGCATGCCTGTTATGCTTAGAGACCAGTTGCCTTGTAGTCTATTGGGCACGAAGTCAAAATGTAGCTTTGAAGAAAGGTTAGCAATAGCCCCAAAGATCCAAGAATCAAACATGAAGATTTTTACCCCAGACACAAGGGAAAGCACATACAAGACTAAAAACACTACTTGTGCAAACTGCACTTAGGAAAAGCAGGAAAAAAAATTGAAAGTAACTACTATATATAACTAACCAGGTACATCTGCTTCCCTCCTGGATCAAAGGGAAAACTTCTTAAGTCTCCTTCTTGGCAAGGAAACTTATGGTTCCAGACAAGTGGCTGAATGAAATGGAGAGTTGGTGACCTACTCCTCTTGTCTACCACCTAGGTTGGCTTGTATCTGAGTGGATCAGATTCAAACATGCTTACATATACGTACTCTATTTGTTCTTGGAAGCTTACCTCTTGTTGGTTCTTCATGCTGGTGTATCACATCGAGAAATCAATCACTGCTGGCTCATCACCATAAGCCCCTTGATATGCATCATTGACCGGCTTATTCTCTTCTGCCTCATGCTCGGGTTCCATGGTATGATCATTCTCCTTGATGACTTTAAAGAAAGTATCTTTAGATTCACCAACCTCTTAAAGGGATAAATTTGAAAGCCTGTAGCCCCTTTGCATACTTATTTGATTCCCAGTGCTGTCTTCTCTACTCTTATCCAGCTCATAGCCCCCTTGAAGAATAGTGTAGCCTGCCCTAATGACTTCAAATGAATCATTCAAAACATGAACAAGAGATTGTCCATGCTCCTCCATGACATTTATGGTGATCTCCTCCTCATCTGTACTCATGAAGTCTCCTTGATCAGTCATGAACTAAGCATACTCCTCTTCACTTTCTTCCTTGAAGACAGGCTCCTCCTCGAGAATGGGGGAAATGGAAGGCTGACAGACGAACTCATGTGGAAGAGGAGGCAGTCCTTGAGCTAGAATCAAATGATTCTCCTCTTTCCATTTGGTCAGCACTTCATCTATATCAGGCGTGGCCTAATATATTTCTTGGAGGTGTGTGGATGGAGTGTGTTCAGACATGGAATATACTATTTGGTTTAAAACATCCATCACACGTTCGCAGAGGAAACTTGCTCTAGACTCCAACTCTGCAATCTGCCTATCTCTATCTTCCTAGAAGAGCCTTTCCTGGAGGTCAAAATCATCATCGAGAGTAGGAGTAGCCTCATCTTCTTCAAGGGTTAGAGCAAAACCTTTCTCCTCCTCTTCCTTTCTACCCTAAGATTCAACTGTTTGCTTCCAACTCATGACCTTGGGATTGGAATCTTGCTCCTGTGAATAGGCAGCAACCTTATCCTCTTCAAGGGCTTGAGCTGGTTCATGATGTTCCTTCTTCTAGCTTGGAATTTGGAGATCATGTTGAAAGACTTGAGGAGGTTAGGGAAGATTTGGGAGGGTCTGCTCATGTACAGGAAGAGCTATCTGAAAAGAGGCATGCTAAAAGGCTAGGCATACAAGATTAAAGGCAAGATCGATTGATGCATTAGATGATTTGGAATGAGCAAGTGCCATTTGATAGAAAGGATTTGGCACACAAGAGGGAGTTTTCTCTAGAATATGAGGGGGCACACAAGGCTCGTCAAAATCAGGTTGGGAAAAGGAAACAGGGGATCCTTTTAAAACCTCATTAGAAAATGGGGTAAGAACTTGGGCCAAAATCACTTGATTTTCATCTCTCCACTGTACCAACACTTCATCAATATTGAAATTAGCTTGAGGATTGGTAGAAGGGGTATATTTTGGTGTAGTCTCCCCTACAAGGTCTGAAAACTCCATCTCTCTTTATCCAAGCAGTCTCATCTTAGCCTCTAATTCCTCAATTTGCTTAGCCAGATTATCCTCATTTTGTACCTCTTGGAGCTCATAGGAATCATTATAGAGATGGGGAGTGCATGAAGGTTGCCATGAAATGCAAGAATCTTCCTGAGGAAGGGTGGGAGGGACTTGAAAAGGACTAACCTCATTTTGTACCTCACACTCTTGAACAATGTCTTTCTCCTCCTTGCTATTCCATGACTCAACCACTTTATTCTAGCTCAAGATATTTAGACTGGGCATCTCCTTTTGGGGTGATGGGGCCACAATGTGAGAGGGTAGTTAGGGTTTAGATTCCACTTCCCTTGTTGCCAAAATAGACTGCTGCATTTGAAGATTTGCCAATTTGATTTGTCTATCAAGATTAGCCTGAAACACAAGATTTACTATTTTGGAACTCTCCTCAACATGATTGGGGAAAGGACTTTGATAGGCTTGACTTGGCTCATAAGCAAGGGTTGTGTATGATTGATATGATACTTGGGGTAGCGAGTATGCAGGTTGATATACTTGGTAAGGCTGCCTCTCATGAATACTCAGTTTCTCTTCCAAAGATGCAATCAAACCACTCACATCCAGCATCTCACTTGTAAGCCTTTTCCAATTGGCTCTTTCAACAGGAGCCCATTCACTCTTAACTTGATCTAGTGCATTTCTCACTTGATGGATGACATGATTAGGAATTTCTTGGCCACATCCCCTTCTGGTGTCAAGATCTATTACATACTTTTCATATTGCAGCAGTGCTCGTTTGAAGGTGGAGATGGGTTGATTGGTAAAGAGACTGGGTTGAGTAGGAGAAGTGACACATTGAGAAGACTAGGCATAAGGCTGATATAGCTTATGACAGGGTTGAGACTGGTCATATTAAACTTGATAAGGATTAACATAAGGTTGGTAAGGATCATAGCTAGACTAGCCAAGGAAAATAGGGTCCATGGCTCTGAATGATGGAATTATACATACCAGAATACTATTTTTTGATGGCACCAGAAACTGCTTAACCAGTTGATTTAACTCAGAGTCACCATTGGTGTTGATGCAAAAGCCTCCAAAGGCTGGTTGGTTGAAGAACACACCAAAAATTCTTCAACTCTATGGACACAACTTGTCCTAGTTGGTCCCACCATGCGTGCCAATAACTGTTGATGTAGTGGATTGCACCCAGGGTAAGACACCTAGCTCCCACCCTTCCACACACAACAATGGAAACTCCCCTCTCGCCTGTGGGACCAGCGAAGCTGGAGGGGAGAGTGTCTAGATAGGGGCTAGCTCCCTCTGATGTATCTTTTAGGCCTTGGTTTCTCCTACTGCTAACAAAAAAATGTAAAAAAGCGGGGGTATAAAGGGAGAGAGAGATGCTGAAAACAAAACCTAAGCCTAAAAATGAAAAGGTGATACACCAGAAAAGTTGAACCACCCAGCCCAAACATACACTTTTCACCAAGAAGAAATGCCCATACACTGCTTCTGACATGGGAAACTCTTTTGTTTCATTGAGTCAGGGGTCTATAGAGATACAAGGAGGAAAGAACTAGCAAAGGTGTTCTGAGACACACTTTGACAACCTATTCACATGTAGCTATATTCTTGCTGTAGACACTTCTGGCAAACCTGTAGAAAAGAGACTTCACAATGCACTGGACATGCTGTAATCGATATGTGAAAAGCATGAAAGACAATTACTTAAAACAAAAGAAGAACACAGACATATACTTTAAAGTGCAAGTCTAGATAGAGGTAAAAATGCTAAGTCTCGATTCAAAGTAAAATCTGGCAGAGCTTTGCCTTACAAGCCCCAAGAGATTTTTGGGCAGAGTTTTGCCTTAAGGCTGAGAGAATCGATTCTCAAATGAGATTTTTTTACAATATATAGAAAGAGGGAGAGAACTTGGCCCCTTTTGGGAAAGACTTTGGTGCTTTTTTTGCAAGCTAGCCCATGTGCGCTCTGAGCCTTGGGAAGAGGGAGCCGTTTGATTATCGGTTCCTGCTTTGACTTAGGCATTCCACATTAATGTGAAAAACATGGCTGTGCCTCTTTTCTGCAAATAGACTACTCTCTTCTTGCAAACAAATTGTGGTTTGTCCCCTCATAAATGCCAAATGGAGAAAGCAGGTCGCGCTGCTCACTGTTTGTGCCATTTGATGACCATCTAGCAATAACTCGCCTCTCTTCACCACTTGGACTACTTTGTCTTTTCTTACACTTCATCTTCATCCTTGCCTTGTCTCTTCTTGGCTCCTTCATCCCTCAAGGGCTATCTTCTGGTGGGTCGCTGCGTTCCTTGGGCTCTTTTCATAGTTGGCGCTCAGGCAATTTAAAAGAAAATGACTATTTCACTGTCTTAAAATTGACATCCGCACACCCGTCATCGCTTAAAAAATAATGGCTAATCTATCTTCTTTAAGTTTATGGCTTTTGGGACGTCATCATCCTTGGCAAATTCCTTCGGGCCTTTTCTGCGGGTTTCTTGTTTACAGCTTTTTTGAATTCCTTCAAACTTTTTATGTGAAGGAATTTGAATCGTTGAACTGTTGAACCATTTTTGGTTCAATCGGCCGGTTCAATGGCTTAGTTCAGTTAGGCGGTTCAAAGGAGCACCCACAAAGCTAAAGGACAAGTGCCCTTTTGGAAGGTGGTCAGGCGCAAAGGCACCCTTCGAAAGGGTCATTTTCAAGAAGGCCGCCAAGGATGATTTCTTTCAGAAAATTTTCCGAGGCAGTCGGCAGAGGCAAGAAAGAAATCCCTCAGAATTTTTGTCTGAAGGAATTCCTTTAGACAAAAAGTCTGAAGGATTTATTTCTTGCCTCTGTCGACTGCCTTGGAATTTTTTTTGAAATAAATCATCCTTAGAAGACCCTTCTGAAGGGTGCCTTTGTGCCTGACCGTTCCTTCAAAAAAAAAGTCTGAAGGATTTCTTTCTTGCCTCTGTCGACTGCCTTGGAATTTTTTTTGAAAGAAATAGTCCTTGGAAACCTTCTTGAAAATAACCTTTTCGAAGGGTGCCTTTGCGCCTAACTACCTTCTGAAAGGGCACTTGTCCTTTGGCTTTGTGGACGCTCCTTTGAACTACCCGATTGAACTCAGCTGTTGAACGGTTCAACACTGCGCACCACTCCTTTGTTGAACCAAGCCTTTGAACCTACCACTTAAACTGATCAATTGAACCAAAAATTATTCAATGGTTCAACGGTTTAACATTGCGTGCCACTCCTTTGTTGAACCAAACCTTTGACCCTACCACTTGGACCAAGTGTTTGAACCATTCCTTTGAACCAACTGCTTGAACCCAAAATGGTTCAAGGGTTCAACACTGCACGCCATTCTCTTATTGAACCAAGTGATGAACTTTGTCAATTGAACCAAGGCTTTGAACCGAAGTGATGAACCATTTGATTGAACCAAAAGTTGCTGAACCACATTGTTTAAACTTAGGATTTGAACAAAGTGATGAACTTACGTATTGAACCAAGCTGATGAACTGATTGATTGAACCAAGGCTTTGAACCAAGCGATGAACTTTGGCATTGAACCTCAGCCATTGAACCAAATCATTGAACTAAAGTGATGAACCAAGGCGTTGAACCGGTTCAATGGTTCAAAGATGTTAACTCTTTTGAAAGATCATGTTGTTGAACCATTTTTAGCTCACTTTCATTATGGATTTATTCAGACAAGAGTCCGAAGAAGCTTTGTAAAACCTTGCACTCTTTGACTGGTTCTTCATCTGCTGAAAGACTACACTTGCAGAGTCTGTAGAAATTCTGTAGAGTCTATAGAAATTTTAGGACTCGTGCAAAATCAAAAGTATTGGCTCAGAACAACATAAAAAGAAGGGGGACTGATTTTTTGGCCTATTGGGCAAAAAATGGTCAACAAGATGATTTTCTCAAAATGAGAAGTTACAATATATATAGAGAAGAGAGAACAAAAGGTGCCCCTTTTGGAAAAGACTTTTGGTGCGCATTTACAAGTGGCCCATGTGTATTTCGAGCTTTGGGAAGAGGAAGCCGCTTGATAGATAATGTTGTGTTGGCTCCTACTTTGACTTCAAGTGTTTAAACAACATAGGCCACACCATTTGTCTACAAACAAGACCACTCCTTGAAGGCATTCACGCAGTTTGTCTACTCATAAATGCAAAATGGAGAAAAAATGGGTTGCACCGTTCACTATTTGTGCCCCTTGATGACCACTTGGTAGGTGCTGTTCCAACAATTGGAGTAAATCCTTGAGTCGACACCTACCTTCACCACTTGGACTATTTTGTCTGTTTCTACACTTGGCTCTTTTGTCTCTTCCTCGCTTTGTCTTTTTTGGCTCCTTCAGACATTGGGGGCTATCTTCTCGATGGGTCGCTGAGTTCCCTCACACCCTGTCCTTAAGCATTTCAAAATCAATGGCTATTTCACCACCTTAAATTTGACATTTGCACACTTGTCATTGGGCATTTGAACCTCCAACAACTAGTTCACCATGTTTAATTTTGACGTCTTCAGGCCCGTCACCCCTTGGAAATTCTTCGGCCTTTTCCTTTCCTTCAGCTTCTTGCTCTGGTCGGGCTTTTGTCATAGTCGGGTCTTCATTGTCTTAGTGGCCAAATATCTTCAGAATTTTGTCTAAAGGAATTCCTTCAGACAAAAGCCTGAAAGAAATCATTTCTTGACTTTATCTTTTATTTCCTCTTTTCGTCAGCTTTTCTCCTACGGACAAAATGTCCGGAAGAATTATCTTGATCACTTTTGGCCTTCAGAATCTTTTCTTGGGTTTTTTCTCACGGCTCTTCCTGAATTTCTTCAAAATTTTTGTCTGAAGGAATTCCTTTAGACAAAAGTCCGAAAGAAATCATCTTATGCCTTTTGCCTTAGTCTTTTACTTCGGTAGGATTTTCTTTCTAATAAATTCTTGTCCTTTGCCAAAACTCTGAAGAAAACTTACCTTTTCGGCCTTGTTCACTTTTTGATCTTTTTTCAAGTATTCCCTACCCTCTGTAAGGGCATTTGTCCTTTAGGAGACTCTCTTGAACATTCCCATTAAACCGTTCCTTTGAACCAAACGTTGAACCAACTGAATGAACTGAGACAACAAACCAACCCGTTGAACCGAGTGCTTTGAACTAAGTGCTTGAACTAAAACAATTAAACCAAGGCATTTACCTGAATGTCAAACCAAGCTGTTGAAATAACTCATTGAACCAACTGTTGAACCAAGTTGTTGAACCAAGGCATTGAACTAACTGAACTGAACCAACTCATTGAACCAATTGAATTGAACCAACTCATTGAACTAATAATGGTTCAAAGCTCAAGTTCAAAGCTCTTTGAAAGCTCAAGCCATTGGACACCGACGTCGAACCAGTGAACTACTTCCTCCTTTTGCTAAAAGACTTGTGCAAAAAATCAAAATTGAATCGGCTAATAATAGCAAGGGAAGAAGGAGACCAATTTTGGCCTGCTGGAGCAAAAATGGTCAACATGCATCACAAATTAGTCAATTGTGGACCCATAGTGATGTATAATCAACTAAGATTGAAGTCAAAAAATTCAAAGGAATTAAAGGCATGTGAAATGGGAATAGAAGGGCAACCACCAAAAGAAAAAAAATTAAAAAATTGAGAGCAAAGAAATGAACATGTGAAGGTAAACCAAACTGAAATTGAAGGACAAATACATCAAGGAAAAGAGGACATCCAACAGATGACAATGAAAGATATGATTGATACTTTATCTAGTACCACTAGACGCCATGCTTTCCATGTCAAAGGAACCGTTAGAGGCAAAAATGTAATTGTGTCAATGGACAATGGAGCCACTCATAATTTTATAGATGCTAAAATGGTTGCAAGACAGGCTTCCCACTAAGGAAAATGGTGGATTTAAGGTAACTGTGGGGGATGGCTCCTCCATCTTATGCATTTCCAGCACTTTGGAGTTGAAACTAACCATGGGCGAATATAATTATGAAGGAGAGTTCAATGTGATAGACCAAGGTGAGATAGATGTTGTGCTTGGATCCCAATGGTTTCAATCCATTGGTGAATGCACCCATAATTTACAAAAAACAAAACTGAAATTTATGGCAGCCAACAAGGAAATTGTTCTCCATGGTCTAAGCAATGGGACACCCATGTTGGTGACCTCAAAAGGGATGAAACAAGATTTTAATAAGTGGTAACCAAGTAAAGAGTTTCAACAAACTATGGAGCAACCAATGGGGTTGCAAACGGTTGACATTAATGGGGAAGTTACAGAAAAATCAGAACTTCCGATTTTGATGCAAAGAGAAGTTCAACAACTTCATGAGCATACAAGAGGTCAAAAGGGAAGCATGAACAAGGACATCATAATAGAAATTTATGCCAAGAAAGGAAGTTTTTGTATTGCCCCTTTTCATGCATCATTTTCCTTGTCTAATTTCAGATTGCAAGAAGACGCTTGGAGGAAACACTTATTATGTCTTGCTAAGAAAATACATGTTCCAACAAAGAGGGACATAGCAAAGAGGTCCATTGAAGGAGTGATGCCAAGAAGGAAAGAAGGATGCACCTTGCATACAGATGAAGGAGAATTAGATTTCTTGATGGGCAAACAATTGAGTTGTCATCTTGGTAAGGATTCAATGTTTTCTCTTCATGATTGGTTCTTTCATTACCTTGGCTACAAAGCTTATGCTATTATTAAGGTGGTGGTAAGGGATAAGGAGAAGGAGAGGTCTTCCAAGTAAGTTCAAGGAAAGGACATGACAAATACCCTTCATGGATATGGAATCCAGGTGAGCTCTATCAATATAGTGTTGCCATCATGTATAGGGCCAACACGAGGAAGGAGGTAGACAAGGAAAATCATGAAACATGGATCAACGTAGCTGCTGTTTTTAATATTTTCAGTTTGTATTCCTTGAAGTTATTAGTCACCCTGGTAAGCATGGGCACTAAGAAGGTGAGCTTGTCACTTTCCAGCACTATGGGGATGGTCCAAACATATAGTAGTGGTTTTCCCACCACAATGAAAGATTGGGAGAGAGAAAGGGCACACTACCACCAAGTTAAGATAAAACATGATGACATAATTGTAAAAGTGTTGTTAAACATTAATGTTTTTTCTAACATGTTTGCTTCATGTGAGGGTTCATTGGAAAGATCACTTATCAAGGCTAAAAGCAATACAATGGATATGGTAATTTCCAAACAAGGATAGGTTGTGGAAGATGATTTTTATGTGGTTGGCATAAGGGAGACCAATATGGTCCTTGGTTTTTAGTGATTGCACTCACTTGGTGAGTACACTCAAAACTATCAAATCATGGAGCTTAAATTCAAGGTAGAAGGTAATGAGATTGTTTTGCATGGTTTGAGTGATAGAGAGGCCCTTCCTTCTAAGACAAATAGTATGTTGATGAGCATGGGGAAGATGGAAAAGAAGGCTGCCCCTAGACATAAAATGCAGCCACTTTATTTTGAATTGGAACCTTCTACAAAACAATTGGTAGGTGTTGCAAATTCTGATTTTGGTCATACTTATATTGAGAGGGATGATATGAGAATTGATTTCCAAGGGCAACCCAAAATGTGCTTTGGGAAACACCCTATTCCTTTTTGCCAAAGTGGAAATAGTGGTGTTATGAGGAAAATAGGACTCCTCTTGAATTTGGAAGGAATTGAAATTACAAGCAGCTGTTCACAAGGTTCAAATGGCTAGAAAATGAGGTCCTTATACTTACAAAGGAATGATAAACACAGTTGGGCTTACCTATGGATTCTTTTAGGCATCGAAAGCAATTTAATTTGCATATGGCAGCCAAGGGAAGGAGCTGGACAAAAATGTTTGAAATCTGAATTTGTTGGTTGAATTTTTTTTGAGTCAACAAAACAAGTCCAGCCACATAAAAGAATAAAAAATTGGCACTTTGAGAGCATGCTACAGCCCAGAATGGAGAAGACATACCAAGGTACATACCGAAATCTACCACACAAAAAAATATGAATCTAAAGGGCAGGTAAAGCAGTATGTAGAAGGTCAAAAGTCTGATTTTTTTGGTAAAATCCAACCAATAGTGTATTCCTAAAATGTCCATGTTGAAGCTCATTTTTGGCTTGATAGAACATGGAGAGCACAATCCTATATTGTGGGTTGATTGAGGCTTCTATTTGACCAATGTAAAGTTCTTCCTATGCATGAAGGAGATGATAAAAGGAAGTCAAGGAGGGATAGCATGCCACATGTGTTGGGACACATTCAAGAGAGGTTACCACTATATGCTATTGTCACTCAAAGTAAGTTTCATGATGAGATTGTTGCTACTTATTTCCAAATTTTGGAAACATCTTTTGAGGACACATTGATCTCTAGGAGAGGCTACATCAAAGGCAAAACCATATGGCATGTATTATCTCTTTTGGGTTATGTGGGATTCTTGGAAGAAGGTCATGACACCTTGAGCCCATGGGGGTAACCTCTAAGATACACGTTTATCAAGTGGGGAGTTCAAGTTGGAGATTCAATTCAGTGGGAAAGCCATTTTAGTTGGTAAGTGCATCATGAAGAATGTGGGGATAGCCCCATGGCTTTTGCAATTGCTTGAGGATAAACAATTTTGGATGGGGAGGACTATAATGCCCCCCTTTTATCATAACTTTCTTATAGATCAAGGGAAAGAAAGAGAAGGGAACTAGGTGGGGACTATTCAAAGAGCAAAAAAATGAAAAAAGTATTCTAATTTTTAGTTGAGATTATGCAAAAAGTGTTTTTTTATCAAATTTTCACTTAAGGTGGGACCTTTTAAGGGTCATGGGCACTTAAGTCCTAAAAGTGTTTTTATAAAGAAGCTTGTAATATATCATTTTAAAAAAAGGAAAAGGTAAAACTCTTCCTCTCTATTTTGGGCACCACATTTGGAGGAGGAATATCAAAGGAAAGGAAATGCTCATTTGAAAAGGTTATGCATTTTTTGATATTGAAATTCTTGTGCAAGTATGTCAAAAGTTTGAACAAGTGACTTGAGGACGAAAACCTTGAAGTGCACCAAGGAATTTGGGGACAAAAACCTCTATTTTTCTACCAGGGCAACTCTATCCAAGGCTTTAATTGCACCTCAATTTTGCATAGTTGTATGCAAGTGAATCTACAAAGGTGTCTTTGGACACCACCTTAAACAAAATAATTATTACAACCCTTCAGAGAGTTGGAAATACTCAAATTACAGGTCAAAGAGAAGGGTGAACTCGGAGGAGGAGCTTGAATTGAGTTTGGAGGCCATCCCAAGGGTGGTGACTTGCTTTGGGAGGGTGGCGACCCCTCTTAAGGGGAAAAATTGGAATTGGGAACCCTCTTCTAGGGTTAAATTAATTTTCATAATATATTATAGTTGGTGAATTGTTTTTGGTTAATTTGCATGTGTGGAAGGTCTATCTAGACCTTAAAAATATTTAGGAATTTATCATATATTTTTGGCAACTTGGGTGACTTGATTGGAGAAATCTGGGAGTTGAATTGAGGGGAAAATTCCAAGAAATATTATTCAGATTTATTTTCCCTATTTTTCCAAAGTGTGGTAAACCACTTGTGGAGTTTTTTGTGGTGTTTGGTGATTGAAAAATGTAGTTGCACCTTATGTAAAAATAAGATTAGTGGCAGGGGTATTTTCAGCCATTTTGCCTAATTTCAATTGTTTGGCAATTTATTCAAGGGTTTGTTGGGTAAACCCCAACTAGGTCTAAATCATCCCATTTGGGGACATTACAACTGAAGACCATTATTTTTTTTAATTTGTTTGTTCCATGTGTAGATTCATTTCGGAGATCACTTACAATGGCAAAGAGCAATGCAAGGAATGAGGTGATCTCCATACATGGGCAGCCAATTGGAAGGGGTAAAATTTTCAATTTGCAAAGGTAGCCCCAAAAGTGCCATGGGGGGCACCCTATTCCAAGTGGTAGGAATGATTTTGAGCACAAGGACGGCATGAGACCCCTATTGGATTGGGAAAAGGCCCAAGTTATGAATTCTCGGAGGGAAGGTATGGTTTTGGAAGAATTTATGGTCCTATTTTCTTCGAGTAAGTTTTGAAATTGTCCTACATTCATGGCTAACATTATACACGAAGGACAAATTTTGTGGCATAGAATAGCCAAGGGGACTGGAAATTTTGGTATAAGGTCTGAAATTTTTGTCACCAAAATTTCTTTTTTGTTTGGGGTTGCTAACATGGTATTTTCAATCATTGCATGGTTGTTTTCATCGGTCAACTTGTTGAATGTTGCAAGGAGATGTTGGGTTGATACTCATTGTATCATTTTCATGTTGTTGGCCATGAAAATGATAGGCATAAGGCTGCTGTTATCAGTTGTGAATAGCAAGTTTGCAAAAAATAAGAGGAAAACATTGATGGAAATGGGTGGAGGAAGGGTTTGGCTGAAAGGTATCTTTAGTGCAGCCACCAAGGCACCTAGTTGGATGAATTTCCGAGTGTTGTATGGCTGTTGTGACTTATTTTCAGCCCACCCACAATCTGATTTGCATCATATATTGAGTGGGACGCCTTGCCAAGTCATGAGAGGATATATGAGAACTCAAGGGTTTGGTAATCCAAAACCTTCATTGCATGAGGATAGTCGAATGGGACGGCTACAACACAATGATTGGGGATTCCATCATTTAAATGGAATTCATGAGATGATTGCAAGCAATGGAATAAAGCTAGTTTGTCATGTCTATAAAGCATGATGAAAGTGTGATTGCAAAGATGTTATACACTACTTTTTTCAATAATTTGTTTGTTACATGTGTAGGTGTGAGAGGTGAGACTTTTGGTTTTAGTTGAGATTCATTCCCAATCCACATAGATCCTCATTTGTACCTGGTTTTGGAAGGTACAACCCTTCTTTCTAGTGAAGAGATCAACTTCCCTGGGTTCTGGATTGAAGACAAGGGTGCCACTTTGGTAAGGGTTGATTGGATTTGTTCCATGTGAAAGGTAAACATTCAAGCATACAAAAGTTGGCTAAGTGGGAAGATACAGGGCAGGTAAGTTTGCAATTGCTTGAGGACAAGCAATTTTGGAGAGGGAGGACTGTAATGTCCCCTTTTGAAAATAAATGAAATCAGGTTGAAGATCTGTAGCTTAATTTTACTTGTAAGCTAACGAATGGTAATTGGGGAAATTTATTTTAATAATTAATTAGAGTTTCCTGAATAGTGATTTTAATCATTTGTTATTTTAAGGCAATTTTAATTGATTATTAGAATAATGACACTGTCATGATTAATTATTTAAATTACCTGAAAAGTGATCTTTACCACTCATAAAATTAAGGTAATTTAAGTTAATAATTGAAAAGTATTTTTAATTAATTAATTACTCAAAAAAGTGATTTTTATCACTTGCAAATAGAGCAATTTAATTAATTAATTATTAGATTATTTGCTCCAAAAGTAATTTTAATTATTAAAGCAAATTAATTTAATAATAGGAGACTGAATTGTGACCTTGTTGACCTTTGAGTTCCAAATTTAAGCGCTACCCTTTGGGTGGGATTCAAAAGTGGCAAAGAGAAATTAAAGTTCGGCAATGATTTTTAATTCATGCATTGGACTCCTTCACATGGTCTGTCCCCTTTGGGAGGGTATTTATTGCAAGCAAGGGATCCATTTTTGAGGTTATGTTGATTTGGGATATTAAATTGATGATCAAGTATGTCAAGCTTGTTCAAAGTGACTTGAGGACGAAAATCTTCAAGTGCACCAAAGGTTTGGAAACAAAAACTTGCATTCCTTTATTAAGGGCAGCTCTATTCAAGCATTGTAATTGTACTTTAGATTTGCATGGTTGCATGCAATTGGTCTTGCAAAGGTGTTCTGAAACACCACCTTGATTTAGAAGATTGACGAGCATCTTGGAGAGCTTGGTGAATGTATTTTGTAAGTTAAGGAGGGTGGCAACTTGGCCACTAGGGTAGGAGACCACGTTAAGGGTCGCATTACAAAAAAAACCCCTCTCTCAAGGTTTTGAAAATTTGTTTTTAAATTATTCTAGCTAGGGAAAAATGGTTTGGAGCTGAATTTTTAGGATTTGGAGGGTTGTGTACACAAATAATATTTTGAATTTCTTATATTATTTCTAAATTTATTCCTAATTATTGGAAAGGTTTTGTAGGTCATTTTGGGCCTCAAACTTGTCAGAAAAAACATAATAAAATTGGTAATATTATTTGGTAATATTTCTCCTAATTTTGGCATGATAATTTCGGAAGAAGTGGTATCTATTACAGTGAACTTAGTATGTAATTTTTTGGTCATTTTATTGAATATATTGAATTGGAAATTGGGTTGATACAGGTGCAATTAATCACATTATTTTCCTAAATATTGGTGCCTAGGGTTGAGTGGTGATTTACCATTCCAAGGCCTTAATCTTGCTTGGTTGGTTTCCTATATTTTACATGAGGGTTTTTAATATTTTATTGTGATTTTTTTGAGATTGTTTTTGATTAATTAAGGCAGCAAACCAGGGGCCAAACCCTATACAGTCAAAAAAGACAGGAAGGCTGGCAAACAAAAGATGCCAGCACCGAACCAACGACACAGTCGAGAACAAAGTCAGAAGCAAAACAAAACACTGGAAAGATCAGAGTCAAAAAGGATGAAACTACATAACTATAGAATTAACAAGATCCTTAAGATTCTCATTGTCTGCATTGTCAACATTCCCTGGATTACCCACCGCTTCCAACATAGTCATATTCAACAGAATGTTATTTCGAAGGCCTTTGGTGAAGACCTTTTCCAGCTTTTGAATGTGGACCTTTAAGGCCTCAATATCTATTTTCAAATCATTCTCATTCTCTGAACCATCACTAGCTTCTTTTACATGCATCTTCTCCTTATTATCAGCAGTTCTCCTAGAATCAACACCCTGCTCTTCAGTGACCTCAAAAACCCAAGAAGCTCGTTTCCCACCAATGTCCTCCGAAATTTCTTGAATTTTTGGCTCTTCATACCCTAATTACCGCTTTGAGCTTCGAACAAGTAACAAGCCCTCAGTTTTGTTTGCACTGAATGCAGAAGTGAAGGCTCATTTTACAAAATGGCCCACCACGGTGACGTCTACTTTCATGCTTGAAAATAATTCTCCCTTGGTTTTCATGATGCAACTCTCGCACCTCCACCTCATGATACAAGGAATTAATCATGACAATCAAGGAAGTACTAAGGTTATCATTTTCCATGATCTACAATGGCCTTCTCCACGTGGACCATCTTTGAAAGCTATCTTCGTCATCAAAGTGCATCATTCATGCTCTGTCATCTCCTTTTGAATGATCTCTCTAATGTTTGGGGGTTTATGAGCCCCTTGTCTCCATACCCTCCATCCTAAGAATTGCTGACCAAGGTTGCCACAAGCATCAGCAACCCTGTTACCTTCTTTGTAGGTGTGGGAAATCTCAACTTTGGAAAACTTTTGTAAAAGAAATTGGATGTCCGTAATGATGTCTTTTAGATGGATACCAATGTTAGATGCTTTATTAACGGCATCTGTGACCAACTTATAATATCCTTGAATATTCAAATTTCTAATTCCTAGGGATATAACTAACTTTAATCCCCAAAGTAAGGCCATAGCTTCAGCATAGTTATTGCTCTAGCAACCCATGCCACCAACATAGACAATAGACATCCCTTCTTTTTCATTTCTTATTATTCCTCCTCCACTTGCTTTACCACTCAACTTGGATGCCCCATCAAAATTGAGTTTCATCCAATTGGGTTTAGGTGGTATCCATTTAGTATGAAGTCTCTAAAGAATTTTGGAATTATCATGCCCAGGGATAAGGTTTAAAACATTCCATTTGGCCGCAATTTGACTTTCAAATTCAGATAGGGGTTTCTCCACAACACTAATATGAGCTATTGTAACACTTTCCAAGATGGTCATAGCAAAGGAGTTAAACACCTGAGCAACATTTCTAGTAGTGTCCCTAAAATTTTTGTGATTTCACTCTTTCCATAAAGTCCAACTCAAGCATGGCAGAGCTTGCTTCCATAATTCCTTATTCCAGGGATGAGTGAAGGTTGAGTTCTAGCTAAGAATTACTTCTTTAAGGTCAGAATTTAAAACCCATTCAATGCCAAAGTTGTTAAGTATTGTGCCCCATAAATCTCAGGTAAACTCATAGTGTATGAATAGGTGTGAAACTGATTCCTCTCTAGAACCACATAGAAAACATCTGTTGAGCAAAGTAAACCCCCTCTTTTGAAGGTTGTCCTGAGTAAGGATTTTGTTATGGGAAGTAGCCGACCAAAATAAGTTAATATTTCGATTGAGTTTATGATTCCAAACCTTTTTCCATACCTCCTTATTCTGAACTTTAGGTGTAAGCAGATGATAGGTAGATTTGATAGAGAATGATCCATTCTTATTCAGCCACCAGTATTGTTCATCCTCCCGAGGGAAGAGTGGGATTCTAATCTCCTGAACACATTGCTGGATCATTTGAATTCTTGGGATAAGTTCAGGCCTGTGCACATAGCAATCCAAAAGGTTTTTCCAGCTCCTTATCCCATTCTTATTTTCCATATACTCACTAACCCTATTACCAAAGAACTAAGTAGTCAGGTCTATAATTTCTCCATAGTTTCCTTGGGAGATGAGAGGCTTGTCCCTTAACCAATTATCCTCCTAGAATTTAATCTGCCAACCATTTCCAAACTTCCACCTAATTCCCAGTTTGAGAAGACTTCTACTTTTTAGCATTTTATTCCATATCACAGACCCCTGGGGGATTTTTCTGAGATTGTTACAACTATGGTTTGATGATTTTATTTTTAGTATTGAGTTGTAATTTCAGCAACTAGGGTTTTTTGTATTTTAGTAAATTATTTTAGTTTAGCAAGGGTTGTGGAATAAACCCCTTTTTACTCATTTGTCCCAATTTGGGAACATTACAAGCTATCCCCACGTTCTTCATAATACACTCACCAACTAAAATTGCTTCCCACTGAAAAGAAGCTCCAATTTGAATTCCCATCTTGCTATACCTGTATTTGGGAGGCTATCCCCATGAGCTAAATATGACATGACCACCTTTTAGAGGCTCCTCATGTCACCAAATAAATAACATATGCCATATTGGTTTGATTTTGATGAAACCTCTCATGCTTGTGCCTCAAATGGGTATCAATGCGCCCTTAAAAAGTGTTTCCAAAGCTTGAAAAGAAATAACAACAAGCTCACCTTGAAACATACTTTGAGTGAAAGTAACATAGAGATGCAATTTCCCTTGGGCATGTCTCAATACATGTGGCACCCAACCTTCCCTTGAATTCCCTATATCCAACCCTTCGTGCATATGAGGAACATCATAGGAATCAAATAAAAGCCTTGATCCACATACAAGATAGGGTTGTACTTTCCTCATGCCTTCCCATTCTTTGTCAAGCAAAGAGTGTACCCTATCATGAGCATTTTCAAAACATACTATGGGCTGGAATTCATATAAAAAATCAGACTTCTTACCTTTGCATTGCTATTGTACCTGCCATTCTAAATCAGAATTTTTTGAATGATCAAATTCAAAATTCACCTTAGCATATATCCCTCCTATCATGAGTTGTAGCGTGCCCCGAAAGTGCAAATTTTTTATCATTTTTTGTGGTTGGAATTGATTTTTTGTCTCAAAAAATTCTAAGGAATAAAATTCAGACTTCAAGCCAATTTTTTTAGCTCTTCCCCTTGGCTGCCATATGTAAATTAAATTGCCTTTGATGTCGAAAAAAGTCCATAAACAAGCCCAACTAATTCTAACATTTTTCGGGAAGTAAGAGGATCATCCTTTCTTGAAATTTAGACCTTGTGAAGAGCTTCTTACAACTTGAGCCTTCTCCAAAATCAATAGAAGTCTCATGCCCTTCATAACACCCTCATTATTATCCTTGCAAAATGAAATAGGGTGCTACCTAAGGCAATTTTGGGACTGCCATTGGAAATCAAGTTTCTTTTCAACCCTTTCACAACATGTAATGACAAAAATCAGAATCTATCATGGTTACCAAGTGCCTTGTACAGAGTCTTATTTTGGAAATAAGGGGATGCATTTGATTGTCTTGTGGCAGCCTTATCTTCAATCCTCATTTTCTCTTCCTTCATGCTCATGAAACATCCTCTTATCATGCTATTTGATGAAGATGGAGGCTCTTTATCACTAAAACCATGCAAAATGATCTCATTACCAGCCATTTTGAATTTCAACTCCATGGTTTGATAGTTTTGAGTGTACTCACTAAGAGAGTGCAACCATTGAATATCAAGCACCATATTTATCTCCCCAATGCCAACCACATAAAAATCATCCTCTACCACATGCCTTTCCAAAGTGAGACTAAGTTTTGGAACCTTGGTAGTATAAAGGATAGTGAACCCATCCACTACTGTGACTCTAAACCCTTTGAACTCTATAGACTATAGGCCACATGATGCCACAAGCCCTCTATCAATAAAGTTGTGGGTTTCCCCACTATCAATGAGTATAGTGACCAATGTACCCTTCAGTGATCCCTTCATTGTAAAGGGATAATACCTAGGAGCTCCTGAAAGTGATGCCAAAGTACCACTCAACTCCTCTCCTTCAATCTCTAGTGTTCCCTCCTCATAGGTGGTTATCCCAAATTCTTCCTCCTCATTCTCCTCTTTGAAAAGTACCTCAATTTAGTGTACTTTCCCCTTACCACGACAATTGTGGGCCTTTTCCTAAGGATCCTTATATGTGAAGCAAAGAACCTTCCTTCTCAATTCATTTCTCACCTCATAGGTACTACTTCGTAGCTCTTTCTATTGCCCCAAACCTGATTGGTTTGTTCTAATCAATGAACCCTCATGAGTGGCCTTTCTTTGGAGAATCTATGTAGTTTCCCCTTGGCTGTCCCAAACTACCATCTCTATGCTTCCCTGTAGGTGGGAAAAAAAGACCCTTTGGCTTCCCCAAAGGTGTGAATTTGCCCTTTGGAGTAGAAGACTTCAAATCACAGGCCTTTTGGATGGCCTCCCTTAAAGAAGTTGGATCAAATGCCTTGACCAATCCCCACAAGGAATCAACCAAGCCCTCAATGAAAAACACCACCAATCTCCTATCCGATATGTTAGTTACCATGACTGAAAGTCTCTAAAACTTTAAAACATAAACATCCACTAAGGCCTTCTGCCTTAATTGAGTTAAATTACAGAAATGATGTTTCAGATCTACCCTATCAATCTCCTACTAAACTCCTTATAGGAGTGTATGTGTTGATGTCCCTATGTGATCAAACCATGGTACCACCAATTGTGGGTTTCTCCCTCTAAATACAATGTGGCAAACTAAATGGCTTCCTCATCTGCCATAGGTCAAAGTGAAAAGGTGTCGACCTTTTGAATCCAAGCCCTCGCCAAGATCCTATGTGACCTATCAAAAGTGAAAAGGGATAACTTCCCCAACTCATGTTGGATATCTCCTAGGCTGCCCCTATGCCGCTGACCAATCCTAGGCTCACTATTACCCTATTTCCAAGCTAAAAACTCAAAAAAACTCATATCCCCTCTCAATGTAGTGGATAAAGTATCATACTCATCCATCTCCCTCTACAACTCCTCACATGGGTTAGGTAACCCATCCCTCATTGACACGGGCTCCTCCCTCTAAACGAATATAGGTTGGGTCAGCCTACGTGTGGATGCTCCATTCTCTAATGGGGTATATGTGTATCTAGCCTACTCCTTGAAGCACCACTATCTCCATTGAGTGGCTTTAAGCTACTCATATCACTGAGGGTACGAAGAAACCCCTCCATCATAGCTATTATCTGCTCCTAAGAGTAGGAATATCTCTCAAAACTCTCCTCTGCACATTTATCCCTCTTCTCCCTCTCTGACTCCTAGTGATCCATGTTACCCATTACCTGTTCTTGCTTTGATGACCCACCTGGTGGAAGTCCTTCTCCCCTCTTATTACTCCTTAGGTAATACTTGCCCTCTTTACTGCCACTCATGTATCAACAACCCTCACACCCATAGTATAGCCAAGATATGGCTCTGATACTACTGTAATGTCCCCAAATGAAACAAATAAGCAAAATAGGGGTTTTCCAACAAACCCTTATGTAAAACTGAAACAATATAAAATTTGAACCCAAAAACTAGAAAACCCTAGATGAAAAGAATGACCAAATTCCAAGCAACACACACTCCAATATAACCCCAAAGTTGTTGAAGATAAAATTGAAATAAATTACCTCTTTTGTGGCAAGGTGGAAATGGCGATGAGGCTGAAATTTACCCCTGCAATAATTTTGATTTTCAAATGCCGGTATAGCTCTATTTTATCCTTCAAATCTATTTTGAAATCCTTACAAAAACTCCCAAATAATTGTGCAAAAATCATACAAAATATTAGGACCTCCAATGAATACATTAGGGCTGCAAATTGTCAAAGTAACCCTTCCAATGAAATCGCCACACTTGGAAAAATTTATAGACTTAAATCTGAATATTAAATCCTTCAAGTTGCCCTTTGACAAGCCCTTTAAGTCTCCCAAAGCAAGTCGCCAATATTGAAAAATTAATATAATAATTTTTAGAATATAAATCAGAAAATATATGTTTATTCTTTCCAAGTTTAGAGCCCAAAAGCACCCTCAAAACTCTCCTAGCTAAATTGCTCCACTTGAAAACATAATATCAATAATTCTAAATTATTTTCCTTGTATCCAGTCCTCAGATAACCCAAATCTAACATGCAAAATTATTAGAAAAATATAATAATAATAATAATAATAATAATAATAATAATAATAATAATAATAATAATAATAATAATAATAATAATAATAATAGTAAAAATATTATTATCAATTTTTGACCTGTTTTTCACCTTTGGAGCAAACTCAAGCATGCCCTAGAGCACTTGCCTAGCCCTCAAGGGAAGTCACCAAGCCTAGGAAACCTCCTTGCTGCCTTATGGTATTCACCCACCTTCCTAGACCTGCAATTTGTATTTTTTCAATTTTTTTAGGAGGTCGTTTAATTCTTGAATGAAGCTGGTGTTCCAAAACACTTTTATAAGACCAATTGCATGCAACCATGCAAATCTAAAGCATAATTACAACCCTTGAATAGCACTACTTACAATGAAAGAATTGACATTTTTGTCCCCAAACCCTAGTACACTTGAAGGTTTTCATCTTCAAGTCACAATGAACAAGCTTGACATACTTGATCAATAATTTAATATTCAAAACATGCATAACCTTTCAAATGATCTTTCAATTTCCTCATATATCCATCTCCAAAGGTAGTGCCCAAAGTGGAAGGAGATGACTTTTTGAATCATAAGGAATTTTACTTTTTGAATTACCTTTTTGAGGGGTTGGGCTCCCATAACCCTTAAAGGTCCCCCCTTAAGTGAAAATAGACCAAAAGTACTTCTGCACAACTCAACTAAAAATTAGAAAACTTAAAGTACCTTTTCACTTTTTTACTCTTTGAATGGCCCCTCTCATTGTTCCCCTTTCTTTCTTTCCCTTAGCCTTGTGGGAGAAAAACTAAGCTAAGGGTCTACGAGCAAGCTATGCCAAAAAGGGGAACATTACACGCCACCCTCTAAAGGGTCTCCAACAACTATGCCCCTCTCCCAAAACCCTGCAAATTGTTGTGCTCTACAAGATGATGACATAGAAACCACAAACTGATCAATTCTACCCTTTGCAACCCCTAAAATGAAGCTGCCCAGTTGAAGGTTAAGGATTTCCATCCTTAACTTCAGATTTTCAATAAAAGTTTTCATCTTCAATGGAGATAAGTCAAGCAATTCATGCTCAAACTTATAATTTCAATTCATAAACATGGTAACCTTTTAAAATGAACCTCCTTCCCCTTTTTATATCTTTCTTTTAAAAGCCCTTCCAAAAGGTGCATTCCACTTGGAGGGAATATTTGAACATTTTAAAAAGTACATGCCTTATAACTTCACTTAAGGGTTAAACTAATCCATGATCAAAAAATCACCTTCTCAAGTCAAAATTAGAATATCAAAAGTACCCTTTTACAATTTTAAAAAAAGAACCAAAGCTTCCCCTTTAATTTTTCTTTACCTTAGCCTATGAGAAACAATAAGAAAATAGGCTAAGGGTCTTCAAACACTCATACTTGAGAAGAGTACATGACATTTAACCAAACTGTAAATTACAACTTTCACCATTGAAAGATATGACAGGTCTATTGCAAGCACAAAGTGGGGTGTTGTCTGGAGGAGTTGGAAGTGCAAGTGGTACTTGTTGATGGTGCTATGTGGCTTCATTAGTTTGAGGGTCTAATGCATAGTGTTTTAATGTGGGAGAGCAATGACCAGTTGGATGTTAGTTTTAGGGAAAGTGTTGAAAATATACAACTCATATCTGTATGCAATCAAAAATGCATCATGTCTATAAACCAATCCTAGCTTGGAGAAGATAGAGCATACCTACACTTTCGATTGGAGATACATTTGTTAAGCAGGAGCATGACCAATATGGGGATCCGCTAAACCCGATTAGGGGATCACTTGTCAGAATACACCATGCTAGGAAGGGTTTCAAATCCTACAGTCTAACACAATCACGCAACAACCCTAAAAGAGTCATAGGTTTAATGTTCACTCTATTATAATAACAAGAAAATAAATCTAATTTAGTGGACACTAAAGCTTGTGAAAAAAAGCAGGGGTTAGAAACAAAACAAACTAAACTAAACATGCATAGAAAACATATATTCACGTCAATGTAAATGGAATCCTAATGCATGGAAGAAAGAAGCACACTGCATTATCTATCTACTCTTATAAAAGAAAAATAAAGTTAGGAATACTTACCTTGAAGACGAACCCATCGAACCTCAGTCTCTCCCTTGGCCAAGGTGCTTCGCAAGAGATTGCTTTGGTATGTAAGGATAACAAAGAAAAATCAGCTCTAGGCTACACAAATGTTGAACACAACTATCTACTAAGAGGGGGGTGACTCAGTAGATCGGCTAAAACTAGTTCTTTTAAACCTTTTAGAGAAAATACGAATTCATATGCAAATCAAAGAAAAAAATGTAGAGATTACACATACACACAAAAACACATTATTCAAGGTTTTTACGTGGAAAATCCAAAGTGAAAAACTACGGTGAAAATGACTATTACAATATACTGTTCTAATCCAGCCTCACTATTAAATGCCTTACTGGCTAACCTCATTGGTTACATTCAAGAGCACTCACTCTATGGAAGCATCCACTACCTAAGGAGACATCAATCCCCTAACTGAGCACCAACTCATTTTTTTGATGGCACCAACCAATCAAAACTATGAAGCTACAACTTTAGAATACAAGATGGATTCACAAATGAATCCAAATCAATTTCTATGTTACAAGTCTAGTCTATAACTGCTCAATCTCTGCACATTCTCTGTGTGCTCTTCCTTCCTATCTATCTCACTCTTTGTTGCTCTATCTTTCACTCTATGTCTGCATACATTTCAAAGTGACACTCTTCATTTGAATAAGAAACTAATCTACATCAATGCTTCAACAAGGGGTTTTATGGAGGTATAATGAGGAAGAACCTACCAGAGGTAATCCAAAGGCACACTGTTGGACGGTTGCTCACCTGAACCTATACTTCAACCTGGAAACTTCTTGTTGACCTACAGAAGAGGATCTAGAATGCACTAGATATACTGGTATCAACCTATGAAAGCATTTAAAATAAATGACTGAACATAAGACAATACACAAGCATATGCAAAAGTGTCAAAATCAAATGGAGGTAAAACACTTCTTTGGATTAAAGGTAAATTTATTTAGGGCTTCACCCTATAAAAACTGAGAGATCCTTTTGAAAACTGAGAGATTACAATATATAGAGAAATTGGAGAAAGATTCTTTACTAGTCAAGAGCAAGAGGCCCATACTGCATTGAACACTTCTGCAATGAAGAAATCACCTATACTATTGTTGCTTCTCATTAAACGTGCCTATGAAATCCATGCTGTAGGTGTCTCATATATTGAATTTACTACATGGACGTATTAAACACTCCATCAAGAGTATGGGTCACTTCTCTCAGCAACTGACAAGGCCATCTCTCTTCATGTCCTAGGCCATGCTCTCCAACGGTTAACCCATCGCCTTTAAATTGACGTCCGCAGACTTGTCATCTCATTTGAAAACCAAAGTCTATTTTTCATAATGAAGATGTTGAGCATAATGAGTTCTGTTTCACCTTTCACTAAGGCTTGAGTAACCTAAGATTATAGTTGTCATACGCAAACACCCTGACACATATTTAAATGCTTTTTTTCATGCTCTTATTGTGCACTTTGCACCTACTCACATGTAGGCATCATATTTATCCATCTGTATTCATTTAGAATGGATTTTAGATCATTTGTGGTGGTATAATCATTCTTTGTAAATATTTTACCAGCATGGTTCCTCAATTATTTAACTTTTTTGTTCACACATTACTTCCTTATTATATGAGCAACTCTCTTGTTTTTAATCATTTTTACTACATATTGACAACATTCTAGGATTTTTTTCATCATTTATTGTTTTTTAGTATGGGATATTTTTGTAATTACACTAAGTTATAAAGTTCCATGGGGGTTTACTAATTCAGCCTTGTCTAGCTTCATGCATTTTTGTGCTCTATTTTGGGTACCTTTTCACTCTTTCAATTACTTGACTTTACCATCACCACTAGGGCCATCTTCTTGAGAGATAGTTATTTTGTATCTTTGGTAAATTTTTGATAGTTTACGGTATCCTTTAGATTTTTTATGGGGATTGTTCTCCTTCTGAAGAGTAGCTATTCTAGTGAATATAGTGTCAGTGTGTTAGTGTTCAAGTAGTGGATTTAGCCCACTCATATAGACTTTTTTGCATCACTCCACCCAGTCAAAAATATGGGAGGGTATAGTGTAGATCCCACTTCTTTAGTTATCATGTTCCTTGATAACCCTTGGCACACCACATCTTCTAGCAATAGATAAAATTTATTTGGTAATTTTTTTTGGACTGTTGTCACCTCTGACAATCTATTTTTGTAATAGCTATTATGGTGAATTTCAGTGTCAATTTTTTTTGTGATCAAGTAGTGGATCTAGACCACTCATGCAGATTGAGTTCCTTTGTGACCTTTGAGTCCACTAAGTGTTGACGCAGTGGATTGCACCTGAGGCAGGAGGCCGAGATCCTGCCTTCCACATGCAACAATGGAAACTCCCCTCTCACCTATGGGACCATCGAAGCTAGAGGAGAGAGTCTCTAGATAAGGGCTAGCTCCCTTTGATGTATCCTTTAGGCCCTAGTTTCTCCTACTGCTAACAAATAAAATGGAAAAAAGGGGGGGATGAAAAGGGAGAGAGAGATGCTGAAAATAGAACCTAAGCCTAAAAATGAAAAGGTGATACACCAAACAATGTTGACCCACTCAGTCCAAACATACACTTTTCACTAGGAAGAAACTCCCATACACTTCATCTAAAGGGGGAAGCTCTTTTGCATCTGTGAGTCAGGGGTCTATAGAGATACAGGGAGGAAGGAACTGGCAAAGGTGTTATGAGACACACTTTGACAACCTATTCACATGCACCTATATTCTTGCTGTAGACACTTCTGGGAGACCTACAGAAAGGAGACTTCACAATGCACTAGACATGCTGTAATCGATCTATGAAAAGTATGAAAGACAATGACTTAACATAAAATAAGAACACAGACATATACTTTGAAGTGCAAGTCCAGATAGAGGTAAAAATGCTAAGTCCTGATTCAAGGTAAAAACTAGCAGAGCTCTGCCTTACAAGCCTGAGAGATTTTTGGGTAGAGTTTTGCCTTCAGGCTAAGAGAATGGATCCTTCTCAAATGAGAAATTTATAATATATAGAAAGAGGAAAAGAACTTGGCACTTTTTGGGAAAGACTTTTGGTGCTCTTTTTGCAAGCTGGCCCATGTGCGCTTTGAGCCTTGGGAAGAGGGAGCCGTTTGATTGTCAGTTCCTGCTTTAACTTTAGCATCCCAACCTTAATGAGGAAGCACAAGTCTCACCTTTTCTCTACAAACAAATTGCTCTCTTCAAGGCATTTATGTGGCTTGTCTGCTTATAAATGCAAACTAGAGAAAACAAGCCATGCCACTTACTATTTGCATCATTTGGTGACCATCTGACAATAACTCACCTCCTCTTTTCCACTTGGATTACTTTGTCTCTTTCTACACCTTGTCTTCTTCCTGATTTATCTCCTTCTAGCTCCTTTAGCCCTCAAGGCTATCTTCTTATGGGTCGCTACGTTCTTTGGGATCTTTTTTGGTTGGCACTCAGGTAATTTAAAGGCAAATGGCTATTTCAACATCTTAAATTTGACATCCGCACACCCATTGTCATTTGAAAAAAAATGGATAGTCTATCTTCTTAAAGTTGATGACTTTTGGGACGTCACTGTCCTTGGAAGATTCCTTTGGGCCTTTTCCTTTGACTCATCCTTTGTTTCAGACCCTCTCGAAGGGGAAGTGTCCCTTCAGATCTGGAGAGATGCCCTTCATTTGGCCAGCTGAGTGCCCCCTACAAGGGCACCTACCTTTGTCTCTTCAGCCTTTTTTGTAGGCTTTTTTGTGGGCTTTTTTCTTGCAGACAAAAAGTCTGCAAGATTTGGCCGCTTTGATTTCCCCAAGTCCTTTTGAGCTCGCGACCTTCCTCTGAATTCCTTCAAAATTTTTGTCTAAAGGAATTCCTTTAGACAAAAACTATGAAAGAATTCAAAGCTTTAATACTTTCTGCACATTTTTGAAATCCTTCAGTTGGCTTCAAAGTGCTCCCTGCCCTCTTCAAGGGTTTATAAACTTAGAACTACCCTCCACAAGGGCACTTTCCTTTCAGGATTCTTGAACCTTTCACATTGAACTACTCCTTTGAACCAACCATTGAACCAATCCATTAAATCGGTTCAATAGTTCAAACATTTGTTAAAACAAGACATCAAACCATTTGATTGAACCTGCCGATGAACTTTAATATTGAACCAAAAACGTTGAACCAACGTATTGAACCAAGTCGATGAACTGACTGAGTGAACCGAGTGATTAAACCATCCAATTGAATTGAAACATTGAACTAAGGCATTAAACCAATGCGTTAAACCAAGATGATGAACCGTTTGATTGAACCAAAGTGATGAACTTGCTGATTGAACCAAGGCTTTGAATCGAAGTGATGAACTTGCCCATGAACTTTAATATTGAACCAAAAAATGTTAAACCAATACATTAAACCAAGCTGATGAACTGACGCATTGAACCAAGGCATTGAACTAAAGCATTGAACCAAAGTGTTGAACCAATTCAATGGTTCAACGGTTCAAAGCTGCTAACTCTTTGAAAGATCATGCCGTTGAACCACTCTTCCAACCTTTGAGAAAAAGTGACTTTGAACCATTTTAGCTCTCTTTCCTTGTGAATTTCTTTAGACAAGAGTCTGAAGAAGCTTTGTAAAACCTTGCACTCTTCGACTGGTTTTTCATGCGCCAAAAGACTCTCCTATAGAGTTCATAGAAGTCTTTGCAGAGTCCATAGAAATTGCAAGACTCGTGCAAAATCAAAAGTACTGGCTTAGAAAAACATAAAAAAAAGAAGGGGGACTGATTTTTTTGCCTATTGGGCAAAAAATGGTCAACATTGAGTGCATTTGTATTTGATGGCCTCCATTCCATCTAGTGCACCTTTTTAAAATTATGTTTGAGTATTCAATCATTTACTTTTTTGGGATGCCTTGCAACATATGTTTTTGCTCTCTCAACTTTAGATATTTTTACTAGTTTTTGGTTACTTTGTGGTGATAAATTTCATCCTTGGTGACTCTTTTTCCCCACTGTTTTAAGATTAGTATTTTTTTTAGAGTTAGCCTCATACAAAGTACCAGTTATTATTTGAATTGGTGGTTATAATGAATCAACATCCATGTATTCTAATAAGATGAATTGGTTACCATAGGGACATTTTGTATTTCACTATGATTTGTATATAGGTACCTGATTAGACCTAGTTGTCGAGACCTATACAATCTCTTTGCTTTTTATTTTCTCACTCTTTATTTTGTATTTAACAGAGGGTGTTAGAGTAAAGCATATAAGATTTATTTGGGAGTTGTTTGTTTATTTTTGGAGATTCTATTTTATTTTGTACATGTATTTTTTGAGAACATAATAGTAATAAACACTCAAGGTTACTCATGAAACAAGATTTTGTTGTATGAAATAACTTACCTTGCCTATGTAATAGGCACTCCCATTTAATTTTGACTTGGTCGTATGTGGATAGCCACATAGAGATTGTGAATATATTTACATATACTTTATTTTACATATTTTTGTATGTTGTGTAATGTTTATGTTATTATAACTATGGTAATGGTGTGTAGGAGTGATCCCACAATTGTATGAGTGCATATAACATTCTATAATTTTCAATAAAATCAGTAAGGAAATTCATTCCAACCATTTTTGTGAAAGACTGGATGGATAATTTTTTTAATAACAAAGCATGTTTGGATGGAAGTTGTAGCATTTGTGATGGATTGCCAATTTTTTTTAATAATGTATCTATGTGGAGAGTAAAAGGGAAATTGGGCAAGAATTAGTTGATTTGAGCAAATAAAAATATGTGACATATTGAGTAAAATATGACAAAGAATCTAAAAGGTTTGAGCATCTTATATAACAACTACACATTTTAGAATTTATGGTCAATTTCAAGGAGGAAATTGTTTATGAGTATGTAGGCACACACACAGGGCTAGATGGTTGGATGAACATTTCAAGTTAAGCAATGACACATTGTTAATTGGTTCTATTGTTTAAGAAGTTGACATTTCTGATAATTTGTCATATCCCCCTTTTCAAGATGATTTATGAGACCCTTAACTTGACATATTTCCCCAAAAGCTAAGGGATGAAGTGAGAAAAAAAGGGAAACATGGGGTCTTACTTGCTTCTTTTCAAAAAGGTACTTTATGTTTCTAATTTTCACTTAATAAGGGGACATTTCAAGGTCATGGACACTTAAGTGATTAAGTGGAAGATTATAAGAAAAGGGCCTTTTAACATTTGAATTAATTTCCCTCCCTTTTGGATGCCACCCTTATGGGGAATATTATAAAGGAAAAAGGGGGGATCTTTTTGAAAGGTTCATGTTATATTTGATATTTGTTTTCTTTAAATTCTAAGCATGAAAAATCTTGGCTTGCTCCTTGAAGATAGAATCCATTCAAGGTGGTGAAACAAGGATGTAAACCCTTGATTTTAGACTTAGAAAACTTTGTAAGGATGTTGTATTATGCATCATTGATGGAAGAAGGGTGTTTTCAACACCATATTGGCATTTACAGGTGGGCAAACAACATTGGAGGTGGGGTGAGTTGGATTGAGGGTTATTTTAGGGTAGTGAACCCCAAAAAAAGTGACGTGTTTCTCCTACAAGGGTAGCTATCCCTCTCCTAGGGTTGGTGATTGGGTTTGGAGGATTTTTGGGCCTTTTAAAGGGTGTGGAACAAGCACATAAATATTTTGATTTTTCTTAATAATTTTAGTAAGAAACATTATCAAAAATTAGGTTTTTGATTGAATTCTTTAGCTATAATTTTGGGATAATTTATGCAATTTTTTGAATCATTGAATAATATTTTTTTATACCATTTTGGGGCACCTATAATATCAAATAAATTATTTTCAATTGCCTAGGGTTTGAATAAATTATAAAATTTTATTATTTCATCGGGGTTTGTTGAATAATTCCTTATTTAGATTTCAACTCTAAAACGGGATATTTTAGTTGTATCAGAGACATTTATTGGACATTTATGGGATAACAAGGGTTTCATGTCAAATAGTGACATGGATAGAGCTAAGATTTAGAGGTTATCTTGAGCACAAGATCAGATGAAGGAAATGATGAGTGAATTTCTTCAAAAAAATGAAGGATATGAAGGGAGACAAAGCACATGTTGTGATGAGTATCACCTTGGGCATAATCATAAGACCCATGACAAGACCTAGGGTATTTAAAAAGGAGGAAACTTCATTGGATTGGAAGGAACAACCCTCATATATATCATATTTTATGGAAATATATGGGGAATACATGACATACCCCACTCTATTCATAAAAGAGATGAGTTTTAATGGTTTCTTAACTTGGAAAAAAGGTAGAGGAGGATCTAACATGGGGTGGGACAACCACATAGATTTACATGATGAGATAAGGAAGGTTACCCTACCCAATTTTGATAGTTCTCAAAATAATTCAGCCAAGGCTTAGATTAGTAAGGTGGATGCCTACTTTTCATTGCAATATATGAGGGAAGATAAAGCTTTGAAATTAATCATACTACGCTTGGAAGGGGTTTCCCATGAGTGGTGGCATCAATGGTTAATAACCCCAAGGTAAAACTTTATCAAAACTTATGAGGAATTCAACATAAAGATCATTGATATATTTGATAGGGAAGATTTAGAGTTGTACATTTGAGACTTGGCACTCTTACAATAAGGACACTCTATGGGAGAGTATATTATAGAATTTTAGAGGATATTAACATTGGTAATAAACATTTTGGAAAATAGACTCATGTTTTTTTTCATTGAAGGGTTATCTAAATCCTTTAAAGGATTGGTCAAAGTTTTTGACCATCCTTCCCTCCAAATGGCCATCAAAAGGGCCATAGACCTTGAGCATGCAACACCTATTGTGAAAAATATTCCCATTGAAAGGTATAAAAATAACACTTTCACATACTATGGGGCAATAGGAAGTAGTATTTTCAAGGCAACAAAGGATGGCAAGTTCTAAATTGATAATATCAAACTTTATTGAGCATAAAAAGGAGAGTTTCCAACAAGAGAAATGGCATTCAATTAAGCTGAAAAAAAATTTAGACATTCTTTAGCATAAAAATGAGAGTTCATAGAAAGAGGGAAGGAATTAAAAAGGGCTAAAAATAAATGACAGTGGCATAAATAAGACAAGAACAACATATCAGGGTATAAGGGATGGAGCAAAAGGTATAAAGGCAACCCCTTATGGGAGGGAGAAAGTCATAGGCAAAGAAAGAAGTATGGTGGGTACCTTGGCCACCCTAACCAAAATTATAAATCACTACTCCTTTAAGGTAAGAGGAGTATTAAAAGATAAGAAGGTCACCATAATCATTGATAGTGGGGCTACACATAACTTTACTAATAAGAATTTGGATTCAAAGTGTGGACTGCAAACTACATCTTTTGAGGGGTTCAATGTGACTTAGGGAGATGGATTCTCTCTCCCTTTCCATCACAAGATTCCAAAAATTAAACTCACTTTGGGAAACATAAAGTGTAAGTATACTTCCATGTGATTGACATAGGGGAAACTAATGTGGTGTTGGGTGTACAATGGTTACAATCCCTTAGAGAATACACTCAAAATCTTCAAACTATAAAGTTAAAATTCAAAATAACATGTAAAGAAATGGTCATTCATGGATTAAGTAATGAAGTACCTATGGTAGTGACCCCGAAAAGGATGGAAGAGATTTGAATAAAGGGTAGGTTATGTGGGAAGCCAAATGTTTTATGAAAGACATGAATTCTGATCTAGGGCAACAACAACCTCATAAGGTTGTTCAATTCCTTATTGACAAGCATGCCAAGGTTTTTGGTGACATTATTCATGGGTTGCCACCAAATGAGGATTTGAACACATCATTGAGTTGGAACAAGGTACCAAAGTGGTGATCACTACACCCCACCATCACCCAAGGATTTTGAATGAAGAGCTAAAGAAAGCCATACATGAGATCCTAGATATGGGCCATATAAGACGTAGTTCCAACTCCTTTGCATCTTTGATTATGTTTATGAAGAAGAAATATGGAACCATGAGAATGTGCATTGACTACTGATTATTGAATAAGAAGACAATCAATAATAGGTAACCCATACCTAGTATTAATGAGCTTATAAATGAGCTCTATGGATGGGTTTAATTCTCCAAGATTGATTTGAAAATCATGTACCACAAATCCAATTTAGAGAGGAATATGTGAAAAAATAGAATTTAAATGTCATTACAGACACTATGAATTTATGCCTTTCATTCTGACTAATACTTCAGCTACATTCTAATCTTGCATGAATCACATCTTTAGATAATACTTGAGGAAATTTGTCTTGGTATTTTTTGATGATATTCTAGTGTATAGAAAAACATGGGAGCAACATTTGTAACACTTGGATATAGTTTTGGGTGTGATAGAACATCAAAATCTCTTTGAAAAAAAATCAAAATGTGATTTTACTACTTCTAAAATTTTAAATTTGGGACATGTGATCAACTCCCAAGGGGTTCATGTAGACCAATAAAAAATACAAGCTATCTTGGATTGGCCACCCCTACTAATCTAAAAAAATTGAGAGGTTCTCTTGGATTATTTAGCTACTATAAAATGTTTGTAAAAGGTTTTTATCATCTTGCTATCCCCCTCATGGATTTTATAAATAAAGGTACATTTAGCTAGTCCAAAACAACCTTGGAAACATTTGAAAAACTTAAGGGAATCATGAGTTCATGCCCAATGCTTGCTATTCCAAATTTCACTATTCCATTTGTATTAGAATGTGACACTTTAGGAGAAGGCATAGGGGTTGTACTAATGAAAAAGGGGAACCTAATTACATTTGAAAGTAGGAAGCTCAAATAAATTGAGTGAAAAATCTCAATTTATGATAAAGAAATGTTAGCCATCATGCATGCTTTGGATAGATTCCATCAATACTTGATTTGTGGTGAAAACTGACTAAAATAGTCATAAATATTTCCTTACACAAATTTATTTGAGTGATAGACAACAAAAATGGGTAATCAAGTTTTAATCTTATGATTTTGACATTGTTTATGTGAAAAGGAAAAATAATGTGGTGGATGATGCATTGTCTTGAAATCCTATTTGTATGCAATGAGTGAGATTATAGTGGATTGGAAGGCTATCAGAACCATTGAGTATGTTAAGGATGCCTTGGCCATGACTATTATGAAGGGAAAAATGGATGATGAGAGGTATGTGAATATGGATGGATTGATTTTGTACAAAACCATTTTTTTGGACACCTAAATCCAAGCTTAGGGCATAAATAATAAGAGATGTTCATGATTCACCAATGGTGGGACATAAAGGGTATTTTAAGACTTATAAAGAGGTAAGATAAATATTCTTTTAGAAGGGAATAAAGAGGGATGTACTTCAAAATGTTAGGGAATGCCTTGTTTGTCAACATAATTAGGGAGAGCACACATTTATAGCTAGTCTTTTGCAACCTCTACCTATTCCTCACCAAATATGGGAGAACATCTCTATGGATTTGATCACATGGGTGCCCATGGCACAAGGTAAGAATTCTGTGTTGGTGGTGGTGGATAAACTCACCAAATTTACTCATTTACTTGCTCTACCATCCCATTACAATGCTCCTATGGTGTCTGATATTTTTTTCAAATAAGTGCTCAAGCTTCATGGTTTACTTTGAAATATTTTAAGTGACAGTGAGAATAGGTTAATGAACCTCTTTTTTCAAGATCTATTTTGTTTGCTAGGCACTGAGTTGTCTCCAAGCACTAGCTACCATCCTTAAACATATGGGAAAATCAAAATTATGAACAAATGGGTGGAATGATACCAATAGAATTATGTTTTAGGGTAGTGAAAGGTGTGGAATAAATGGTTGTATATGCAATAATTTTTTCACAACACAACATACCACATGCCAATAGGTATGTCCCCCTTTAGGGCATTGTATGGTTATGAAGCTTTTTCTTTCCTATATCTGTTTTGGAGTGATATTAGAGTGCTTAGGGATGATGATTTGGTTTAGTAAAGCATGGAAATTTTAGATCAACTCAAAAGGAGCCTACAAAAAGGTCAAAACCAATAGAAGACATATGTGTATAAGCACCAAACAAAAAGGCATTTTGGGGTAGGTGAAATGGTTTCCCTAAGATTTCAGCTTTATGGGCAATCTTATATCAAGTAAAGTGGGGAAAAAAAGTTGAAACCATGATTTTATGGTCCCTAAAAGATCCTAAAAAAGGTGAGGGAATTGGATTATGAGTTTAATCTACTCAAAAGTAGCAAGATCCAGGATGTTTTTCATGTGTCTTGCCTCAAAAGGGCACTTGGGCAACATATCACTCTATCCATGGATTTACCACCCCTTGATGAGGAAGGTATGTTGGTATTGATTCTAGATTCTATTATGGAGACTAGAGAAAGGAGGCTTAAAAATCAAGTCATCATTGAATACTTGGTATGTTGAAAAGATTTGCCTTTCGAAGATGCTACTTGGGAATGGGCAATACTTCAACATCCTAGCTGTAATTGCTTGAGGAAAATCAATTTTAAGAAGGGAGGATTATCATTTCCCCATTTTAAAGATGATTTATCAATACCCTTAGCTTAAATTTTCCCCAAAAATCTAAGGGAGGAAGTGAAAGAAAAAGGGAACATGGGGTCTTACTTGTTTCTTTTTAGAAAGGGACTTTATGATTCTAATTTTCACTTAAGAAGGGGACTTTTGAGGGTCATAAACACTTAAGTGATCAGTGGAAGATTATAAGAAAATGACCTTTTAACATTTGAATTACTTTCCCTCCCTTTTGGATGCCATCCTTTTTGGGAAGACTATAAATTCAAAAGGGGGGATCTTGTGGAAAGGATCATGTTATTTTTGATATTTGATTTCTTTGAAGTCTAAACACAAAAAAGCTTGCCTTGCTCCTTGAGGACGGAATCCCTTCAAGGTGGTTGAAACAAGGATGGAAACCATTTATTTAAGACTTGGAAAACTTCTTAAGGAGGTTGTATTGTGCATCATTGGTAGAAGAAGAGTGTTTTCAACACTATATTGGCATTTGCAGGTGGGCAAACAACATTAGAGTCTGGGTGAGTTGGATTGAGGGTTATTTTAGGGCAATAAACCCCAATAAAAGTGTTGTGTTTATCCTAAAAGGGAAATGAACCCTATCTTATGATTATTGATTAGGTTTGGAGGATTTTTGGTCCTTTCAAAGGGTGTATAATAAGCACATAAATATTCTAAAATTTCCTAATATTTTCCATCAAAATAATTATCAAAAACTGGGTTTTTAATTGAATTATTTGGTTGTAATTTTGGGATAATTTATAAATTTTTTGGAATGAATAAATAATATTTTTGTGCCATTTTGGGGCATCTAAAATATTAAATAAATTATTTGCAATTGCCTAGGGTTTGAATTTTTTTTAAAAGTTGATTATTTGATGAGGGTTTTTTGAATAATTTCTTGTTTAGCTTTCATCCCTAGATAGGGATATTTTAAAATTATACATTTAAACCACAAATTATAACATTCATGCATGCATATGATAGTACAAATCAATATCAAAAAAATATTAAGAAAGTACCATTTCTATGTCAGTGATGATCAATCACACTGTACAAAGTATGTGCAAGGTTATTTTGAGATGTTCTATAGAAAGTTGATTGAGAGCATTATTAATTCAATCAACATTATATTTGGTCAAACAATTGCACATCACAATCCAAGAATACATGAATGATTTACTAGTTGAGTAGGATACACATTACCACTAGCATAGAGCATATTTAGAGTTTCATTGAGGGTGGCCGTGGAAAAGGGGAGCATGACGGTGTTGTAACGTATGTAAAAAGAGATATTGAAATAGAGGAGTTAAATTTTGAAGATGTCATTTTCTAAATTGATGCAAAAACTATTGTTGAATGGTGTAATAAGAAAATGGGCCATGGTGCTCAATAAAATTATAATGTTCATAGATATTTATGGTTGATGGAGGAAGAACAATTAGAAAAGTATGAGGATTGTATGACTATAACGAGATAAATTGAGCTCCACTCATTTCATAACTCAAATTCAGGTTTTTAGACTATTCATATGAGACACTTGGAATGTTTTTATTTTACATGCATGGAATTTGTTTGGAATGAGTGTGAGTCACAAGAGTAGGTGGATGAATGGATATATAGACCTTTAATTCCAATTAACACATATCAAGTTCCACTAACATTATAACTTATAGACACAACATTGTCACATGACTTTGACCATGTATCTAATTTAGTGAAACCATTTAGAGATTAATCATTTTGTACTATTTATTCTCATTATCTATCTTGACAAGATCATTACAATTTGTTTTTTATGATATAGGGTATGTTTTTGTAGTTATTGATGATGAGGACAATGAAAATGAAACTGTTGATGCTAAAAAGTGCACCCAGCGGCAGGAACACGGATTCCTGCCCTCTCCCTGCAACATGGAAACCCCTCTCTCGCCTGTGGGACGGCGAAGCAGAAGAGGAGAGTCTCTAGATATGGGCTAGTTCCCTCTGATGTATCTTATTTGTTTCAGGTAACGCAAAATATAGGTATATAGGTATACACTTGGGGGGGTGAAAAGAGAGAGAAAAGCATGAAAACAAACAGCCTACTCTAAAAGAGGTGATACACCAAAAACATGAGTGACCTTCCAGATCCACTCTCAGAATCAGGGGAAATGCAAGTATACTCTACACATCTGGTAGAGGAATCAGGCTGCTAAGACAAAAGGGGAGGCTATAATGGAAAATACGTCACAGAGGTTTACCGAGGTGCTGTGGAATGCACGCTTGTAAGCAACTTACTCTGTTTTATCCTTCTCAAGTATTGCTCTTCTCCTTTCAGCTGCAGAATCGGTCCCTGTAGATAGCTGGTCTATTGGTATTACCTGTGAAAGCATGAAAGATAATGACTAAACACAGATGATACTCAGGGCATACACAGCAAATCAATCCAAGATGGAGGCAAAAACTGTATTTTTATTGATTCAGGTGGAAAAAATGCAGAGCAGTGCTCTTTACAAAAGTCAGGAAGATCCCTAAAAAATGACTAAGTTCTTGTATTTATAGCAGGAGAGCCAAGAGAAGTCTCATTGAAAAGCATGAAAAACACTATTGATGACATCACAAGTCTGCCAAGACCATGCTTGTTGCCTTGTTTTGTGTGCTGGTCTTCTCCTCCGGTGGCTGGGCGGGTTTTTTCTTGTGCACTGCAGGGGAACTTTGCCGCCCTTGTAATGGGTGGCGATTTTGTCACCCTTTGCATGAACTTCATGTAGGAATACCTACCGACGTTGGCCGATAAGCTGCTGATGGCGGCAGTCTTGCTGACATCGGTTCCTTTAAGCTGTCGACGTCGGTAGAATTGTGCTTTGTGTGGCAATTTCTCCTTCCCCGCCATGGGGCGGGGTTTTCCATTTCACTGCCTTAGGGCGGGGTTTTTCAATTTGCCGCCTTAGGGTGGGGTTTTCTGATTCGCCGCCATAGGCGGGCTTTTCTGATTCACCGCCATAGGCGGGCTTTTCTGATCCGCCGCCATAAGGCGGGCTTTCCCAACTTTTGTGCCTGTCTTTGTGCTATCGACATTGGCAGTTCTGCCGACGTCGGTCTCTGTAAGGTGCCGATGATGGCAATATTGCTGACGTTGGCTAATGTCCATGGCCTTTTCGTGTTATGGGTGGTGAATTTGCCGCCCTCTGCATGTCTGTAGGTGAGCTCATTTTACCTGCCCTTGTAGTGGGCGGTGATTTTGCTGCCCTCTGCATTTTGTCTGCCCTCTTTTTTGCCTAAGTGTTGAAATGCTCCATTTTTTCTCTTCTTCTCTCCTTGCGTGAACGTTCAGAGATTCTGTCTTTCGCTGCCTATTCTCTGCAACAGTGCTATCGAAACCTGAAAGTGGACCTCGCAACCTGAAATGACTGGCCCTGTGAAGCAGGTGTAGGAGGTGACTGGGATTTTGCCTGAGGGGCAAAATTGGGTCAACAAATTGGTGACTCACGGGGGAAGCGTGCCTGCTATGCTTAGAACCTAGTTGCCTTGCATATCCATTGGGTGCGGAGTCGGATGGTGACTTTGAAGCGAGTTCACAACAGCTTTGAAGATTCCGAAATCAAAAATACAAAATTTACCCCCACTACAAAGGGAAACACACAAGACTAAAAATAACTAACTGTGCAAACTGCACTTAGGGAAAATAGGGAAGAAAATAAGGGAAACTATGTACAGCCGAACCAAAAATTCAATGACAATGCTTCAGGTGTATCCCGTTGACTGGGATACGCAATTCTTCACCGTCCAACTTGGAGAGCTGGAAAGCATTATGATGCTTGCACTGAGTAATCATGTAAGGACCACTCCAGAGGGCATCAAATTTTGCATGTTTTCTGGGCTTAGCTCTATCTTCGTCCCATTTTAAGACAATGTCTCCTTCGGTGAAATTTTTTGACAAAGACTTCTTATCAAAATGCCTTTTCACCTGATGCTGGCGACTGATCATAGAGACCATGGCCTGGTTCCTTACCTCTTGGAGCTCCATTAGTTCACACAATTTGACCTCCATGCTTCTTCCTTCTTCTAGCTACAGCTGATGTGTGAGGTCCAGCGCTGGCAATTCGAGTGAGATAAGAAGCCTTGCTTCCCTTCCATACACAAGTGTATATGGAGAATTTCCGATTGATCTTTTCGGGGTGATTCGATCGGCCCATAGAGCTATTTTCAACTTGGCATGCTAAGTTTTCTGATTTTCTTCCATGGTCCTCTTTAAAATCTTGATCAAATTTTTGTTAGTGGACTCAGCAAGTCCATTCTCCTGCAGGTAGTAATTTGACGAAGTGCTGAGGTATATACCATACCTTAGTGCCCATTCACTAGTTTTGGTTCCCAGAAAAGCCAAGGCATTATCTGAGATTATAGTGGCTGGGACCCCAAAACGTGTCACTAAGTCCTCATAGAAATCTAGGACTGCGCTTTCATTCGCTTTCTTCAAAGCAATGGCTTCCACCCACCTAGTGAAATAATTCGTAGCAGTCAGGACCCACTTGTGTCCGGCGCTAGAGGGAGGATTGATCATCTCTATGAAATCCAGGCCCCACTACATGAATGGTTGTTCAACTTGAATGGGCTGTAGGGGCATGGCAGCCAATCGCTGCTTTTCATCAAAGAGTGCATACTTATGACACTTTCTTACCCAGGCATGGGTATCCTTGAAGAGAGTGGGCCAAAAATAGCCAGCTCTCATTATTTTTGCTGCTATGGTCTTAGGGGCGAAATGTCCGCCTGCTGGCCCATTGTGAAACTCAGCCAAAACCTTGTCAGTCTGACTGGAGTCAATGCATCTCAGGAGAACCCCAGAGAGATCCTTCCTAAATAATACTCCGTCAATCAAAACATAGGGAAGGGACTGAAGTTTAAAATACCTCCTTTCGGCCCTACCGAGACCCTGTGGACATTCGCCCGTAAGAAGGAAACGCCTCATGTCCAGTGTCCAATCTCTTATGACAACTGGTTCTTCTGCAGTGGCTGCGTCATGGATCAGCAAGCTGTCTTCATCCTTTTGTCTCAAATCTGTGGCTAGCTGTTCACATAGGCCCCTTCCTCTCACCAACTTGGTGATCTTGATATCTATGTCGTACTCCATCACCTTGGTGATCCATCCTGCTCTCTTCTCGTTTAAGTCTCGATTGGTCAGAAAATCCTTGACACCAAGATGTGGAACCATGAGATGGATCTTGCTGTTTGACAACATATATCTGAATTTTTTTAAACTACACACCACTGCTAGAACTTGCTTTTCTATGTAGGTGTACCTGATTTCAAAATCCTCTAACCCTTGGCTGAAGAAGGCGAGTGGTTGCTCGAGGTCATCACTGTTTGCTTGGGTAAGCATAGCAGATATTACTTCTCCGTTGCTGAAGGTATAGAGATTGAGGTCTTTATTGAAGTCAGGGCTGATTAGAGCGGGAGCCTGGGTCAAAGCCTGTTTGATAGCTTCAAAGCTATCCTTTCTTGGCATTGTCCATTTGAATTATTCACCCTTCTTTAGCAAGGAGGTTAGGGGTTTAACTATTTCAGCAAAATTCGGAATGAACCTCCGAATGAAATTTATCCGGCCAAAGAAACTCTGCAGGCCTTTCTTGTGCTTTGGTAGGGACATCTCCAGAATGGAGCGGACTCTCTCTGGGTCAACAGACAAACCTTTCTTGGACACAATATGGCCAAGAAGTTTCCCCTCATGAACTGCAAATACACATTTCTTTGGATTCATGGAGATGCCAAATTCCCTACACCTCTCAAAAATCTGCCTGAGGTGCTTCATATGCTGTCCTGCCTCTTTGGAAAAAACTGTTATATCATCGAGGTATACCGACATGTTCTTATTTATCAAACCACTGAAAGCCATGTCCATGGCTTGCTAGAAGGTAGCACCGGCATTGGATAGCCTGAAAGGCATCTTCTGGTAGGCGAACGTTCCCCATTTAGTGGTGAAGGCTATTTTGTATTGGTCGGAGTCACGCACCAGAATCTGATTATATCCCGAATAGCCATCCAAGAGGGAGAAACATTCGGAACCAGTTACCTTTTGGAGGATCTGCTCCATGTTTGGAAGGGGATAATGATCCTTTAAAGAGACTTTATTAAGGTCTCTGAAGTCGACGCACAGCCTGATCTCCCCATTTTTCTTTCTAACTGGAACCAAATTAGCCAACCATGAGGAATGTTTGATCAGAAATATAATGCCGGACTCAATCAACTTGGCCAATTCTTTCTACATAAGGAGCTCGACCATCGGGTTAACATGTCTCTGCTTTTGTGTGACTAGTTTTGTGCCTTCATCTAATTCAATGGTGTGTTGGGCGAGCCTTGGATCGAAGCCTTTCAAGTCACTATAATTCTAGGCAAAAATATCGGCGAACTCCTGGCACAGCAGAATGAAAGCTTGTCTTTCCTAAAACGTGCAGACCTTGCCAAGCGCCAGCAACTTGTCCTTGAAGATTTCCACTTTTTCATAATTCTCCTCTCTGGTAGTGATGCGTGCTTTGTCATCTCTTAGTTGGTCCTCTCCATTGAAAATACTTTCAAGTGTGACCAGACCCTTAGGGAGTTTATTGTTCTTCAATTGAACAATCTGATTTCCATATTGCTGTTGCAATTTCACTTGATTGTGGACCGCAAACTCAGCTTCCTCCTTCAGGAAAAGGGCTATCTGCTGGTCGCTTTCGAAGACCTGCCAATTTGTAACATTGTCTGGAATTGAAGGCCGGACCACCACTTTTAAATGGCGCGAACCACAACCCCTGCTTATCTCTTTTGAAACATCAAATTAGGCACCAACAGCTGCCAATCTGTCAGCCTGCTTATTCTGTTCCCTGGGGATAGAGGTAATGTTAAGAGCAAGGAAATCCTCCATCAAGTCTCAGACTCTGTGCTTGTAAGATTTCAGTAAGGAGTTCTTGGTCAGGTTCAGGCCTCTGATTTGGTTCACTATTAGTTCACTGTCCCCCAAGATTTGCAATTTTTTGATCCCTCTCTTTCTTGCCCACTCAAGTCCATAAATCAAAGACTCATATTCTGCAACGTTACATGTGCAAGAGAACTGGAAATGAAAAGCTGAAAAGTACCTTTCTTTAGAAGGGGAGACTAACATTGCCCCACCACCAGCGCCCAGTTTTCTTCTGGAACCGTCGAAGTATAGCTGCCACAGGCCAAGATCTTCTTTGTTTTCCTTCATTATATTGGGCATGACGACACTCTCTTCATGCAAGCAATAGACGCCAAGGTCTGCCTCCTCAATAAATTTATAAGAACCATGCTCGAAGTTATCGCTTCCCCACTCATCCAAGAGTAGATCTGCAACTCTTTCAAGAGCAGAAGATGAGGACTTGTCTGTTTGAGAGTCTTCTAGATCAATGATAGTGTAACTGACATTCACTGCCTTGGGTGAATAGGGCTCTAGGTGGTCCTTGTAGAGTGGCTCGGATTCGATTTTCACTTTGGTCCCATACTTGGTTCTAAAAACTAGGTATGACCAATTTGCTGCTAGATAACCACCTATCTTGGACGTAAAGTCGCTAGACAAACAGATTGCAAAATATGGAGGAACGTCCACTACCACTATATCTTGAGGGATTGAGAATGTCGGGCAGGCATGTAATGTTAAACTCAATCCTTTCAGGACTCCGACTGTCTTTGCGGGTGTCCCATCTAGTTGCAAGACTCCTTTGTTCATTGCTTCATACTTTAACCCCATCTTATCAGCAATGCATTTAGGCATTACTGAAGTGCTGGCCCCGCTATCAATTATGCAATTATGTACTAAGAAATCCCCTATGATCAAAGATTCATAAAAAGGGGGAGTCTTTTCTTCTTTCTTTACCTGACCTGGAGCAGAAAGCTGCCCATTCATCATTAGGACGTTATTAGTGTCTGTTGGGATGGCCTGGCGATCTAGCTCATGCAACTCTTTCTTTAATACCTCCTTTTGTCTTGGAAGAGACAATGAATCCCATAGAGAAATGCTCACATGCAATTTCTTCATTTGATCAACTATATTAACTTGGGGACTGACTCCTTTCGCATTTTCCTTTGGGCTGATCCTGATTGAAGCTGTAGACTGAGGAGCTGGAGGTGCAAATGGTTGTCTGTGAATTGGAGCCTTTTGAAAAGGGTGTGGTGGAGGATTCACTGCTGCCTGAGGGGAAGCTTGCACTTCTCCAACTGCTCTTCTTTTAAATCTTGTATTGGCCGCAATGCAATCAGCATGATTGCCTGCAGCGCCCCTATGATTAATTGCATAGAGCTCGCCCTCTTCGTGATTTATCAGGGTAGAATCCGGCTGAGTCTAATTGTTACTTATGCTGGCTTGAGCTGGGAACTCAAAAAATTGAGAAAAATCAGCACCCTAATTTTCCAAATTCTAAAAAAAATTCATCATGTCATTCGTGTGGATAGCTTGCTCTTGACCTTGTCCCATGTTTGAACAACCTGGCTACTCCTGCACTAGATTGTTCTGAGTAGGTACCATGGCTTTAGATGATGAAGGAGGGCCTGAGTTATAATTTTGATAAGGCCTGGTTGTAGTGAGCTGCCCCTGACCTTGGTTATAATTTTGAAAGGGGGGTCTAGGGGTATGGCCATAATTTTGATAACTCTGGTTTGGCTTGTGGCTTTGAGCTTGCTGCCTTTTAAGGGCAACAAGTTCATTTGACATGCTCTGCAACATGCCCTTGACTTCACTTAATTCATTGGATGGAACAGCAGTTGGCTTCTCAATGACAGGTAGGGGGCAATTATGGGAGAGACTGCTTGAATTGGGGGCAGCGGTTCTGGGAAAAGTGGCATATGAGGCCTAGGGGCGATTTTCCCAGCTTGAATTAAGCAATTTTTGGCCGCAATGGCTATGTCATACGCAGCTGGCAGTATGTGTCCCCCCATAGATTGAATCATCATAGCAATGTCACTATTTAATGCTTTTAGATAGTACAAGAAAGCGTAGCTGGGGGTCAGCCTTACCAGGATGGGAATTCTATCCCAAGTCTTTTGAAACCGCGTATTGAAGTCCTGCATATATTCGTGCGGATCTCTTTTTATAGTTGTCAGCTGCTCAGCAAGAGAGAGGCCATCACTTTTTTCCCCAAAATGATCAATTAAACGAGTGCCTAATTCATTCCAAGAATGTATGGAATTCACAGGCAAGGTGCCGTACCAGTCGAGAGCTTTCCCTTTCAGAGACAAGGCTAACAGTATGATGGCAATATTTTCTTCTGTTACATTGTGAATATTGCAAAGGTTGGCAATATTTTTGATATGCTCAACAACTGTAATAGGTCCCACTCCATCAAAAGAAGGCACATTTTTCAGAGCTGTTCTAGGGATCGGATCATAGCGTGGGAGGTTTAAAGGGCTTTCACCATGAAAAGCTGCAAAAGGCAAGGCCATGGCTGTAATAGATTGTATTTGTGGCTGAGCTGGGTTGGTGTTCTTAGAAACAGGTCTAGGAGGGTTTATCAGTGGATAAGGGTGAATTCTTCCAAACTTGAGTCTTTTAGTAGAGTTGAAGGGTAGTTCAATGAATTCAAATGGGACCCTTCTTGAAGCTGACCTGGTGGTAACTTTTGGCATACAAGTTTAAGTGACTGGTCTTAGAATAAAAAACTGAGCTCTTACCAGTGGAGTCACCAGATGCTGGAAATCCTTGAAAATCACTGTAGCAGGACCAACATCAATCCTGAAAAACTACTGCATTGAAAAATATAGTCCCACCGGGCGTGCCAGAACTATTGACGCTGGAAAGTGCACCCAGCGGTAGGAACACGGATTCCTGCCCTCTCCCCGCAACATAGAAACCCCTCTCTCGCCTGTGGGACGGTGAAGCAGGAGATGAGAGTCTCTAGATATGGGCTAGTTCCCTCTGATGTATCTTGTTTGTTTCAGGTAACACAAAATATAGGTATATAGGTATACACTTGGGGGGGGGTGAAAAGAGAGAGAAAAGCATGAAAACAAACAGCCTACTCTAAAAGAGGTGATACACCAAAAACATGAGTGACCTTCCAGATCCACTCTTAGAATTAGGGGAAATGCAAGTATACTCTACACATCTGGTAGAGGAATCAGGCTGCTAAGACAAAGGGGGAGGCTATAATGGAAAATACGTCACAGAGGTTTACCAAGGTGCTATGGAATGCACGCTTGCAAGCAACTTACTCTGTTCTATCCTTCTCAAGTATTGCTCTTCTCCTTTCAGCTGCAGAATCGGTCCCAGTAGATAGCTGGTCTGTTGGTATTACCTGTGAAAGCATGGAAGATAATGACTAAACACAGATGATACTCAGGGCATACACAGCAAATCAATCCAAGATGGAGGCAAAAACTATATTTTTATTGATTCAGGTGGAGAAAATGCAGAGCAGTGCTCTTTACAAAAGTCAAGAAGATCCCTAAAAAATGACTAAGTCCTTGTATTTATAGCAAGAGAGCCAAGAGAAGTCTCATTGAAAAGTGTGAAAAACACTATTGATGACATCACAAGTCTGCCAAGACCATGATTGTTGCCTCATTTTGCGTGCTGGTCTTCTCCTCCGGCGGCTGGGCGGGTTTTTTCTTGTGCACTTTAGGGGAACTTTGCCGCCCTTGTAATGGGCAGCGATTTTGCCACCCTTTGCATGAACTTCATGTAGGAATACCTGCCGACGTCAGCCGATAAGCTGCCGACGGTGGCAGTCTTACCGACGTCGGTTCCTTTAAGCTGCCGACGTCGGCAGAATTGTGCTTTGCACGGCAATTTCTCCTTCCCCGCCATGGGGCAGGGTTTTCCATTTCACCGCCTTAGGGCGGGGTTTTTCAATTTTCCACCTTAGGGCGGGGTTTTTTGATTCACCACCATAGGCGGACTTTTTTGATTCACCGCCATAGGTGGGCTTTTCTGATCCGTCGCCATAGGGCGGGCTTTCCCAACTTTTGTACCTATCTTTGTGCTACCGACGTCGGCGGTTCTACCGACGTCGGTCTCTGTAAGGTGCCGATGACGGAAATATTGCCGATGTCGGCCGATGTCCACAGCCTTTTTGTGTTATGGGCGGCGAATTTGCCACCCTCTGCATGTCTGTAGGTGAGCTCATTTTACCCGCCCTTGTAGTGGGTGGTGATTTTGCCGCCCTCTGCATTTTGTCTGCCCTCTTTTTTGCCTAAGTGTTGAAATGCTCCATTTTTTATCTTCTTCTCTCCTTGCATGAACGTTCAGAGATTCTGTCTTTTGCTGCCTATTCTCTGCAACGGCGTTGTCAAAACCTGAAAGTGGACCTCGCAACCTGAAACGACTGGCCCTGCAAAGCAGGTGTAGGAGGTGACCGAGATTTTGCCTGAGGGGCAAAATTGGGTCAACAAAAACTTTTTACTACTTATATCAGTGTGTAGAGAAAAAAATAAATTGACTTACCTTATCATAGATGGGAAAACATTGACTATCCCACTACGCTTGTGGTAATCATTGAAACTTGGCTTCAACTATATCTTATAAAAAAATCAAATGTATGGGTGTTTGAATAATTTTAAACACATAGGTTCTTGAAATAAATATTCAATTTTTAAAATATAATGGGAGGCCATTAAACAAGAATCTACAGAAAGTTCATGAGTAAGACCATGAAGCTATTCTTGTTACTATCAAGATTAGAGCAGATCCTAGTGTTTTGTTGGATTGAAACTCCAAGGTATGTTGAGTTCTCAAACATAGATGTATTTAATTTTACCAAAGTGTATTGATTATGTGGGTAGTACATATAAATTTCATTTTTAATTACTTACTAACAAAAAAATTATCAGTTAGTGTTGCCAAATAAGATTTTACCTTCATGCAGTTGGCACTATTAGTAAAGAATTTTACATTTTTGAAGCTAAGATAAGCTTAATACAAATACTATGTTATTAAAAAAGGGCATTATTGAGGTTGAAATGCATAGTGGGTCACTTAATTGGACATGATTAGAGGATAATAACCTAATATTGGACATTATCTACCACCTTGGATGTGTTGGATGTGCCTCTTTCCTTCTATGAAGCACCAGACATGGATATCTCCAACTACCACTTTAACATTGACAACCTTTATTGTCAGTGTTTCCAAAACATGAATTCAGATGAATTTGGAGGTTATGGTCATGGGATAAAGTGTAATTTTCATATCCAAACATGTTATAAGTGATAAATTTTCATGTGGAGGTCTTGGAGGTAGAAGTGTCAGTTAGAGGACAAGAACTTATCTCTTCAATGCAAAAAAGTTGTATTTTAGGATTGATTACTATAACGTGTGCCACATATTTGTTTCCAAAGTTCCACAAATGTGATTTGGGTTGTAATTAAAGGAATTTTAAATGAATGTGAAGGTTATTTTGGTTTTTATAAATGACTTACATTTTTTCATTTTACATGCTTCTGAATTTACCCTAAAAATTATAATTTTATCTTATTGGTAAGGGCATTCTTAAGGATGGAATGGGTAGTGGGTCACTCAACTAGGTATGATAAAAGGATAAGAAAATGGTGCTATATGTTATTAATAACCATATATGTGTTGGATATGATAGTTTTCTTCCATAAATCACTAGAGGTGGAGATCTCCAACCACCACCTCAATGTTGACAACATTTAGTGTCAGTGTTTCCAGTTGTGAAAACATGAATACAAATGGATTTATAGGTCATGGTCATGACAGTATGTGTAATTTACCTATATATATGTTTTAAAATCAATGGATTTATATGTGGATTTCTCAGAGGTGGAAGTGTCAGTTGGAGGACAAGAACTTGTCTCTTCATTGCAAAAAAGTTGTATTTAAAGACTGATTACTACAATGTGTGACATAGATTAGCATCCAAGGTTACATGAACATTATATGGGGTGAAATTATAGGGATTTAACATGGACATGAGGTTTCTTTCAATTTGTGTAAATGACTTATAGTTTCCATTTTACGTGTATTTGAAGTTACCATAAAAAACTATAATTTTCTCTTATTGGGAAGGGCATTCTTGAGGCCAAAATGGGTACTCTATGTCTCAAATGGGCATGATATAAGGATAATAAATTGCTATTATATATTATACAACACTATGGACATGTTGGTAGTTCCAATTTTCATCTATGAAACACCAAAGGTGGAGATCTTGAACTACCACTTCAATTTTGACAACATTTGTTATTAGTGTTTCCAAGCTCCTGAATAATTGTGAAAACATACATCCAGGAAGATTTAGAGTTCATAGTATTAAAATAAAATTTAATTTGTCTATTTAGATATGTTTAAAGTGATATATTTTCATGCAGAGGTCCCAGAGTTGGAAATATTGATTGGAGGATAAGAACTTGTCTTTTCACTATGAAAAAAGTTATATTTAAGGATTAATTACTATAGTGTGTGCCACATATTCATATCCAAGATTAAATTGATGTGATAGAGGGTGAAATTATATGTATTTGACATGAACATGAGGTTTATTTCAAATTGTTAAAGTGACTTATGGTTTCTATGTTATGCATGTCTAAAGTTACCTTCAAATAATGCAATTTTTTTGTATTGGGAGAGGTTTTCTTGAGGTCAAAATTAGTAGTGCGTCACTCGGATGGGCATGATCAAAGGCCAATAAATTGGTCTTATATGGTATCTACCACCCTGGACTTGTTGGCAGTGCTTTTTTACTTCCACGAAGTACCGTAGGTGAAGATATCCAACTATTGATTTAACTTTGACAATATTTGTTGTCAGTGTTTCCAAGCTCCTGAATAGTTGTGAAAACATGCATTTGAGTGGATTTGGAGGTCATGGTATTTAAATAAAATGTAATTATCATATATATATTTATCTAAAGTGATGTATTTTCATCAAAAATGTTAGTTGAGAGACAAAAACTTGTCTCTTCATTATAAAAAAGTTATATTTTAGGATTGATTACTGTAGTGTGTATCACAGATTCATATCTAAGGTTTCATTAACATGATATGGGTTTAAATTATATGGATTTGACATGTAAATAAGGGTCATTTAATTTATTAAAAATGACTTATTCATTCAATTTTATATGCATCTAAAGTTACCCTAAAATAATGCAATTTTCTCATATTGGGAAGGGCATTCTTGAGGCCAGAATGTGTAGTGGGTCACTCGAGTAGGCATGATAAAAGGAAAAAAAACTATTAATAGATGTTATAAACTACTTTAAAAGTGTTAATTTACTTCCATGAAGCACCAAAATTGGAGATATCCAACTATTTCTTTAACTTTGATGACATTTATCGTCAGTGTTTCCAAGTTAAACACTTGTGAAAACATGCATCTAAATGGATTTGGAGGTCATAGTCTTCAAATAACATGTAATTTACCTATATATACATGTTATAAGTAATGTATTTGCATGCAGAGGTGCCAGAGGTGGAATGAGACCATTATCAAAATGGGACAAATAGTTTCAGGGAGCATAAGAGCACAATTAGGATTTTGAATGGCATTAAAGCACATTATGATGATGGCAGGATATATATGTATGATGATGATATGAGTGATAATAAATAAAATTTCAAGTGAAAAATAACTTCTCATAGGCATGAATTAAGTGAAGAGTGAGATTTTCAAGAAGAAAACAACTTCTCAGTGGTTTCATAGAGATGCATTCGAGTAACTAGGCCAATGTTAAATTTTGGAAAATGCAAGACTTAAGAAATAAGTGTACCCTATAAATGTAACATGATGGTTTTAGAGAAGAAACTATACTGGCCAATGTTTTTAATATTCTTTGCTTATAAATTTTTTTAGATGCTTCTCTAATGGAAAGTGGCAACCTATAAGTGATTTTAGTATACCTTTTATAAGATAGGGTGTCACTTGATTATGTGTAAGCTTTTCTAACTCTAGTAAATGTTTTATGAGTAGTGTAAAAATTATATTTTTAAGAATAATGTCATTGCTTCTTTGGTATCCTAGCTATAGTGACACAATTGGCACTAGCATTTTGAGTTTTCATTTCTTCTTAAGATAATGTTATTTATAGAGTTTTATTTTATAATATTTAACTAAAATTTACCTTGTAAAGGATCCAGACTATACCAACAATCCATAAACCATGACTAATGTATGCTTGGTAAGCACTTCACCATATGATTTTTCATTCAATCAAGATTTGAATGAATCCTTTGGGGGAATTAGATATAAGTTATTATTAAATATGGGTTATGATAGAAAATTATTTGGAAAGACTAGGAAAGGAATGACTCATTACAACATGCATGGGCAATGACATGTAAATTTTTTTAAATTTCATTAACAAATCCACCCAAATAATTGTTAGGGTCATTTCAATAAGGAAGAGGTGTTTGAAGTTAGGAAGGAAGAAGTTGCTCCAACACCTAAAAGTCAAGAGGTAACAAATGAAGAAGAAGAGCTACCAAAGAAGAAGCCATGAAGGAGAAACAACCCATAGAGGAGTCCCCATAAAAATTACAAGTGGGTAAAGGTAAAAATTCATTCTTGGTGTCATAGATAGAATAATTACAAATTTAAGATGTTGATTGATGTGTATTTTTAAGAAAAACCTCAAATTTATTTGGGTGGAACCTTGAAAGAATAAATAATGGAATTTACCCCATTTTCATGAGAAATTAATGAGGAATTTCACTCTTGAAAGGTGAATATGGAAAAACTATCCAATATATATTAGAAGCATAAGTTAGAGCTCCCATTTCATCAAATAGGTTATATAATTTCTAACATTTTCATGTTGCCATATGATGAGAAGAGAAGAAATGGCCAAGCTATGTGTAACAGAGAGGGAGAGAATAAAGTTGAGGAAGTGAAATAAAATAGATATAAACACCAAAATATTACAAGGAATCAATTATATTAATAAGTTTAATGAATATAAAATGTGAATAATAAGTGTCAAATGATATCAAACCGGTATAACAAGGGTATCCCAATTAGAATAGTGAAATGTCATTAACAATGTTAATAAGGATGAGAATATTATCCACAAGTAGACAAAAATAGTACACCATTCCGATTAAGGATCACAAATAAAATCATCAAATGGTGTAGCCCAATCATGAGAAGCACTTCATACTAATATATGACTCTATCTCAAACATTATACTATTTTCTCTCATAAATTATTAATTACAACATTTATTGAAGGATTGTAAGTTAGTTTTAATAATTACATGAAGGAAATATTAAAGATGACCATGTTAAAATATGGCCATAATTTAGTTTTGAAATAATAATGTGAGATAAATTATAAGTAGAAAGATGATCACCATAAAATGTGAAGACACACACACACACACATGTCCATAAAATCCATAAAGGCATACAAAATAAAAATATAATAGAATGTCGGGTGAATGTCATAAGGCATATAATGCCAAAAATGCATATATTTCCTTATAGGCATACAAATTTGTATATCATATAAGAACTTAATATAATGTCGAGTTAATGCCATATAGGCATACAAATGCCAAAAAAGCGTACCTTTCCATATATTCATACAAAAAATTAATCATCTAAGACATCCTACTCATCAAAAAGCCTCCCTCTCTTTGCCTTCCTCGAAGAAGACTCTCCTTGGGATGCCTTGCTCGTAGATGGATATATCTAAAATACCTTAGATTACTTCAAGGTCTGACTATGAGTCTTATACACTCATAGCTCACCTATAGATGGACCTATTCATATACAAATATTATTAGAAACATTACATACTAGACATGCAACCAAGTTTAAAAATTAATTTTAAACTAATAGAAAAATTATTTAAACATGCACTTATAAAAATCTCATCGTCACTCTCAATTTGACTTTTATGCTCAATAAGGCTAGTGATAGGTTGAGGTGCACACACAAGAATGTGAAAGGGGGAAAACATGAGAAGGTGCCCTACTAATTATTTGAATGGGATTATTAGATGTCATCAGACAATCCTGCATACATAATGTATTCACTTAAGTTGGAAATACCCAAGTATAGAGTAAAATTATTAAAACAAATCTATATTTACAATTCAAAATTTCAAGTTAACATACCTCAATAAATGGATACACTAATGATATTGCAACAGTAATTCTTGTGTCTATTTTAGTCTGTAAAGATGGAGGAGTCTAAACTGTGGTCATCAACTGAACAAATAATATATGATTGTTAGTTGAGCATAGATATATATAAATAAATACATTTATATGAAGTATAATATTACTAAAAATTTACCTCTAGATATGTAATTATCAGTTGAATAACATCAATTAATATAGTAGTAGATGACCCACAAACTAGTTATGAAGGTGATGGTACTGTCTCTTCCTACAACATAAAAAATTACATATATATTATTAAGTTTATATGTAAATTAATTATTACATTTTAAATACAAATATAACTAAAATTTAACATGTCAAATATATAATATACCTACATATGTGTACTTGAACATCAAATATACTTGCTAAAAACTCATCACTCAAAACTATAGCATCTAGGCCCTCAGAGGCACCACCATCATCATCAGAAGGTCCAATACATATAACACCACAAGATCTTCAGGGGTGAGTTTAGATAGGAACACTAGGTGGAGTATCCCCATGTCCACCCTCTCTATCATCAATCTCAAAAAGCTTACTCATATCTTGAATGAGTGTGTTAATAAGCACACCAAACACATGAAAAGTGTTAATATAGATAACCTCCTTCACTGCAAAGGGGATCTTAGGATTAAGTGGATTTTGGGTAGGGACTCTTTCAAGATGATTAGGCACATAATGTGTACCTAGTTTATATTGCACAAAGCCTTTCCCTTGGTCATAAAACTCGAAGTAGTCAAAATAATTAAGAATACCATTGAGTATAATCTCACAATAGAGTTTATTCAAAAATTAAAATGAAACCTTATGTTTTTTACAAGGTGGGTAATCAAACACTATCCACCATTGGTCCCCAAAATTATTTCTTATAAAATTATGTTAACATCGATGGATTGTTAACTATTCTATTTATAATGTAAAAGGTGCATTAGTTGATGGATCAATTGATAAGGAATTTTTTTGGTTATTTGTTATTTGTTTGTGCTTCACCTCACATGCTTATAATTTATCAGCATAGTAATCCCTACATATATCTATACATCTATACTTATATGATGCCCATATTTCAATTTGACTCATTATCGTGTCAACTTGGCCTAATACTGATTTTAGGGTATTATCCAAATATGTATGGTGGGTGTTGGTAGAACTAGGGTCCCTCATTCTCATAATTGTCTCTTCAATTTTTATTTTGTTCTAAACTATGTGTACATTCAAATCCTCCTGACTATGGGTCTTGTGGAATTGTAGGAGGGTTAGGAGGGCTAGGAGGGTTAGGAGGGTGTTGTCTTGCACTTGAATGGGATGTGAAAAAAATGGTTTTAATAGAAAAACAATGAAAATAAAAAATAATTACTAAAATTTGGTGTTAACATGTTTGAATTTTGATTACTTACCTCCCCTCTATGGTAGAATTGTCGATTTATCAAGGTAACAGGAAATGGTAATGTGTTTCCCCTCCTAGAAATAAAATGTGATCACATTACCAAGATGCCAAGACAAAAAAAATGAAATTGGATGGGGGATTGGTCATGTTTTTATTTTTATGTCTACTATGAGAAATACATATGCATTTTTTTCACTATAACAAAAGCATATACATTTATTATATTTTATAACACATACATGTTTCTTATAGTTTATAACATGTATGTTTTATGGCTTATAATTATCAATCCTAAATTTGAATATCACGTATGCATTATTTCCATTATGTATACATGTTATTAGGGTTTTTTAAAGGCCCTTAGGAAAAATCCCTATGTAATTTTTTGGAGAATATTGAAAATCTAGTTTCAAAATGGAGAAGAATTGAAGAGAAACTAGTTTCATTGAAAAGGCAAATCATTACACCAATTTATGGAATCTAGAGTCTAGACTCTAAATTTTGAAGAGTGTCCAATCTCAGTGGATACCATCCATGGGTTTTATATGGCATTCACATGTTCTTGACAACATCTATGCCCTCTAGACATTATTTACAGGCTACAAATGATCTCCATAAGATGTGGATGACATTCATAGGCTCTAGATGACATCCACAGGCTCTAGATGATGTTTCAAGCCCCTAAATAGTGTCTACAACCTTTAGACATCATTAACACTTTATAGATGCCATCCATGAGCTCTAGACACCATCCATGAGCTTTAGATGCCATACATGGGTGTTGGATGTCATCTACAGGATTTAGATGTCATCCACCCATTTTACATGGTGTTGAGATTACACAGATGATGTCCAAAACCTATGGATGGAGTTTAGAGCATGTGGATTACATCTAGAGGTCATGGTCATTGTCTAGGGGCTCTATACATTTTCTAGAGCCCATGGATGATATCTAGAGTATGTGGATGCCATCCAAACTTGGTAGATGTCATGCACAACTTTTGGATGATGTAAAAAACTTGTAAATGCCATCTAGATCACATGGATGGTGTTTAGACCACATAGATGGCATCCAGGTCTGGTAAATGCCATTTAGAGGGGTAGATGGTGTTCATAGCTCATAGATGTCATCTAGAGGGCATGAAGAATGTCTAGAAGGTGTGGATGGTGTTAGTAGTTTTTGGATGACATCTAAAACATGTGGACATCATCTAATGGGCAAGGATGATGTTTGGGCTCTATGGGGGAGGGCATAGGCCCTATATATATCCCTTGTCCCTTGTATTTTATTCATTTATTTTATACATATATCCCAAACCTCTCTCATCCTCTAGACCTCTACCCTATAACTCCTCCTCTATTCTCATTTATCAATCCAATGACTTCCAACCTCATATCTTCTACCCCTATTTTTAAATTTGTCTACCACAATCTTATTTTCCCAAAGATATTAAGGCTTATGGAAGATAAAAACACTTAAAATGATTAGATCAATTGGTGTTGTCTAAGAGGGCTTATTTACATGCCCCACTATGAGATAGACACAAACTTACTTAACATTCTCATGTCTAATTTAGAACCTTATTCTTGAGAGTTTTAGTTTAGCCTCAAATTTCTAACTATTACTTTTGGCACCACTCCTTCAAATATCAAGTAATTGTTAGGACTACCACATAGAAATGTTGAGCCAATAGCTATTTTGTCTAATGAAGATAAAATTTATCTCAAGAATCACTTGGTTGTAGATACATCTGCCTCAACATGTAATCCTTATCTTATTTTCATTAATTAATATTCAATGTTTTATGTATGAAATAAAAAATTAAATGTCTCAATTATAGATTGAAAATATTTTTTTGCTTCCATTGCAGGCACCCCTAATCATTTGAGAAGGGTTATTTCATTTTAGAATATAAAAAAACTATATCTATAATCCCTCATTGAATTTATTCAAGCGAGGATTATTTTACAGGGAAGATTTACAGATATCCCCTTTTGGGTTGTAGTATACATTATCTGTTCTCCTAGAGGACATCAATTCAATTTGTGTATATTCATTTCCAATAAGATAAAAAATGATTTGGATTATGCCTTTCAAAGTGATAGTTACAAAATTTTTGTTTCTAATCATATATTAGGTTTATACTATGAGGTGTACCATGAGCTTAGGGGAATAATTATTCCCTCAATATTGCATTAAAATATGAAATATAATATAGTGGCCCTTACAGAGCTTGAGTTAAGTTTAAAGTGTACTTCTAAGTCATTAAAATATCATGTTCTTAGCTTGTTACAATTCAAATATGAAATTAATTATGTATGTTTCTTTGTAATAGAAAAGAGAATCTATGTCTCAATCTAGAAGAGAAGTTGCACTAAACAAATACCATGCCATCGAGGGCTTTGAGGATTTTTAGTCTGATAGGGGTGATGATACAATTTTTAGTGTGGTGATACCATTAATAAGGCATAAGAAGATGTGAATATCTACCTTGCCTACTACTGCAAGTCAAATAGGCCCCTTAGGCACATCCCTAGCCTTAAATCCAAGTTTAAAATTTTTAAAATTTTATTGAAATTTGATGTAACAACAAAAAAATTAGAATTATTATGTTTCATGTCATTTCATAGCGGCATCTAGCATTGGAAACATTACCCATCAACCTGTGCAACATTTGCCTCCCATGCAAGGTATTTGACTTCATGTTTACAACTACATTATTTTTATATTACATGAAATTTGATATGTTTAATTAAATTTTTTATTGTATGAGAATTTTATTGTTTGACAAAAATTGAAGGTTTGAATTTTATTACAACACATTCACCATAGAAAAACATATCAACGAATAAAAGTATGGATCTCGAGTCTATTGCCTCTGACCTTAAGGTTAACTTAGGTTTAATTTTGATGAAGTTTATTTATTGATTAGTGATGGCATTTCATATTACAAGGTAATGTTCAGTGAGAAGTAATATGCCACCTCCCCCCCACACTATACAGACCAGGGGAAAGAATTTACCAATGGCAACAGGTAGTAGAGGAATAAATTTGCATATAACAACCTCAAAGTTCCCAAATTTTTCTATAGATGGATTGTCTGGTGGTGCCACGACACTTTTGCATAACATTTACCTTGATGATACTTTAATTGAGGGTATCGATTCCATGCCTACAAAAAAATTATTGTGCATAATGTTATTTAGGGATCTCAACTCTAGGATCGTAAAAAAATAGTTGGATGTGGTTCTTCTAGTTCACCACTTGAACCATGCAATGATGAGGAGCAATCTCTTGATGAATTAACATCCTTTATATTGAATAATCTTGTTGTAGTTAATGCTTTTTATTTATTAGATGACATTGTATAAATTGATTTGAAAGTTTTGAGATAGTGGGAGATTTGGGGAAAGGCTTTGGTAAGAGAAATTAATGAGCATTATCATAATTATTCTCAAATATATTCTTTGGTTCAAAATGAAGAGTTAAAAATTGATGTGTTAGTGAATCAATCTGAATTGAGATCCATTTCTATGGAAAATCCCTACAATGATAATATTTTAGATATTATGATTAATATATTGGAAAATTTGAATGTAGAGGCACATGCCTATTACAAAAAATGGGTAAAAGACCAAAACCTTTGTCATCTTGCCAATGAAGAGAGGGGTAAAGCTTTGGTAAGTATTACTTATTTATCCATTTTTATCATAATTTTATAATTTTTATGTGACCAACTTTATTTTCCAAATTGCAGTCAAAATATAATAACCTAGAAAATGAAGCACAAGTACTGAATATTCATTTTGAAAAGGCACATAAAAGCTTAAATGTAGCAATTACATTTAAATAAATTTTTTTGCTAGTCAATAAACAAAATAACACACTAAGGAGGATAATCAAAGAGCATAAAATGATTCCAAATGTTCTTCTAAAGGATAAAATAGATGTGGATCCCTCTATCCTATTGGCAAATGATGCAATTCATGATGAAAGATCAATGGTTGTAAATATTAATGTTGCAGTTGATGACCTTTTTAGAGAAGGTGTTTTACATTCAGATTCAAGGAAAGGGGAAGTTGAGGTAGCAACATCCGCATCTGAACAATAAACTACATCTCATGTGGAATGATATCTATCTAGTGCATGTATCTATATTTAATGAAAATGGGTCAATGAATTTGGAATTGATGTTTATATATGTTATGTTGAAATTTTAAACTTTGAAAGTTAATATTATAAATTAAAGTTTGCACATTTAATTATAAGTCTTTGTTTCTATTTATTCTACGCATTTTATACATGACAAGTTTATTTTGTGCATATTTCTATATGTTGTGTTGAAATTGAAAAGTTTATATTATAAATTAAAGTTTACAAGATTAAATTTAACTCTTTGTTTCTATTTTATTATGTGCATTTTATTCATGACAAGTTTATTCTATGAATATTCATATATGTTGTGTTGAAACTGGAAAGTTTATATTGTCAATTAAAGTTTGCAAGATTAAATTTAAGTCTATGTTTCTATTTTATTCCGTGCATTTTATCCATTAAAAGTTTATTCTATGAATTTTTATATGTGTTATGTTAAAAATGGAAAGTTTATATTGATAATTAGAGTTTGGAAGTTTAAATATGACTCTTTGTTCTGTTAACTTTAGATATTTACTACTTTAGATGTATAGTGATAATATTATAATTCATTGATGTATAATATTGACAACCACATGAAATGATGAAATAATAAATTCACGTTGTGAAATAAATATTTTTTGTACATATAACTTGAATATATTGTTTAACAAAGTTTTAATTTTAAACAATTGTAATATAACACAACTTTAACATAATATTATAATATAAATTATGAATTCTTGCAATTTACATAATAGAAAAATTTCCATGATTTATAATATAATTAATAATTTAAAAATCAGTTACATAATTGAAATTTGAAGGTTACATACTAATATTCAGGTACCTAAAACAATTTTTAAGTAACACTTTCTTCATATTTGTCTTTTGTATGTACTATATCTGATGCAAATAGAGTCTCAATATTTGGATTAGCTTCCATTTATTGTATTGGTAACTCCTCTTCTTTGACTAAGTGAATTTCAAATTTGAAGTGCTCTTTCATAGGAAAATGCATCCACTGGATAAAGCAAAACATACAATCTCAAACATGTATCTAGATTTTTGTCCAATTTGTTACGAAGTTTTCATTTAACAAAAGATAATGCACTAAAGACTCTTTCATCTTACACAAAACACAAAATCATTGTTTGGTAGAGTTCATATAATTGAAAATATTCACTTATGTATTCTAATAAGATGGTACTGGGATACAATTTTTTTTCCAAATCCTTGTAATAACATCACTTTTAGTTGGCTCCTTTAGACACTTGTATTGATTAATCATTGTGAAGCCCAAATGGGTAAACTATGTTCTCAATAAATATTTTCACAAAATACCTAGAAATTTAACTCCGTTGATATCTACAGACTTTGAAAAATATTTAATAAGAGTTTCCATGTATCTAATAATAAATTACTGATTTGTTCTTTACCATCCTCAACTCTCCAAAATATGGGATTCACCATTGCCATGGCTTTAAGAAACTCATCCCTTTGAAACCATTCTCCAATTTTTGTAAGAAATATATCCTTTATATTTCTAAATTTTATCTATGTTTCCATTATCATAGTTTCATAAAAAATATGTGTTGTAAGGACTTCTACAATGTTTGATCTTGCAAAATCAACTCATTTTTGGAATGTGTGCAGTGGTATTTTCTTTCCATTTGATAAGATAAAAATATGATCATGAATATTGAATTTAAAATAGGATTTTGGATCTTTAATATCTATTAAATTTTTCCAACTAGAAAAAATTAGAAGCTCAAAACTATTTTGGCCTGAGTACAAGACATCAACAAATTGACAAACCCATTTTCTAAAATGTATGAAGTCTATAATATATATCGACCTCTCTTGAGCATGTTTAATCAAATAATTTATTTAATTCAACATTGGGAGAATAAAAAATGGTGTCAAAATCATTTCAAAATCTATTAAATGGTACAATAAATCCTTTGCCTTGTCGACTTCCACATGGTATTTAAACATGAAATCTGCTAGTGATGGATATTCTTCAAAATATAGGATCATATATAGAAATCCATCTTGTATCATTATCTTTTAGAAGATTTTTATCATTGATAACCCCAATTGTAAATTTATAAAAATCTAAAAAATATTTAAGACTGATTGACATATAATTGTGTAGATCATGGATAAGTTCCCCCATTTTTGCAACATTTTCAAAAGTACTTACAATTTTATATGCAAGATTCATTCTGTGGGCCATATAATGAATTGAAATTATATATGGGAAAACTACTATATATAGTGAAACACACAAATCATTTATGTTCCCATGCATTACTACTGAACCATTAGATCCAACACATACCAACTTCGTAGTTATAACATAATCATCCATCTCGATAATATCTTTCAAATTAGAAATAACTAACTTGAAAAGGCTCTCTGCATTGTAATTTTCAACCATTTTATGTATAGCTAACAGATGAGGTGTACTTAAATTTTTTTCAAAAGTGTAAACATTAATACAAACCCATGCTATGTTGTCAACTGTTGTGACCTCATCAATGGACATTGATATAAAACTAGCATTTTTAACCTTTTATTTTAAATCTTCCTTCTCAATCATTGCAAAACATTTTACCATGTCCCAAGCACTGCCATCTTAACAATGTGATTGTGGAATGTTATGAAGTGCCTTATGTTGAAACAAAGTTTTATAATCTAAAAAGTCTGATATAGGTCTACATTTTTTGAGAATATGATAGATCATTGAGAACTATATATTTTTGACATGCTGATTTGACTGAATAAATTTTCTTATTTGAGCTATAATTGTTCCTTCTTTCTCAACAAGATGTTACATATGTTTCTAATTTTTTTCATACTCTACCATGTATCTAACATGCATACATTCATTGACATATTTCCATCATTAGTCTTTTTAATGTCCATCTTTTTCAATGGACACATAAAATTTGCCACAATATTTCTCGATTGTGTCCAACTTAAGTTGCATTTTGTGGTCCTTTCTTAATTTCCAAGAATATATTGTGCATTTACATTTAGGTTGGGTATCAACACTATTTTATGTCTCTACTAGTTCAATGAAAGGAAATTTTGCTACCCAGTAAAACTTAAAAGACCTCCAATTGTCCATTTGCTTCTCTTATTTCGCATAAATTTTTGAGTATTTTGATCTACTATATTGATCTAATCATCTAGAATGTCCTCAAATCTTCTCTTCATTGGAAAAAATTGGATTTTTTTATTTGCCATGAAAGCTATTTTATGATATGTAGAAGTTTCTTTTAATGTTTGTATCCTATCATCTAGTTTGTCATTGGCCATATCTATTCTCTATTCAAATATGTCTTCAAGTGGTGGCATGTCATCATCAATAATATCATCAAATAGTGAAATAATATTGTGATTAGATATTTAATTTAGAAAACCACACTCAATGGAGGGATCTGCATGTATAAATATTTTGGTATTATCCTTCAAATGTTAAATAATTAGTTATTACAAATAAATAAAGAAATTCTAAAAATCATTTAGTACTTGTATTTTGCATGGGTATAGGTTGAATTTGATTGGTTATTCTTTTTGGCTACCCAAAATAAGATAATATTCTCTTTGCAATTAATAATTTGCCTAATTTCTTACCTTTATCACTAGATGAACTTGCAGACTTTTTTTGCTAGACAAACTATGGCTTGTCACTTCAACACTATGTAATTAGTCATCCTTTTTGTATGACCACTAGTTAGAGTCCTTATAGATGTCAAGAACTAAAAAGTAATTTGGGTCATTTCCCAACACTTATAGATGCTACCCAGTCCCTATGGATGTCATCCATTTTGCCTGATCATTACAAAAATCTTGTGGACAACATCCAGACCTTGTGAACACCATCTAATCTATTTGGTCATCATCTAGATTCTATAGAGGATGTTCAAAGCTTGTGGACATTTTCTAAGTTATTTGGTCACTATCTAGATCATGTAGATGGCATCCATACTCTATGGACATTATCTAGTTAGTCTGGTCACCATCTAGAGTCTATAAATAATGTCTAGAACATGTAAACATTTTTTAGGCTATTTGGTCTCTATTTAGACTTTGTAGATGGTGTCCAAAAAGTATGGATGTTTTTTAGGTGGTTTTATCATCATCTAGAGTATGTGGATGATGTCTAGAGCCTATGGACATCATCTAATCAATCTAGTCATCATCTAGACTCTATGGACAACATCTAGACCATGTGGACACCATCTAGGCTATCTGGTCATCATTGAAAGTCTATGGATAATGTATATATCTTGTGAATGACATCTAGGTTGTGTCGTTACTGTCTAAGCCTAATGGATGATGTCTAGATCTTTTAGATGCCATCCAAGTCTATCTGGCCACCTTCCAAACACCATAGGCAATTTCTAGGCCTTGTGGACATTGGTCGATCTAACTAGATGCCATCCAAACCGTTTGGATGGTACCCATACCTTGTGGATGCCTTTTAGTTATATTCACTATTTATGACTTGTTATCCTTGCCTTACTATTAAGTCTATGTAGTATTTCAGGGATGGATTGAATATATTATCTCAATCATCTATGAAATATATTAGATTCAGATATACCATATGTAATGTATAATAAATGTTGGTGAAAAAGTGTAGAATGTCTTCTTATAGCATGGTGAGTTGACTTCCAAATTGTATATACAACCTAAAATTTTTGGTGACCCAATGCTCTTTCTGGGTCCAAAAAAATAACCAAATCCAAATTTTAGAAAATGAAATATTCATGAATTAATGAATATTTGCCACTAAAAAAACCTTGCATATTATGCAATAATGCATACACATTACCCAAGAATATCCATGGAATTATCTCTCAAATCCATTCACTTACCCATATTCTCTTTTGTCAATCTTCTTTAAGAATTAACCAGCTTTTGATTTCACTCCTAAAATGGTGTGAGCTAGTCCTTAGTTAAGTTATCAACATTTTCACCTTTCATTTGATTTATGTTCTTATATAGGTTTTTTTGTTCATGATCACAAGTGGGATTGCATTCTTTGAAATGGTACTCTTTCTTCTACCCAAGATACTTTATCCACATGATTACTAATGCAGGAACATCATGATTAAATTTGTAAATCATGCAAATAAGATGAGTTGTGATGTAATAATATCCTAGAGGTGTATTAAAAGGCTAATAAGAAGCTTAGAGAGATTCATTTATTTTGTGTAATAGGCTTAGTTATATGGCTTATTTACTTATGTAAAAACCTTATCACCTTCTAGATAGGTGATCTCATACATTGAAGACCTATTTTAGTATAAAGAGCTAAGTGTAAACTATCTTGGGATGAAATATCAAGTTAAGCATGTCAAACCTTAAGATGGTTAAGTCTAATTTGAGGAACATGAGTTTAAGTTAGTAAAATTATGAGCTTGAATAATGGAAGAAGCTTAATAAAATAAATAACATGTAGAAGATCAAATTTAAGTAGCCTTGAGGGAAGCGAGTTGTGGATGAGTGAGAGAGGAAGCATAAGGCCTTTGGGCTTGTATTGTGATTGTAAATAAAATACTATGTTTTGTGAATAATGAAAGAATTTATTCAAATTAAAGGTATGTTTATTCATTATTTATTGAATTTTAAGATATAAGAATGAAAAATAGAGTTTAGAGAATGTTTGATAAAGGGCTACCATAGGCTTTAGACATCTTTATAATTGATTGATTTCAACAAAATGAAAGAGACTTTACTATGACTTTTGATTTAATTACAGTGCATAAATCCTTTTTATATATGCAATAAGTTGTGTAAGTATTGGCCAAGTGTAATTAGATGTTAAACATGACTCTGTTGGGCACATTCAAGGTCTTGATAAGGAGAAAATAAAAGTAATTGTTGTAGCATCAATACACAGCCTGTATGCAAAAACTATTACACAGTCTTGTGTATCAATCATATGCAAATTTAAACTTTGTTAAATACCATGTTGTGGAATAAAATAATGTGTTACAGTATCTAAATAGGTATTATCTAGCTTTTTCTCTCAGATGGGTTGCTTCATGTCTTTTTTATAATCTCTTAGGCAAGTCTTAAATCCTTATTGATTTGAAAAAAGAATTAAGTATGTGGAAAATCATTAATAAGTTTATAAGAATTCCAATGCTGAAAGGTTTACAAATAGATAATTAATACAAGCCAATGCCACCTAGATATAAGAACAAACCATTGATTTGGTCCCGAGGAATGATATTTCACTACTGAATTTGAAGAAACATTTAAGGAGAAGCTCAATAGGTCTATGTCGTAGAATGATGAAACACTTGTTTGATTACTTTGTGAAAGTAATAATCAATTAATTAAATTCATAATTATTTTAGTAAATGGTTTAAAATTGAATTCATAATTCATTATGGTTGAATTCATAAAACATGTTCAAAATTCATTATGGTTGAATTCTCTCGATCTGTGTCGTAGTTTGATAGTTAGGAGGAATTTTGATTGTTTTACGAATATTAATGGAAGTTTGAATAATGATATAAGGTTGTTTATTTCATTTTAAAAGTCATAGTGAGTTTAGAAACTCTTTGAACTTCATTAACAATCTAAAAGAAGTTCTTGGGTTCTTTAAAATTGTGTAAACTCTAAATATAGGCCAATAAGGGATAAAAAACCATAACTTTATGAGTGGGTGGTAGTAAGAGATATTAAATTTTTTTGATCAAATTTAAATAGATCTTATTGGCCTTATTATAATAATTCTATTTTATCCTTTTTATTCATCCTAGTAGCCTAACCAATGCTGCATGATTTATTTTAGAGGGTGGTCCCTGGAAGGGGCAACAATAATTATTTTGCAGTTGCAGGTGAATCTATTCAATCATAAATTTCTTAAACTAAAAAAAATTTAATATTTTACTCTAAAATAGGAGTAACAACTGAAAATTAAAGATTTTTTTAGATATGGGTAGAGGTTGGGGGCAAGAATTTATAGCACCCACAGAAAAATTTAGGTACAAAAAAAGCACTTTACAGCGAATAAAAATTTATGCTATAATTTTTTTATATTAAAACCTCTTAAATTTCATGTGCATGGATAATATTTGTAGTTTTAAAAATATATGGGACCAATTTACTACATAATTTATCCTAAATAATATCTACAACACCCACTAAATATTTTTGCAGTTGTAGTACCATGGGACCAAGCCCTTAGTCTTCACAATTTATTTTTGATCTTAGAAGCCGCTTAGGGTTGTAATAGATGGGTAAAGGTTGAAATTTTTGTTTATAAGAGCTATTAAAGCCTATGATATTTTGTTTTATTTATTTATTTATACCTAATTATGCAGAGAAATAATAAGATAGCTACAATATCCTGGCAAAGGTTAGGGAAGTGGTCAGTATCTGGAGCATGATAAAGTATGTTCTTAAATATAAATGGTATATTATTCAAGATTATTTTTATTTACCTTAGTCACTTTGTGAAACTTAATGCACTCTTGGTATCAAGTTTTGGCTTAGATATTTTATGTAATCCTTTATAAAGGATTAAATTCATGATTGTCCATAGATAAGAGAGATTGTTTTAGAGATTTTAGAACAAAGTGTATAAGATTGTATTTGTAGTTGGGAATTGGATGATAATATGTGGTAGATTATCATCAATTACCCTAAATTTTTATCTTACATACCTTTTAATTTCTTCATTAATGTTTAGACATTCTTATAAGTTAATATCTCATTTACTCATCTATTTGTTATTTTGTTTCATCCATGTGTTCCTCATTTTGATTAACTCTTCCCTCACTATCATTTTGGGTCAATGATAATTTCCAAGTTCTTTATATTATTTAGGTAGCTTAGCATATAGATCAAAGAAGATGTCCCTAATGGAAAATTACTTACTTCATGTAATGAGATATCTTATTGGATGAATGTGTTAGTTTTGAGACTACTTATAACTTAGATTTTTGGATTTCCTCTGATTTTTTCCATTTCAATTCTGACATATTATTGATCTAAATTTCAAAACCATAGAGCACCATTTGCATGACAAACAACCAAAATAAGGTCTACGTAGTTTTCCAATCTCATTATTTTGTTTGCCTACATATAAATTTTTAGGAAGTATAAAACCTTCCATTCCCTTTGTATTTTATTTGTCCTATAAATCTCCTAGCTAAGCTTATTGTGGAAGTCAATATTAAGGTACTTATATTCATCTACCAATTGAAAGGTGTTTTTGTCAAATAAGAAGTTATTTTTCTTATTTTTTATCCATAATAAAAATATTATGGATTTAGTTTTATAGTATTCTATTACATCACCACATATTGACAAAAAAACTCTAAAGATCTCAAGTGCTCTCCCAAAATATGTGTTTTTTTTGAAATTAAGATAAGATCATCTACATACAAGAGTAGCTTTACCATATAACTAGCTAAGTGAACATCCCCATTTCTAATTTTATTTATCTACTCATATAACTTGTATCTGTATATCTAAAACAAAGTGGAGGATAAAAAATATCATTACCTGACATCAATTTCACTTCCAAAATAGTCTGACGATTCTTATTTTGTTCTATTTTTTACTTGAACATCATCATAAAGGTTGTGGACTATTGCTCTATGCTCATATAGAACTATAAAATCCTCCACAATGCTCCATAGTTTTCTTCTGGGCATCATGTTGAACGCTTTCTTAAAGTCAAAAAATAAAAAAAATGATTTCTCTTGTTTATCCCATAATTTTTAAATCAAGTGCCTAAGATTGATGCAATGGTCAAGTGTGATGTGTTTTGGGACAAATCCACTATTAATTTTCCCCATTTCCATCCTTTTTCACCCAACTAATAATTTTTCACTCCACCATGATCCCAAATAATTTTCTAAATATAACATTGATAATTATAGTATGATAGTTTGATGGGTTTTTGACATCTTCCATTTTTATTTTAACCTTTAAGGGTTGATGGAGTTTAAGCCCTAGATTGTTAAGGGGTTGATTATAGTAAATCATGGTAAAAATATGCAATAAATACAAATAATTATTTGTTATAGAATTGAATAAATTTGATCTTTTTAAAAATAACAATAAATTATGTAAATGAGAACTTAGCTAGAAAACAACTGAGAGACATGATATATAGGCTAAAAATTGAGGTAGAGGCTAGTCTAATTATAGAAAATAATATCCAGATGTCAAAACCCCTCTTGTATAGTAGAACCCTAATTGGATAGTAGCACCATGTGGTAGTAGTGTCCCTATTTTAGTGGTAGTGTCCTCTATGTAGGACTATTCTAAGCTTTTATTTGTACTTGTGTTTGGGTATATCAAGTCTATTCCTATGTGCATGAGTTATAAAACCCTGTAGATGGCTTATTTTGAATAATTTTATGAGCAAATACTAATCCTCCATGTTGCTAGGGCATCTAGGTGATACAATCAGAAAGGTGTGTTTGATACTAGGGTAGGCTAGTATCCTCAACACCCCATTATGATGAGAGTTGATTACATACCAATACTCATAAGAGGGATCAATCATAATGTAGTTCTCCCCATCCAAGTGCTAGTGTAAGTGCAAGTGAAACTAGTATGATTATTGAATTGAGTGATTTGAATATATTTGAGACTAAAAATTTGAGTAATCTAATTTTATGAATGTTGTAGATGGTTATATGAAAAATTAGGGTAGAATAGGGATCAATAACCTTAATTGTGCTCAACTTGTTCTGAGTTTGTATGTGTAATTTGCATCTCATTTCCATCTAGTGGTTAGAAGACTAAAAGTCATATATATATACTATTTTGGTGCTTATGCAGGTTCTAAAAGAGGTCTAAGCTGACCCTAGGAGGTTTAATATTTGAAAAGATATCTATTTGTGAAAAAATAAGGGAAATGATAGTAGTGCTAATATTTGGACACTAGTACCATGGGGCCCTATTGTCTCTATTATGATGCTAGTGTTTAGTTGGTAGAACATGAGGCATGAAGGGCTAAGATGCAAGAATGAGGGTTTAGGACTACTTTAGGGATGACTAGGGATGCCTATGGCCCACTTGAAGGATTGATAACTATAAAAATAAGCCCTAAGATAGGTTTAGGGTTAAACTAGGAATAGGTGGTCTCAAATAGCACTCTTAGCACTCAATCATTATTTTTAGGTGATTACATTTGCCACCCCTTTATTCTATAAATGCAATAAAGTGAAATGACTTGGATAAAGGAAAAATAATCATACCTAGACTTACCTAAGAGGCAAAGGCCATGATCCTAGATTTGAGTATGTAAAACATGCTCCATCATGTGTCTTATAAATGAAATGTGTATATATCAGTCCTTACTTAAGAGATATCAAAAGCAAAATACAAAACTAATTAAATAAACAAGAGAGGAAAATAATGAATACAGCTCACTAGGTATGTAAACCAACACATAAACTTGGTTACAACTTATGTGTGTGCATGTAGATAGTGCTCAATTAGTAAATAGCTTAGATTGAGATGATGGCTTGCTCAATCTCATATGTCGATGGCTCAAGAACTCAAATTAGTTTTGACCACATCATTGCCCACCCTTATTTGGTGGATCATGATTTATGAATAACTTAGATTAGACTGATGGTGTGTCCAACCCTCTCATGTAGGTGGATCAATAACTCATGTAGACTATGGATCCATCATTTCCTATCCATGTATAATAGATGCATCTAAAACTAAAACTAAGTGATGTAACTAGAGATGTCAGCTCTATGGACATTCAAGAATATGAGGTGGCTCTAGGAAACTTGAGAATGTCAACCACTAAATATGGAGAAGGGCATGAATCTAGTGTGTAACCTAGAATATGGTGTCTAATATTTACAATGTAGATAATGACATGGAGTTTGTCATTTCATTTGATCAACTAGTGTATAACTAAGCATATAAAAATAATGTGTTGTGCACATGCCCCTAAATCTGATATCTAAGCATATGGATTTTAGACTGAGTTATAATAATCTATACTTGAGCATCTAAATTTAAAATGTGAATTGTCATGTCACATATGATGCCCCCAATCTAAGCAAAATAATAAGAAACTGATGAAAACTAAGCAAAACTGGTAAGTAAATGAACCTATGCAAACTTGGACTATACCTACTATACTTTCCTAGCAAATCTATATTTTTCTAAAATTGAGGCTACTAAATAATAACACCATATCTTGGATAGTATTACCATGTGGTGCTAGTGTCCTAATTTGGGTGCTAATTTTAGACTATTTTGATTTATGTGAAATTATAAATGATATTTATCTCTATTGTTTCTAAAATTAGCTTAGCCTATTTTTGGGAACAACCCCCTATGAAACTTGTCCGTTTCATCTTTTGTCTCTCTAAGTTTATTTTTGAGACGGGTTTCTAATTCATTCTCATCTTGGCCTAAGAACGTGAGAGTGATTATGATCTTGTTGCAACCAAGAAACTCCCTCCCCAGACTGCCTCTTTCTGAGTTGGTCTTTTCTTCCTTTTCTTGCAAGGGCAGCAAATTTTGCCGCCCCTGTATCTTGACCTGCAAGGACAAATTTTTTTGCCACCCCTGCATCTTGACCTGCAAGGACAAAAAATTTTGCTGCCCCTGCATCTTGACTTGTAAGGATGGAAAATTTTGCCACCCCTGCATCTTGACCTGCAAGGATGGAAGTTTTTGCCACCCCTGCATTCGAACTCACAAAGACATGCAAGGGCGGCAAATTTTGCCGCCCAAGCATGCCTCAATTTCCATGCATGACATTTATTGCTACATGTGGTGGGTTGTTAGGGTTGTTTTTCACCCCATATAAACTAATTAGAACCCCATTTCTTCTCATTTATTCCTCCTCTCCTCCTATCTTCTGTGTCTGGACCATCTGATGAGCGATTTGAAGCGTGATTTCATAGATTTGAGCTTGTGGCGTGCACGGCTTTCCAGGTGGGTCTTATTTTTTGCATTTATTTTTCTTGTTCTTCCTTAGTTTCTTTATTGTTTTTAAGATGTTGTGGAGGCTTTCTACCTACTGGGGATGGCTAAAAATACCATCCCTCTCCGTTGCTCGTGGTCTTGTTTAATCTTGCAAGGGCAGTGATTTCTGCCGCCTTTGTGTCTCGGCTTCCCCTGCCCCCGTTCTTCACTTTCGCGGGTGACGATTTTCACCGCCTGCACTCAATCATTCATGCACGAGAAATTTTTTTTGCCACCCACACATGCTCTTTACCAGAGACACATCGGTGATGAAACTCACTGTTGAAGCATGTTCAGTGTGTAGGGGCGGCGATTCTTGCCACCCCTACTCTCACTTTTCCATCACTACAGGGGCGGCAATTTTTTTTGCCCCTACTTCCCTATTATCTTCCAAGGGTGGTGAAATTTGCTGCCTGTGCAGGCCATCCCTACAGGGGTGGAAAATTTCGTTGCCCTTTCACTCTTTCACTCCAACATGCAGGGGTAGAAAATTTTGCCGCCCATGCATTCCTCCTCCAACTTTTCTAACTCCAGAGGAATTTTCATCTTTTCCCTTTCTTCCTCATTTTTTGCACCTTTTTTTGACCCAACCTTTTTAAGTGACCTCCATTGACCAAGATCACTTAAAATGCATTTTCCCCAATTTGTCCACTCTCCCTTAATTTCATGATCATGTCTGCAGTACCTTCAGAGAACTCTTGCTCATTGACACCTGTCTGACTAAAGCTAGTTCCCATTTCTGAAGCATCTCTGAAAAAGGTGAAGACTATGAAGTATAAATATCAGGGCATATTCTCGCTCACTTTGGTCTCCTCAAATGTCGATGACATCCAAGACATCGAAATTGGCCACGTGGACATGGCCGAGTTCATAACCCGAATGAAGGCGACGAACCCAAACACCGGGATAAAGAGAATCATCGAAAGTAACATCCACTTGGGGGCCAATTTTTCAGTAGTAGCACATCATATAGAGTTCATCCTTCAATGTGCCCACTTCTACAACAAAGAGACTAGGTTGTCTCAGATGCCAGTAGTAATGTGGTGATTCGGTTGGATTCTAAATTCATCGATAAAGTCTTCATGTGCCCTCTAGCCACTGAAGTGACCAAGATCGACTTCGTGGATGCCCAGAAGGAATACGAAAAAGACCCCGAGAGGGCAAAGAAAGTGATGAACTACAAATAACTAAAGACCCCCAGGACCAACCTATCTAGATGGCCGTGGAACTTCCCGAGGAGTGACTTCATTGAGGAAGTTGGTGACTTGATCACCCTTCCAAGTAGAGTTTGAGGCCTCCCGTCTTCCTCATTGTTCCATGAATGGATGTACCCATTCATTAAAATCATCCTCCAAGGCAAGTAGGTCATATTTTGGTGAGAACAAATCAACAACACTCTCCATGAGTAGCTAACCAAGGTACAAACTTTTTACAAGTTTTATATGACTTCGTACCTTGTGTACATAGCTGCCGCAATGCAAAATTTTTTGGGTTTGACAACCGAAGGGGATAGAATGACAACCCCAGTATACTCATTTTATCCCCAGTTGACACTACAAGGGTTAACCCATCATTTCAAAAGGGTAAATGACGCCTTCTTCATCACATTTCTATGTCTCTTCAACCCTCAGCTTGAGCAGAAGAGAGTATCAGACGAGGCTTAGATAGTGGTCAATGACTACAACTACATGTTCCTCTAATTTCCCACCTTTTACTATCTTCAGGTTGGCTTTTTCCAAGGTTACCCCTATATGCTCCCCAAGTTCCCTTCACATAAGTTGGTACTAATGAAACTTTGCTGACAACTGATTGTCATGCATACCAGACAAATGGAGCTGAAGAAACCAGGTTTTAGATTTCCAATCAAAATTGGCAGATATTCCATTGCAACAATAGCCAAAGCCAAAGTCATGGAAATAGAAATGTAGATGGTCACCCTAAAGCAGTTCAAGAGAAGAGATAAATTTGATTATAGGGGAGTCAAAGACAAAATCAGGTGGAAGACTCAATTCCATGAGCCCATGATTGAAGATATCTGGATCGACTTGAGGACGGTCGAAGAGATCAAAAAGATGGATTATTGTAAGCTGACCCTAGACCAGATTGAATATCTGGGACTTGCAGAGATCCCCTCCAGTTTGGCCGATGACGAAAACATCATCAATAGCAAATACCTAGATAAAAAGGTTGCTAGCTCCCCTCTTCATCCAAATCAGTGGTCTCAGAAGGAACTAACTTCTCTGAGAAAAAGGTTTGAACCAATATTGGCTAACACCAATGATTGATTAGCAGCCAAAGGAATCAAACTGAAAGAATTTATCATGGGATCAGAGGCTGAATACCAAGAAGAGATGAAGAAGAAGGCCAAGAACAGAACTAAGAACAAAGGTGATGCACCTTCCCCTTCTAGGCCTCACAATCCTAGAATCATCTTTGTGTCTAAAAAACTAAAGAATACTGAAGAGCCTGAAGCAGTATCTAAAGGAACTGAAGAGCAGAGCCCTCAGACACAGGCAACTCAGCCAATAGAAATAGATGACCAGTCGATAAGATAGCCAAGCACTAAACCTCTGCCTTCACAAGAAGAAGCACAACTGCTCAAGAGCATCTCTCCTTCTCCACCTCAGTCTCCTGTAGTTTCTCCTTCTCATCTCTCTCCAATCAGTGTTCCCTCTTTTGGAGCTGCCTCTCCTTCTAGAGTCATATTTGGTGATCTTCAGGGTGCTTCTAAAGGTTCTCCTCCCTCCTCTGGGTCCATCCCAAGTTTGTCTTCTCCCTCTTTCAATTTGAGGGAAATTTTTGCACAAGAGCTAGAATCAGTAATTAGTATAATTTCGCCTGTTACTCCAACTGTGACCACTGTCAGCACTAGCAATGTAGAAGCTGCCGCAGTAACACCAGCTGAGACAACCATTGCCACAACAGGTACTTCTCTCTCACCTTGGATGTCAGCATTCACCCCCAAAATAAAGAAGTTGGACATTTCTCTAGATGACTTTGACTTTGGTAAAATAGTGCCGGTGAAAGCCAAGGCTCCGAAGAGGCCAAAGATCCTCTCCAAATTGGTCGAAGAAAAAGGACAATTTTTTTTGGAAATTGCTAAGCCTCCACAAGATGTAACCCTTGAGGGTTTTGAAATGAGAAGCTATTCCATCTCTCATGTTGAACTTGGCAAAGTAACTCACGAAGGTGCGAAAAGCAACTTTCAGTCTGCTATGGACATCATGGTCTAGAAATTCGATGGAGAGAAGGAGATGAAAGATTATTACAAGGTCAAGATAGAGCAGCTAACGGTAGTAATAAGAAGGTTCACTCTTCCCCCTGAAGCGGAAACTCTGGAGGCCTTCTCCGTAGATGACCCTATCATCCAAAAGGCAGAGAAAACTTACTTGAAGGGAAAAGTCCTGGAGGACTATGTTGAAAAAATGCATACTCAGGGAGTTTCCTTGCTATCAGAGGTTGCAGAAAAGATGGACAAGATGAAGAAATTAAGGGTAGAGTTAGATGACTTTGTCTCTCTTATCTCTTAGGAGATTAGTAGTTTAGAAAAATATCTTGCCAAATGGAAAGAGATGAAGGATCTGAAGAAAAGCACCTTGATATCTATCGGTTTCATCTCCAACAAGGACTCTTATGTTGAGATCAAGGAGTCGCTGACTTTCAGGATTTAGGTACTCAAAGATTTAATTGAAGATTTCAAAGCTTTCAGGGATGCTAGTGAGAAGAGCGATGTAAGTCTGCTCAATAAACTTAAAGAATTGCCCTGCAACCTAACCTCTAAAGAAAATTAATTCCTCTCAGCAGGAGAAATGATCCATAGTTTCAAAGAGATGATTTGAAGAGATTTTGAAGAGAAATCCTTCTCAATGTCTTCTGTGGATAATATTCTAGACACTCAGTTAACTTTGAAAAATCTAAAATCCAGGTTAATTGGTCATGCTAAGGCCATCACAGCATTAAAAGATGCATTAATCAGAGCTAGAGTCATCTCCAAGAACACAGTTGTGCCAGACAACATAAGAATTCAGGCATCCATTACTATGTATGATGCTCATTTAAAGAAATCTGGTGGCAAGAATTGAATTTTTCTCCTCCTTTCTTCTTCTTTCCTTATGCACTTTTATTTTATGAAAAGTGCATGCAATTTTGTAAAATGTAATTACATGTAAATATTTAGAAAAAATATCTCAAAGTCAAAGATGAGTCATCTTTGACTGAGATATTTTTGTATTTTATTATTTTCTAGTTTTTGAGGATTTTCTCCCTATATATAGTGGAGACCTCATTTGTAATATATTTTTGGAAAAATTAAGAGCAAACACTCTGCTGAAATTGAAGCAATTTTTGAGACTTTGTGCTCAAACTTGTAAATAATATTTTGTTGAACGAATGAGAAGCAGATTTATTTCAGACTTTGTGTTGAAGTTATCTGTGTTGTCTAGAAAATAGTTTCTTATGTTCTCTTTCCTGATGATCTCTTATTTATTTAATTTAATAATCAAAGTGGGTGTATTAATATTATCTAAGAACGCTTCTAAAAGGTAGATGATATAATTTGAGCTACTTTTATCTTTGAGATTCATTTATCTTTTGTAGTTTCGTGTGAAGATTTTGTGCTTCATTTCACTCTACAGCTACGTCTGTTCCAGATCAATGAAGAAGACTATAGAAGACTTTATGCTTGCGTAATTGTTCTTGTGGACTTTGTTACTTCAGGTGGTCTTTTGCTTTCTATTTAATACCATTCCTGAAAGAAAAGGAATGTTGTTAGCTAAGGATCAGGATGTCTCTCTTTTTCTTTTCATACATTACCTCTGAAAAAAGAGAGGTAGATGCTGTTATACCATCCCATGTGTTATTTTCTGCTTAATTATATACATATATCCAATGCATAAATATTTATAGGGAACCTCCCCTTGATGAGAGGAGAGATTTAATTCATCTAGATCTGGTAAACCCATACTTTTTGTGGTGTAAATCTCCCTATGTTGTTGTTGATATACCCAGTTTGCCTTCAGTTAGTTGACGAAAAAATATTCACCCAACAATTTTTTGGTGACTCCACTGGGGAATACAAACTTGCACTTTGAAGCCTCAAGCTTCAACTTGAAGCAATTTCAGTTCCTTTTCCATTTTGAAACCTGACAACTCCATGCTACACCAGAAGCCAGAGATCTAAGGGTGTTTTTGACCCCGTGTTTGAGTTGGCACAACAGAGCAATTTTGATTTGTTCCCTCCACTGCCTTTTCTCCAACGATCTAGAAGTCTTCCTCCTGACCTTATCGGATCACCCCCGCAAGGAAGAGCTTCTTTTCCTACCATCAATCGTGCCCTACTTATAAATATCCCACCAAGATTTGTTATCTCACCATTTAATCCTCTTATCATTATGGCTCAAGGCCCGTGGAGAAATACCTTTGGTCCTCTTAATTTGACTGCACCTTTGCATGAACTACCTCGTAGTTCTAGGAAAAAATTTCTTAAGTTTTTTGGTGATGAGAAGGTTCATCTCGATGAGCATATTGCCACTTTCTTCATAGCATATGGCGTAATTGGTGTCAAATTTGAAGATGTAGCAGTTAGATTTTTTGTGGAAACTTTGCAAGGAGCTGCCATGAATTGGTTCTATCACCTGCAAGTCAGGTCAATAACTGACTAGGATACGCTCAAATCCAAATTCGAAGCCAAATTTAAACCTGCTAAAGATGCACATGCTTTGTTAGCTCAACTAACATAGATGAAAAAAGAATCCCAAGAACCTATGAGGGATTTCATAGCTAAATTCAATAAGTTGAGAAATCAGATCCCAACTGTGGCTCAGCCTACGCTAGAGAATCTCAAATGTTTTTTCATAAATTCGCAGCTTCTTGAAGTAAGTTTCCTATTGAGATGAGTTGGCCCTATGGATCTAGCCCTGGCTCAAGATTTAGCTACTGAGATTGAAGATGATCTTATTCTAGTAGGTAAGATCAGAAAAGACCCTAGTAAAAATAAATTTTCTTCATCTGCTGAAAGTTCTTCTTCAGGCACTACAGATCCTATGGTGTAGAAATTGACAAACGAACTAATAGCTTTGAAGAGGTAAATAGCCCAAGGTACGTCTACTTCTACCTATCAAGATATGCCCAGGAAACATTCTAAAAGTAGTAGTATCAGGGTAATACTATCCAGAACCAAGGGCAACCAAATCGCCTGCCTCCCCCTCCAGAGAAATTGGCCATTGAAGCAACACCTGCCAATTCAGTGGTCAGCTACCTAGAGGCTGAACACGACCATTCTTTTCAACCTCAGTTGGACCAACAAGAAGATGCTAATATCTTTGATGAGCAAGAAGAAGAATTAGTTGGCAACTCTAATATCAGTTTTTTGGATTACCAAGACGAAGCTGAAAGTAAAGGAGAGGGTTTAGATGGATCTTATGCTATTTTCACCAGATCTCAGAATCAGTCAACTTCCCAGACTGATAAAGGAAAGGTAGAGGAGGATCTTCGGCAAGTGGTTTCCATCGCTAAACATGGGACTCCATTGCCTCCACAACTAAAAGATTAGGTGATTCATAAAAAAGTAAGTTCCTCCAACCACGCCGTCTCTTCCACTTCTGTTGCTCAGACCAGTGTCATACCTACTAAAATTCTAGATAATGGACTCTCTTCCTTTGTCTCAAGTTCTTTTCAATTATTTGATATAATTGATCATGCTAGAAATACTAAAATTTAAATGACAGAGGTTGAATATTTGAGGGCTAACCTAGAACAGTTTGATAGGTTAGTAGAATATGTAAAAAACAAAGCCATCCCTGTAGGACAAGATTCTTTGAGGGCCGTTCATGATCCCCCTAAAGATAAATCGGCCCAAAATAATCTTGTTGTTACTCCTCTTGTTGCTCTTGGGAAAATAGAATATTTTTATGTTTCCCTACTTATAAATGGTTATAAACTGAGTAATTGCATTATAGACTCTGGAGCCTCAGATAACGTCATGCCCGCTAAGGTGGTAGATTCTCTTGGCCTGACTTTGACCAAAAATTTTGGGAGGTGTTTTTCCATAGAAAATAAGCAAGTTACCCTCCTTGGTCAAATAAAAGACGCTCAATATGATTTCATGGCTTTTCCAGAGAAGCAGATAAAAATGATGGTTTTAGTGGCCGATGTTCTAGCATCTTACGGCATCCTGCTTGGGCAGAATTTCTGTAAAGATGTTGGAGGAGAGATAAGTATGGACTTGTCAGAAGTAAGAATCCCAATTCAAGGTATTATGAAGAAGTTGCTTCCTAAAAAAGAAGCAAGGTATGTAGTTACCTGATCGTCGACACCGAAAGCTCAAATTTTATTTGAGTCCTCAGGCATGGGAAACTACTTCTTGTCTACGGACGAGTTCCATGGGACATCTAATGAAACTCTTACAGGTGATGACTTGAGATTGTGTTCAACTAACACAGCTGGAGAATCAGTAAATCAAAATGAACATGTGGAAGGAAAAACCTCTTCCCCTAAACGAAGGAGTTTTCAAAGAAAAGATAATGTCTAACGAGGTATGGACCTTAGAATTTGATGACAGCTGCTCTTCTACTGATTCGGGAGTTGGGGTTGTGTTGGTATCTCCTCAGGGAGACATTATTTCTCTGTCCTACAAATTACAGTTTAACAATACCAACAACATGGCTGAGTACGAGTCCCTGTTGCTCAAACTATAGGCTGCCAAAGAAAAAGGCATTAGGCTTCTCCATGCTAAAGGGGATGCTGAGTTGATAGTCTGCCAAGTGAAGAACCTTTATCAGATGAAAAATGAAAGGTTGTGCCAATATCACAATTTAGTCTGGAATCAGATTGAAAATTTTGACGCTTTCAACATCTCTACCATTCCAAGGGAATTCAATGACCGAGTGGATGCATTGGTCGTCTCTGCTACCCTATTAGTCCCTCACCCAGACTTTAAGGGAGACGAGTACAGTATTGAGCTGGTCTTTTGGCCAAGTGTACCCGATAATGCTGACCATTGGCAGGTATTTAACAATGATGATCAAATTATCACTTTCTTAGAAAAAAAGGACAGTTTTGAACAACTACGTTTTGAAGGTAGTGAACTCTGAGAATGTGAAGCAACTTCTGAGTCAAATATGAATACATGTGAGGATTTCCTACAGCTTAAGGGGAATAATATTCCCAAAGGCCTAGTTTCACTAGAGAAGTTGTTTGATAACCATGACAAGTTTATTAAGCAACAGCGAATGGATTCAAAATCCTCTCAAGATTTTGATCAGGTAAACTTGGAAACCAAGCAAGATCCTAAAATGGTAAACATTGGGAAATGCTGCACTCTCGAAGAGAGATTTAAGCTTGCTAGTTTACTTCACCAATATATAGATGTATTGGCCTATTCCTACGATGATCTGAAATCACTCAGGCCAAATGACATTTGTCATGACATTTCTCTGAAGGCCAACTGTGTACCTTACAAGCAAAAATCTAGGAAATATAACCCAAAAATCTTAGGTACTATTTTAGCTGAGATACAAAAGATGCTTGACGCTTGAATAATTTTCCCAATCCATCACTCAACATGGATTGCCAATATAGTGCCTATCAGGAAGAAGAATGGCGAAATTCGAATCTGTGTGGATTTCAAAAACTTAAATCAGTTGTCTTTAAAAGATAACTACCCTCTTCCCATCATGGATCAAGTTTTGCAGATGGTAATAGGTTCAAAAATGTTATCAATGTTAGACACTTTTTTAGAGTACAATCAGGTCGAAGTCGGAAAAGCAGATCAGCACAAGACAACGTTCACCACACCTTGGGGCACATTTGCTTATCGAAGAATGCCTTTTGGTCTGATAAATGCTGGTGCCACATTTCAAAGGGTGATAGATCTCAGTTTCAAAGATGAGATGGGAAAATTCATTATAGTATACTTGGATGATCTGACAGTGTTTTCAAAACATCATTCTGAACATATTCACCATTTGCAAATGATACTGGAACGCTGTCGTCAGAACGGTATTTTTTTAAACCCAAAGAAATCTATTTTTGGAGTAACTGAAGGCAAACTTCTCAGACACATTGTGTCCCATGAAGGTATTAAAATTGATTCAGAGAGAGTCAAGTCCATCCAGGAACTTACTCTACCTACCAACAAGACCGCAGTTTACTCTTTCTTTGGAAAGGTGAATTTTCTCTGAAGGTTTATTCCTGAGTTTGCTGAGAAAACTTGTCACATTGTCAACATGATGAAGGGCAATGCTACATTTAGGTGGACTGCTGAGGGCAAATCAATGTTCAAATAAATTAAGGAAGCAATCGCTCGTGCACCAGTCTTGGTTTGTCTAGATTATACTAAAAGTTTTAAAATATATAGTTATGCCTCCGAACATACACTATCGGCCATTTTGGTCCAATAGAATTCAGAAGGTGTAGAATCTCTTATCTCTTTCATGAGTTTTCCACTTAAGGATCATGAGTTGAAATATTTCCTTATGGAGAAGCATGCATACGTAGTGGTCAAAGCGGTCAAACACTTTAGGTTTTATATCCTGAACTCTCACACCGACGTTTTTGTACCAGACACAACAGTAAAATCTATTTTGACTCGGCAAGTGTTTGGTACGAAGAGAGGTAATTGGATTGCCAAGACTCAAGAGTTTGATCTGAACATCAAACCAACCAAGCTCGTATGGGGAAAGGGTCTTTGCCAGTTGATCGCCAACAACATTCTAGGTAAAGCAGAAAGTGGAGTATTGATCGAAAGCATCCCTACGGTCCTCTTTGTTGCAACTACTGATGAGTGGTATTCTGACATTGCTCTTTTTTGACATATGATGAGTGTCTCACTCATTTTTATTTTAAAAAGAAATGGAATGTTAAGTTAAAAGCATTTGGTTATGTCCTTTGGGACAATGGTCTTTACAAGAGAAACTTGGACGAGGTATTTCTTCATTGTGTTGACAAGGCACAATAAGAAAGACTCTTAGAATATTTTCACAATCTGGCCTGTGGAGGATATTTTTTTGCATCGATGATAGTGCACAAAATTCTACGAGCAAGGTATTATTGGCCGACACTATTTGAGGATGCCTACAAGTGGGTGCATAGGTGCGAATTGTGTCAGCAATTTGTTGGAAAGCCTAAGCTACCTGCTTTACCTCTCAAGCCAGTAGTGATTAAAGAACCATTTCAACAGTGGGGTATTGACTTCATTAGTGTAGTCAACCCATCTTCAAGTGTCGGACATGATTATATCCTCATGGTAATGAATTACTTCACTAAGTGGGTGGAGGCTATCCCAACCAAGCACGCTATGTCTGAAGTGGTATGCAGCTTTCTCAAAGAAAATATCATCTTCAAGTTTGGGGTCCCACTAAAGATCGTAACAGATAATACGGCCTATTTTTCATCACATGAAATTACTCAATTTTGTTTCTATTATGGGATCACCCTATCCCACACTTTAGATTATTTCCCTCAAAGAAATGGCCAAGCAGAATCAAGTAATAAAAACTTGGTCACTATTATCAAAAAATTGGTAGATGATAATCAGAGAACATGGCACAAAGCATTGTATGATGCTTTATGGGCAGATAGGATAACACCTAAAAGGGCTATAGGTATGTCACCTTTCTAGCTTTTATATGAATTAAATGTAGAAATCCCCATCACCCTTGAACTACCAACACTCAAGTTAACTAAAGCAATTAAAGACTCAACCTTCGAGAGCTCAATCGACAAAAGAATCATGTGTCTGAACGAGCTGAATGAGCGTCGAACCATGGTAGTGGATCGAATTATGGAGCATCAAAATTGGGTGAAGGCACTCTTTGATAAAAAAGCTAAGGTCTGTGAATTCCAAGTCGGAGATCAAGTCTTGTTGTGGGATAAGAGGCAAGAACCAAAAAGGATGCATGACAAATTTGACTCCTTGTGGAGAGGCCCATTCACCATTCGACAGCTCTGTGGCGAGGCTAGTTTCTTGCTGGAGTACCAAGATGGAACACCATTCGCACTACCTCATAGTGGGTAGCATCTGAATCTATTCAATCCTTGAGGCTTGGATAAGTCCATTTGTATATATGTATAATTTTTATGTTTTGTCTGTTTTTCTTTTAATTTTAGCTTGACTCCATAGCCCAATGGCTTGGATGAAGGCACTTAAAGATTGGTTTCTACTCCCACTAATCAATTTGATTAACAAAATTTCCCCAAAAAGAGCTAACTGTTGTTTTCAAAATTAGGTTAGCCCATTTTTGGGAACAACCCCCTACAAAACTTGTCCATTTAGTCTTTTGTCTCTCTAAGTTTGTTTTCGAGACAGGTTTTGAATTCATTCTCATCTTGGCCTAAGAACGTGAGAGTGATTACGATCTCATTGCGACCAAGAAACTCCCTTCCCAGACTATCTCTTCTTGAGTTGGTCTTTTTTTTTTTTTTTTGCAAGGGTGGCAAATTTTGCCACCCCTGCATCTTAACTTGCAAGGACGACAAATTTTACCGCCCTTGCATCTTGACCTGCAAGGATGGCAAATTTTGCCACCCCTAAATCTTGACCTATAAGGATAGAAAATTTTGCCACCCCTACATCTTGACCGGCAAGGACAACAATTTTTTTCGCCCTTACGTTCGAACTCACAGAGACATGCAAGGGCGGCAAATTTTGCCACCTAAGCATGCCTCAGTTTCCATGCGTGGCATTTATTGCCGCATGCAACGGATTGTTGGAGTTGTTTTTCACCCCATATAAACTGATTGAAACCCCATTTATTCTCATTGCTTCCTCTTTTCCTCTTGCCTTCTGCGTTTGGACCATCTGACAAGCGATTTGAAGTGCGATTTCACAAATTTGAGCTAGTGGCGCGTGCGACTTTCCAGGTGGGTCTTGTTTTTTGCATTTGTTTTTATTATTTTTCCTCAATTTATTTATTGTTTTTAAGATGTTTTGGAGGATTTATACCTACTAGGGATGGCTAAAAATGCCATCCCTCTCTGTTGCTCGTGGTCATGTTCAATCCCGCAAGGGCAACGATTTCTACCGCCCCTGTGTCTTGGCTTCTCCCGCCCCTATTCTTCACTTTTGCGGGTGATGATTTTTTCCACCCACACTCACTCATTCATGCACAAATAGAAAATTTTTCCACCCATGCACACTCTTTACTAGACATGCATCGGTGGCAAAATTTGCCATCAAAGCATGTTCAATGTGTAGGGGCAGCGATTTTTGCCGCCCCTACTCTCACTTTTCCATCACTACAGGGGTGGAAATTTTTGCTGCCCCTACTTCCCTATTGTCTTGCAAGGGCGGAAAAATTTTCTGCCTGTGTAGGCCATCCCTTTAGGGGTGGCAAATTTCACCGCCTTTGCACTCTTTCAATCCAACATGTAGGGGTGGCAAATTTTACCGCCCATGCATTCTTCTTCCAACTTTCCTAACTCTGAAGGAATTTTTGTCTTTTCCCTTTCTTTCTCTTTCTTCCTCTTTTTCTGCCCCTTTTTTTGACCCAGCATTTTTAAGTGACCTCCATTGACCAAGATCACTTAAAATGCATTTTCCCCAATTTATTCACTCTCCCCTAATTTCATGATCATGTTTGTAGTACCTTCAGAGAACTCTTGCTCATCGACACCTATCCGACCAAAGCTAGTTTCCATGTCTGAAGCATCTCTAAAAAAGGTGAAGACCATGAAGTATAAATACCAGAGCGTCTTCCCACTCACTTTGGTCTCCTCAAATGTCAATGACATCTGGGACACCAAAATTGGCCACATGGACATGGCCGAGTTCATAACCCAAATGAAGGTGACGAACCCAAGCACCGGGATAAAGAGAATCGTCAAAAGTAACATCCACCTAGTGGCCACTTTTCCAGTAGCAGCACATCATACATAGTTCATCCTTCAATGTGCCCGCTTCTACAATAAAGAGACTAGGTCGATCTCAGATGCCAGTGGCAATGTGGTGATTCAGATGGATTCTGAATTCATTGACAAAGTCTTCATGTGCCCTCTAGCCACCGAAGTGACCAAGATCAACTTTGTGGACACCCAGAAGGAATATGACAAAGACCTCAAGAGGGCAAAGAAAGTGATGAACTATAAATGGCTGAAGACCCCCAGGACCAACCTATCCAGATGGCTGTGGAACTTCCTGAGGAGTGACTTCATCGAGAAAGTTGGTGACTTGGTCACCCTTCTCAGTAGAGTTTGAGGCCTCCCGTCTTCCTCACTATTCCATGAATGGATGTATCCATTCATTAAAATCATCTTTCAAGTCAAGTAGGTCATCTTTTAGGGAGAACAGATCAGCAACGCTCTCCATGAGTAGCTAACCAAGGTATAAACTTCTTACAAATTTTATATGACTTCGTACCTTGTGTACATAGCTACCGTAATGCAAAATTTTCTGGGTTTGACAATCGAAGGGGATAGAATGACAACCCCAATATACTCATTTTATCCCCATTTGACACTATAAGCGTCAACCTGTCATTTCAAAAGGGTAAATGATGCCTTATTCACTGCATTTCTATGTCTCTTCGACCCTCAGCTTGAGCAGAAGAGAGTATCAGATGAGGCTTAGACAGTGGTCAACGACTATGGCTGCATGTTCCTCCAATTTCCCACCTTTTGCTATCTTCAGATTGGCTTTTTCCAAGGCTACCCCTATATGCTCCCCAAGTTCCCTTCAGATAATTTGGTACTAATGGAACTTTGTTGACAATTTATTGTCATACATACCAGACAAATGGAGCTAAAGAAACCAGGTTTTAGGTTTCTAATCAAAATTAGTAGGTATTCCATTACAATAGCAGCCAAAGCCAAAGTCATGGAAACAAAAATATAGATGGTCACCCTAAAGCAGTTCAAGAGAAGAGATAAATTTGATTACAGGGGAGTCAAGGACAAAATCAGATGGAAGACTCAGTTCCATGAGCCCATGATTGAAGATATCTAGATCGCCCTGAGGATGACTGAAAAGATCAAAAAGATGGATTATTGCACGCTGACCCTAGACCAGATTGAATATCTGAGACTTGTAGAGATCCTCTCCAGTCTGGCCAACGATAAAAACATCATCAATAGCAAATACCTGGCTGAAAAGGTTGCTGGCTCCCCTCTTCATCCAACTCAGTGGTCTCAGAAGGAACTAACTTCTCTAAGAAAAAGGTTTGAACCAATATTGGCTAACACCAATGATTGGTTAGTAGCCAAAAGAATAAAACTAAAAGAATTTATCATGAGATCAAAGGCTGAATACCAAGCAGAGATGAAGAAGAAGGTCGAGAACAGAACCAAGAACAAAGGTGATGCACCTTCCCCTTCTAGGCCTCACAAGCCTAGAATCATCTTTGTGTCTAAAAAACTAAAGACTACTGAAGAGCCTAAAGTAGCAGCTAAAGGAACTAAGGAGTAGAGCCCTCAGACACATGCAACTTAGCTAATAAAAATAGATGACTGGCCAATAAGATAGCCAAGCACTGAACCTCTGCCTTCACAAGAAGAAGCATAACCGCTCAAGAGCGTCTCTCCTCCACCTCAGTCTGTTGTAGCTTCTCCTTCTCATCTCTCTCTAATCAGTGTTCCCTCTTCTGGAGCCACCTCTCCTTCCAGAGTCATATTTGGTGATCCTCAGGGTGCTTCTGGAGGTTCTCCTCGCTCCTCTGGGTCCATCCCAAGTTTGTCTTCTCCTTCTTTCAATCTGGGGGAAAGTTCTGTACAAGAGCCGAAATCAGTAATTGGTATAGTTTTTCCTGTTACTCCAACTATGACCACTGTCACCACTAGCAGTGTAGAAGCTACCGTAGTAACACTAGCTGAGACAACCATTGCCATAAGAGGTACTTTTCTCCCGCACTGGATGTCAGCATTCACCCCCAAAAGAAAGAAGTTGGACATTTCTCCAGATGACTTTGACTTTGGCAAAATAGTGCTGGTAAAAGCCAAGGCTCCGAAGAGGCCAAAGATCCTCTCCAAATTGGTCGAATAAAAAGGACAATTTTTTTTGGAAATTGCTAAGCCTCTACAGGCCACAACCCTTGAGGGTTTTGAAATGAGCAGCTATTCCATCTCTCATCTTGAACTTGGAAAAGTTACTCATGAAAGTGCGAAAAATGACCTTCAATCTGCTATGGACATCATGGTCCAAAAATTAGACTCAGAGAAAGAGATGAAATATTATTATAAGGCCAAGACAGAGCAATTAACGACAGTAATAAGAAGGTTCACTCTTCCCCCTGAAGCGGCAACTCTGGAGGCCTTCTCCATAGATGACCCTGTCATCCAAAAGGCAAAGAAGACTTACTTGAAGGGAAAAGTTCTAGAAGACTACGTTGAAAAAATGTATACTCAGGGAGTTTCCTTGCTATCAGAGGTTGCAGAAAAGATGGACAAGATGAAGAAATTAAGGGCAGAGTTAGATGACTTTGTCTCTCTTATCTCTCAGGAGATTAGCAGTTCAAAAAAATATCTTGCCAAATAAAAGGAGATGAAGGATCTTAAGAAAATCACCTTGATATCTATCGGTGTCATCTCTAACAAGGACTCTTATGTTGAGATCAAGGAGTCGCAAACTTTCAGGATCCAGATACTTGAAGATTTAATTGAGGATCTCAAAGCTTTCAGGGATGCTGGTGAGAAGAGCGACGTAAGTCTACTCAATAAATTGGAAGAACTGCCCTGCAACCTAACCTCCAAGGAAAATCAATTCCTCTCAGTAGGAGAAATGATCTATAGTTTCAAAGAGATGATTTGAAGAGATTTTGAAGAGAAATCCTTCTCAATGTCTTTTGTGGATAATATTCTAGACACTCAGTTAACTTTGGAAAATATAAAATCCAGGTTAACTGGTCATGCTAAGGCCATCACAACATTGAAGGATGCATTAATCAGAGCCAGAATCGTCTCCAAGAATATAGTTGCGCCAGACAACATAGGAATTTAGGCATCCATTACTATGTCATCTGAAGAAATTTGGCAGCAAGAACTGAATTTTTCTCCTCCTTTCTTCTTCTTTCCTTATGCACTTTTGTTTTGTGAAAAGTGCATGCAATTTTGTAAAATGTAATTACATGTAAATATTTCAAAAAAATATCTCAAAGTCAAAGATGAGTCATCTTTGACTGAGATATTTTTGTATTTTATTATTTTCTAGTTTTTGAGGATTTTCTCCCTATATATAGTGGAGACCTCATTTGTAATATATTTTTGGAAAAATTAAGAGCAAACACTCTGCTGAAATTGAAGCAATTTTTGAGACTTTGTGCTCAAACTTGTAAATCATATTTTGTTGAACGAATGAGAAGCAGGTTTATTTCAAACTTTGTGTTGAAGTTATCTGTGTTGTCTAGGAAACAGTTTCTTATGTTCTCTTTCCTGATGATCTCTTGTTTATTTAATTTAATAAGGAAAGTGGGTGTATTAATATTATCTGAGAATGCTTCTAAAAGGTAGATGATATAATTTGAGCTACTTTTATCTTTGAGATTCATTTATCTTTTATAGTTTTGTGCGAAGATTTTGTGCTTCATTTCACTCTACAGCTACGTCTGTTCCAGATCGGTGAAGAAGACTACGAAAGACTTTGTGCTTGCGTAATTGTTCTTGTGGACTTTGTTACTTCAGGTGATCTTCTACTTCTCGTTTAATACCATTCCTGAAAGAAGAGGAATGTTGCTAGCTAAAGATCAGGATGTTTCTCTTTTGCTCTTCATGCATTACCTCTGAAAAAAAGAGGTAGATGCTGTTATACCATCTCATGTGTTATTTTATGCTTAATTATATACATATATCCAATGCATAAATATTTATAGGGAACCTACCCTTGATGAGAGGAGAGATTTACTTCGTTCAGATCTGGTAAACCCATACTTTTCATGGTGTAAATCTCCCTATGATGTGGTTGATATACCCATTTTGCCTTCAGTTAGTTGATGACAAAATATTCACCCAACAATCTCATTATTTCCCACTATTTTTACCTGAGTCTAATTTTTTTAATCTAAGCTTGTGTTCTAAAAATTATACTCTATGTGCATTTTGATAGCCTAATATCTGTGATAAATTTCTATGAATGCCCCATTTTTGGAGGGGAGTTGTTGAACATGTGCAACAACTATCCTTAAAATAAAAACCTTTGAAAAATGTGTGATAGCCAGAGCATTTATGATATTTACATAATAATCTAATATAATCTACATACATAACATCAAAATGTAAGATAATATGATCATAAGTTTGTAATGTGTGATGTATATTATGTCTAGCATTCACAAGGCTACCAAGATATATATGAAAATGTATGTAATAGAAAATTTGAGTAATAACTGAGTAGCTACCTGGGGGGATGGGGCATGATGTCCATCATATCACCCAAGTAAGAAGTGGAGATGCATGAGGTCCCTCATGGCATCTAAAACTAGAGTGTGTAACAAGGAAGAGATAAGTGTCATGGCCATGATGCATATAATAAAGTATACATACAACACACATGAGGCATGAAAATTAGGCTAAGGGGACACAATATAAGGGACATGGGCACATGCCATTAAATTTGAGAAAGTAAGACATATAAAGACATGTTTAAATTTCTACATTCTTAAATAACAAACAATCTGGCTTAGAGCCACATAAAAGGACATGTTAAAATATTGCATACATAATTATGAAGGAACAAACAAGGACATGGGCACATGTCTAAAGCATACATACTGTGAAAACAAGTGGTATAGAGCCAAAGAAAAATGTCATATGTAAATACCCTCTAATAAAAGAAGCATAAAGACACAATAAAATCTAAATTAGGAAGGTTATAAATCAAATTATACATGAATATATAATATAAATTTGTGTAAGAGCTAAGAAGTATGCATACTAAGTCTAAAGTAGTAGTAACCAGTGAAAAATCCAAGTCTAGCATGATCAATATCAAGATATAACAATGTTAAATCCATGATGAAGAGTATATAAAGTTGTAACTTGGTAATTGAAACTATGTATAGGGTGCCCCCAAATGGGTGAATGTTTCAAATGAATAACCTATGAATCTATGTATATGTCCCTAGTGGGTATGAAATAACAAATCTAGATCAGCGTAGTGGACCTAAGTATTATAATAAATTTGAAAGCACTTGATAACAATAAGTGAAGCATATATGTATTATAAAATTGACTATACTAAGATAGCTATCATATGTAGTGTTGGGCAAGTGTAAGAAGTGCAAACATGGCAATGTATATAATCTATAATTTTGTGTTTCTTGAGTAAATATTTATATGTATTTGTGTTTTTGAAATATTAGATATATATTTTATTTTCCATATATAATCTATGTAAAAGCAACATGAAAATAAAACTATATACAAGGAGAAATAAATAAGGAAATTATGTACAATAAGGGAGGAATAATACTAACTAATGAGTCTCATGGGAGACTCACTATCAATGCGGCCTATGTAAAATAAAGGAATAATGATAATGTGTGTTTTATAAATATTTAAATGAGGTATAAATACATATTGTGTCAAGTGATCTATAGATTTAATTTCTTGTGAAGTGGTGTTAGGAAACAATGACATGGGTCTTATGAATCCATATGGTGTTGGGTTTTATCATTGATGTCAAAAGATGCATCTTGTGAAGGTTGATGTCAAAGGTGACTAATAATAGTTGATAATGTGTAATGTGAAAAGGGTCATTGAAAGAGTGTTTTCATGAGAAAAATATAATTTCAAGTAAACTAATGTCTTATGGTTTCATGAAGGTACATGTCATTGATGTCAAAGTGCATAGAAAGTTTAGTCATGAGCCTAGTCATGACATGAAGAGGTATGTGCATGTAAAAATGAATGAAAACATGAATTTGAAGGTTGTTTATCACTTATCGATCATGAGATCAAGGTATAAAAACATTCATGAGAGTTTCAAGGTGATTTTATAGGGGTAGGACCTTTAGTTTAGGTCTGCACCTAGATCACTCTTAGACCTTAATTGGATTAATGAGGTATGAAGATCATATTTGAAGGAAATTATGCACATGTGAGCATGGAAAAATGTGAGATAAGTTGTTTTAGGCATGATCACAAATTTTTAAATCTAGACTTGAAAGAAAAGTGCACGAATCACTATTTTTGGCCTTCTTGAGCTCACATAATGAGGTCTCAAACCCAAGAAGCACTTTCAAACATTCATTAGCATGTGTAAATTATACACAATAATTTGATCTATTAAGGAGAGATGGGTAAGGGTCTTATCTAAGGTTTCCAAGCATTGGTTTTGGATTCAAGGGGCAATCCTTTATGAATAATCATTAACACCAAAACCTATGTTAAACCTACCTAAAACTTGAATAAGGACCCTACATGAAATATATTGTTAAAAATATCTTAGGATTAATTAAAATTAATATAAAATATATATTATCATTTATTTAACTCTCCTAGGTACCTATAGGTGGTGATGGTTAGTCAGATGAGAGAGAAAATGCACAGATACATGCTTATTTGTCAAAAAGTTTTTGTAGCTCTCCAAATTTGTATTGGTCAAGAAGATAAAATGGATGAAAGAAGAATCTATAGACTCATTTTAAAATTACATGATGATTTATTTATATGTTATATCCTTCAAGTGTTCTAATTTGGTCATCCAAGTTAGCCAATCGTAGACAAACCTAATGGTGTGAATAGTGAAAAACCTAGGTAGAGATGAATAGATAGATATGAAATTATGTGCATGATAGATTAATGAAAAAAAGTGCATTAATGATTTATTTATTAATTTTAAGTCATGATAATACTTTGATAATATTTGAAGGTCAGTGTATGTAGTGAAAACATTTCTCACAAAATGACCTGTCTGGTTCAGATAAGACTATGTGATATAAGGTCAAGAAATTTGTCTGTAAGACCAATTGTTTCTACTCATTTTTACTTTTACATTCAGAAGAAATAAGAAACTAAAGTTAAATGGTTAGGGGTTAGATGATACCCAGATTAAATTACACACCGTATCCAGACATTGTAGGAGCTCCTCTTTAGTTGTGAAGGAAGACACTTGTAGACAAGAATAAGACTGAAACACAAAAAATGTTAGATAGATATATGGTGGACTGCCAAGCAATGCTCAGTCCCAGAAGCATAAAAATATCATTGAGGGATGACAGTCCACTATTTATGAAAAAGAGTGTTGTATAAAAGGAATGGTGAAAGACTAAGAAAGAGAAATAAATATACGTGTACTTGTTCTTTGCAATCAGTCTACCACAGTCACCGACGTCAGTAGTCCTACCGACATCAGTTGGTAAAGTTGTAGACATCGGTTATATTACCAATGTCAGTAGGGGCAATGGGCCTTGGTGCCGATGCCGGTAGGGGCGATGGGCCTTGGACGGGTCTCAGGTTATGTCTGTGATTGACCGAGGAGTCTGGGAGGTCTGTGGGAGTTTAATAGTTTATGTAGGTTTGCAGGATAGTGAATATGGTCTGGGAAAGGGCCCAGGTAGAGGACAGGGGTGGAGAGAGAATAAGAATGAGAGGAAGGCTTTTCAGCCTCTTCGAGAAGAAAGTCAGATTGTCTATCAATAGTACTCAAGAATATTCAATGGAAAGTAATTACCAATACTTCTAAAATATTGAAATGAAATAGAAGAATACTTAGCTCTGCTTAGTGGAGAACCAAGAATGTCAGGATGCTTGTCCTTGATGCGGCTGATGTAGGAGACTTCGTACAACCTTCTAATCCAATGTCTAGAGTGAATTTTGTAGAGTTTCTATAACCTGGAGAGTGATGATAAAATGCTGATGCCTTGTCCCAAAGCCTACCTTTGATATGCAAAGAGTCGAGGAGCAAGAGAATTCAAATTCGGGGAGCCAGAGAATTTGCATTCGCCTAGCTGAGGTTAGAATTTAGTTTTAAGTAACTGACATTGGCGATCCCGCCAGCGTCAGCCGATGGTTGATCGACGTCGGTGGCTAGAGAATGGGTAAAAAGGCTATTTTTAGCCTTTTGCCCATTCCTCCATCTACCAAGTTCAGTTGTCATTGGTGAATGATCCAAAGGCAGGTTTAATAGGTGTGAGATTTAGTGAGAGAGTTGGAATAGGTCTTAGGTAATTATGATTTGGAGGACTTAGTCATAGGGTGATAAATGGTCTAAGGGTGAGGTATCCAAGGTGAGGTGTCTAGGGTGATGTCATTAATTTAAAATAAGTAATTTATGTTGGAATATTGTCATTGATGTCAAATGAACTATTGCCGAAAGTGAACGGAATTGATTGCCAGAAGTGAACAGAATTGATGGCCGTAAGTGAACGGAATTGTTGACGGAAGTGAACGGAATTGTTGCCGGAATTGAACGAAAATGTTGACGGAAGTGAACGGAATTGTTGCCGGAATTGAACGGAATTGTTGCCGAAATTGAACGGAATTGTCGACGGAAGTGAACGGAATTGTTGACGGAAATGTCGACGGAAGTGAACGGAATTGTCGACGGAAATGTTGACGGAATTGTCAACCTTGGCCGACCTATTGGGAGGAGGTGTGACCGTTCGAAAGGACCTTTTCACTTGAAGAGTCACGACCTTAATTTGTGGCTTTCCGTGGGTTATAAATAAGTCCATAACGAATGGCAAAAGAGTAGATTCGAAAGTAGAAGATATATAAAAGAAGAGCAGAATTTTTAAAGGCAAATTTTTGTGAGAATATTGAAAAGAAAAAATCAGCAAGTATAAGAAAGAGTATAGCAGCGAAAACACTAAAGCGTAGATCGAATCTAGAGGAGATAAAGCAAGTGTTCTATCATCTGTTGTTTTGACAACAAATTTGAGATAGAAGAGTGATTTTTTCTGAGAAGGTTGGTGCCTTCATTTTGAAGAGATTGGTGTCTCTTGCTGAGTTGGTGCTCAGTGAAAGGGGTTGGTGCTCCTGTAGGTTGGTGCCTACAAAATTGTTTTTGGGGTTGGTGCTCCAGTAGGTTGGTGCCTACGAATATTTATATTAAGAGAATTTCTCCGTGGTTTTCTCCCGAAAGGGTTTCCACGCAAATCTGTGTCTATTTGCATTGTGTGGTTTTGCATTTGATTGATTTGAATATATTAATTGCAGAGTAATTTGAGGTTTTGAATTTAAGATTAATAGCCGAAAGTTAAAAATATCTTATACTGATTCACCCCCCCCCTCTCAGTATAAGCTTGTGCTTAACAATTGGTATCAGAGCCGGTTCCTTCAGTATTAGCACAACTGCTAGAAGGTAGATCTTGGAAAGCACATATGGCAGGATCTCAAGTACTAGATGGTTTCTCCACCAACAAGGCTCCTTTGTTCGATGGAACGAATTACGCATTTTGGAGCATAAGAATGAAGACTTACTTGATGGCCCTAGGTTTTGATATCTGGCAAGCAGTGGTAATAGGATACACAACGCCACAAATTGCACCAACGGATGCCACCGGGAAAAAGGCCAGTGAGAACAATGCGAAAGCTATGAATGCAATCTTATGCGGGATTTCAGAAAATGAGTTTGTTAAGGTTATGCATTGTGAATCTGCAAAAGAGATTTGGGATAAACTCAACACTATTTATGAAGGTGATAGTAAGGTTAGAAAAGCAAAACTCCAAACCCATCGGAGGCAGTTTGAAAGTTTAAAAATGAAGAATGATGAAAACATTGCTGGGTATCTTCTTCGTGTCGATGAAATTGTTAATGTCATTCGAGGACTCGGAGAGAAAATTGAAGAATCTGTGATCGTTCAGAAAGTCCTGAGATCCCTACCATTGAGATTTGATGCGAAGGTCTCCGCCATTGAAGAAATGAAGGATTTAGACATGATGAAAATGGACGAGCTCCATGGAATTCTTACGGCCTACGAAATGAGAACCGAATCTGAGAGACAGTCGAAGAAGGAAGCATCATTCAAGGTCTCAAAAAAAGAGAAGATCAAAGAACCAGAATCAAGTGAAAATTCAAGTAGTGAAGAAGATGAAAATGAAGCTCTATTCATTCGGAAGTTAAAGAAAGGATCGGGCAAATATAAAGGAAAGTTACCATTTAAATGCTTTAATTGTGGTAAAATTGGTCATTTTGCAGCCAAATGTCCAAATAAAGGAAATAGCGATGATGAGAGAAACAAATCAAAGTACAAAAAGGGATTCACGCCGAGTAAAGACAAACAAAGATTTGAGAAACAAAAGAAAAGCCTATACTCGAAGAGGTATAGCAGCTCATCCGAAGAAAACAAAGAAAGTGATGTTGAGAGTAATAATGAAGAGATTCTGTTCATGGCTACAGAAGAAAATGCCACCACCAGCAAAGATAATTTGGAGGAAGACGAAGACATGGAAGAAGAAGGTGAAGTGAACCTTGAAGAAGAACTTCTTTGCGCGTTGGAAGAAATAAAAGCATTTAAGAAGAAGAATCAGAAACTAAAGTTACAACTCCGAAAATATGAAGAAGAGAATCGAGACTTCAAAACGAAGACATCACAAGTCTTTGAGGAATCAAACAAGGTAATTGCTGATCTAAAAGTCCAAATCGAAGAAGCAAAGAAAATTGAATAAGATCTAACGGATCAGCTAAAGAAGAAAGGAGAAGACTATGAAAGGTATGAATTTGAAATAGATGTTTTAAAAAGGGACCTAGAAAAGGCGAATTCTAAAATAACAAGTGAATTGAAATCTGAAAAAAGCACTCAAGTTTTGAATAAGATTCTAGAGAGTCAAAGATCACCATCTAACAAGTCAGGTATTGGGTATGAGAAAGAAAAAGAGAAAGCTAAGAGCTACGTTGAAACTCTTAAAGAACCAATGAAAAAGGAGACCAAGAAGGAAGAAGCCAAGAATACAAAAACCAACTCTATCAACAAAGAAAGCAAAGGAGAACAAAACTTCAGAAGACCATTTGCTCCAAGATATACAAATAAAACTAGGTTTAGTAATTATTTTAATGGATATTGTTATTATTGCAATCATTTTGGTCATAAGAAATTAGATTGTAGAAAGAGAGCCAAGGATATTGAAGTCAGGAGTAGAAACAAAGGAACCTATGGAGCTTCGAACAGAAACTACAATTCATTTGCTCCCTTATCAAACTTTGATGAAGCTATAGTTTGTTACAAGTGCAACAACTATGGACATATAACACGCTATTGTAGAAGTGTTTTTGAATCTGTAAGACAAGATCAAAAGTTCAAAGCTCCAGTGATAAAGAAAAGAGAACCATCAAAGATCTGGAAGAAGAAGCAAGAAGAATCCATGATTGTTCAAACAACATTCCATGCTAGAGATGAAGGACAACAATGGTTCATTGATAGTGGATGTTCGAGACACATGACTGGAGATAAAAGCAAATTCATCTCGTTAAAAAAGGTCAATGAAGGCACGGTGAAGTTTGGAGACAACACTACAGCCAGAATAACAGGAAAAGGTACACTTAGTCTCGATAATGGAAAAACCAAAACAGAAAATGTGTTATATGTGGAAGGGTTAAAGCATAATCTTCTAAGTGTTAGCCAAATGTGTGATCAAGGACACACGCTCAAGTTCTTTTCTGAAGGTTGTGAGATCAGAAAAAGAGACACAGGAGAACTAATTGCAGATGCTCATAGAACTACAAACAACCTATACATGCTTGGAGAAATGAGAGGAGAGAAATGTTGTCTGAGTCAAGTTGAAGAAAGTTGGCTATGGCATAGAAGGTTAGGGCACATAAATTTTGATAATCTTGTGAAAATCAGCAACAAACAGGCTGTGCGAGATATGCCAAAGATAACAAAACCTTCAAGCACTCTATGCAAGCAATGCCAACACGGGAAGCAAACCAGAACAAGGTTCAGAACGAAGGAATATTCGACCACCAAACCACTAGAGCTGATTCATACGGATCTTTGTGGTCCTACCAGAACTGAAAGCATGCAAGGTGAGAGCTACTTTATGTTGCTCATTGATGATTATACTAGAATGACATGGGTAGCCTTTCTAAAAGAAAAATCAGAAGCATTTGAAAAGTTTAAAGCTTTCAAGGCATTAGTAGAAAATGAAAAAGAGCTGAAAATAAAATGTCTAAGGTCAGATCGAGGAGGTGAGTTTATTTCAAATGAATTCATTGAGTTTTGCGAAGATCATGGAATTAAGAGACAATACTCAGCTGCAAGGACTCCACAACAAAATGGAGTGGTGGAAAGGAAAAATCGAACCGTTCAAGAGATGGCTAGAACTATGTTGAATGAATCTAAGCTATCAGATAGATTCTGGAGAGAAGTAGTTAATACAGCAGTATATATCTTGAATAGAGGGCAAATCAGAGTTAATAATGACAAAACTCCTTACGAATTGTGGAAAGGAAGACCAGCTTCGGTCAAACATTTCAAAGTGTTTGGAAGTAAATGTTTTATCAACAGGAATGAAGAAAACTTAGGCAAATTTGATTCAAGAGCTGATGAAGGAATTTTTCTTGGTTACTCCATCAAAAGCAAAGCCTATAGATGTTATAACAAAAGGCTACAAACTATCGTAGAAAGTGCTAGTGTTAGAATAGATGAGATCATGAATCAAAAGGCAAAAGAACCTTCAGAAGAGCCTCTAGAAATACCCAATCTTGTAGAAGAAGGGGAGGAAGAAAATGTAGAAAAATTGAGTGAATCTGAAAGGCAAGACACCAAAGCACCATCTCGCTTTGTTCAGAAGAATCATGCTGAAAGTCAGATCATTGGCAACATTGATGCTGGGGTGCAAACCAGAAGAAGAATTGTAAGTATCCCTGAGCATGTAAATTTTTCTTTGTTATCCAAGGTAGAGCCTAAGAATTTTTCTGAAGCTAGTCATGATAAACATTGGGTGAAAGCAATGGAAGAAGAATTAGATCAAATTGAGAAGAATGAGACTTGGGAACTTGTGTCGAGGCCAATGGATCAGAATGTAATTGGCACTAAATGGGTTTTTCGAAACAAATTGAATGAAAATGGCCAAGTCACTCGAAACAAAGCAAGGTTGGTATGTAAGGGGTATGCTCAAGTAGAAGGTGTAGATTTTGAAGAGACTTTTGCCCCTGTTGCTAGATTAGAAGCAATTCGAATATTTCTTGCATTTTCAGTATTCAAAAATTTCAAAGTTTATCAAATGGATGTTAAATCAGCATTTCTAAATGGCAATCTAGAAGAGGAAGTTTACATAGAACAGCCAGAAGGATTTCTCTTATCAGAAAACAAGGATTATGTGTGTAAGTTGAAGAAGGCTTTATACGGATTGAAACAAGCTCCTAGAGCATGGTATGCTAGGCTTGATAAATACCTACAAGACCAAGGATTCAAGAGAGGATATGCTGATAGTAATCTTTACATCAAAACTAAAGGAGATCACCAGTTAATTGTTGTGGTGTATGTAGATGATATAATCTTTGGAGGAGACAATAAAGAAATGTCTAAGATATTTGTCAAAGATATGCAAAAGGAATTTGAGATGTCCATGTTAGGTGAGTTGTCATTTTTCCTTGGTTTACAAATCTCTCAATCTAACAAAGGAATATTCATATCCCAAAGCAAGTATGTGAAGGAGATGTTGAAGAAATTCCATATGGAGGAGTGTGCCCCTGTTAGCACACCTATGGCTACAGGTACGAAGTTGAGCAAAGATGATGAATCTCCGAATACTGATCAAACACTTTACAGATCAATGATTGGGAGTTTATTATATGTGATGGCATCTAGGCCAGATATCATGCAAGCAGTAGGTATGGTTGCACGATTTCAAGCAGCTCCAAAAGAAATACATGTGCAAGCTGTGAAACGTATATTTAGATATTTAAAGAGAACCTTGGATTATGGGTTGTGGTACCCAAGAGGTAAAGACTTCACATTGGTAGCGTACACGGATTCAGATTGGGCAGGTTGTGTAGATGATAGAAAAGTACAAGTGGAGGAGCATTCTTTCTTGGAGATAGCCTAGTATCTTGGTTGAGTAAGAAGCAGAATTCTGTATCTCTATCCACAGCGGAAGCAGAGTACATAGCGGCAGTGCTATGTTGTACACAAGTTCTATGGATGAAACAAACCTTGAAAGATATCAAAGTAGAGTATAATCATCCAATCTCTATATTCTGCGATAATACTAGTGCGATAAGTATTTCAAAGAATCCAGTTATGCATTCCAGAACTAAGCATATCCCTATACAGTATCATTACTTGAGAGAACAGGTGGCAGAACAACAAGTAAAATTGGAATATGTTTCCACATCCGAACAGATGGCAGATATCTTCACTAAGCCACTTCCAAAGGAAACATTTGAGTACCTACGACAGAAGTTGGGAGTAATTTCTTTTGCGTCTTGCCACTAAAGGGAAGCATCAGCTAAGGGGGAGCTAAGTACTAGCTCTTGGATAGACCCTTTGCCATTGATGTCAAAGGGGGAGAAGTACATAAAGAAGATGTCATAGAAAGGGGGAGCTACAACAAAAAAAAAGGAGGATTCAAACAGAAGAGACAGTGCAGCAAAGGGGAGCAGTTTCAGTACGTGGTTGCCATCAATGACAAAGGGGGAGATTGTTGGAATATTGTCATTGATGTCAAATGAACTATTGCCGAAAGTGAACGGAATTGATTGCCAGAAGTGAACAGAATTGATGGCCGTAAGTGAACGGAATTGTTGACGGAAGTGAACGGAATTGTTGCCAAAATTGAACGAAAATGTTGACGGAAGTGAACGGAATTGTTGCCGGAATTGAACGGAATTGTTGCCGGAATTGAACGGAATTGTCGACGGAAGTGAACGGAATTGTTGATGGAAATGTCGACGGAAGTGAACGGAATTGTCGACGGAAATGTTGACGGAATTGTCAACCTTGGCCGACCTATTGGGAGGAGGTGTGACCGTTCGAAAGGACCTTTTCACTTGAAGAGTCACGACCTTAATTTGTGGCTTTCCGTGGGTTATAAATAAGTCCATAACGAATGGCAAAAGAGTAGATTCGAAAGTAGAAGATATATAAAAGAAGAGCAGAATTTTTAAAGGCAAATTTTTGTGAGAATATTGAAAAGAAAAAATCAGCAAGTATAAGAAAAAGTATAGCAGCGAAAACACTAAAGCGTAGATCGAATCTAGAGGAGATAAAGCAAGTGTTCTATCATCTGTTGTTTTGACAACAAATTTGAGATAGAAGAGTGATTTTTTCTGAGAAGGTTGGTGCCTTCATTTTGAAGAGATTGGTGTCTCTTGCTGAGTTGGTGCTCAGTGAAAGGGGTTGGTGCTCCAGTAGGTTGGTGCCTACGAATATTTATATTAAGAGAATTTCTCTGTGGTTTTCTCCCGAAAGGGTTTCCACGCAAATCTGTGTCTATTTGCATTGTGTGGTTTTGCATTTGATTGCTTTGAATATATTAATTGCAGAGTAATTTGAGGTTTTGAATTTAAGATTAATAGCCGAAAGTTAAAAATATCTTATACTGATTCACCCCCCCTCTCAGTATAAGCTTGTGCTTAACAATTTATTTTAAATTAATAAAGTGTGTAAGGGACCAAGGGGAGTTGACACAATTTTGGTGTCTACATTTGCCCCTTTTTGTCTTGTTGGTTGTTCTGATGAACTACAAAACAAAAATAGAAGTAAGTTGCCCCAGGTATGGGATAAGATGTAGGTTACCCCAAGTATGGGATGAGGTATTCCCCCTCAAAGCAGGAGTCGAGGGAAAGTAACTTGATATCGGGTGCCGATTTGATAGGTAGTGGATGTGTATGGTGAAGTTGGAGTGTGAACACTGCAATAGTTGAGATTATGCATATACCACTTCACATGATAGGTAGGTCAAATTATCACAGTCAAAGGTTGAGGAGTGCTAAAATTGAAATAACTGGTCCCCATCATTTAGTCATAGCTGATTGGGTTAAACGATCAGAGCTGTAGCTCTAATGGTCATCGTGTTCCAAGTAGCCCAGGCTCAGGAAGTGCTCCTGGAAAACATGAAAATGTCACACATATCGGGGATCAACTAGAGCATGGTCTAAAAATATGTGTGAGGGTCATATATGGGTTGCATACAATTTGCTAACTATTCATGAGGTAGCATATATGCAATCAAAACAACCAAGGCATAGTTGTCTCAAAAGTGGTCATGGTTTGAGGAGATAGTCATGATCTCCAAGGTCATTGGTCGAGTCAGGCTGAGATATAAGTCATCTCAAGTGTAGTTTTTTGTGGATGGGGAGATGCATGAGATCTCCAATGTGCCCCATGAGAAGTTTAGGTAACTCATTCAGTGTTAGGGCTGATTGTTTGGTCATGAGTTTGGGTTGGTATAGATAGTTGTTCCATTAGATGGACAGATGAAGGAATGGCTGAGCTAACCTCAGAAGACCCCATGTCAACTGAGTGCTACCTACATAACCCTTGTTTGAAGGGCCTCAGGCCAATGTAGTTCTCCCAAAAGGGAGGAAGAGGGTCGGTTATGGATGTGGGTTGGACTAGGTTAAGTCATGGTTAAAGGTAATATGGTTGGTCCATCAGATAGATGGCCAAACGAATGTGGCCGACGTCATTAGGGAGACGAACAGGCTATGGATGGCTGAGCTAACCTCAGAAGTCCCCATGTCAACTGAGTGCTACCTACATAGCCCCTATTTTAAGGGCCTTAGGCCATTGTAGTTCTCCCAAAAAGTGAAGAAGAGAGTCAAAGAGGTCGATAATTGGTTTGGTCATGTTAATGGTTTAGCACTTCCCATATGTCTGATGGTACATGCTTGAAATGATGAGTGTATGATGATGTTACATCCTTTTCCATATTATGTGATGGTGTATTTTGTAACATAAGCTATGTGGTTTTTCATCCCTAGCAAGTTTCCATATTGGTGATGGATGTATGCTAAAAATGAAATGAGTGTATTTATGCTTCAACACTGTTTGTATTGGTGATGATATATGCTTGACATAAATGGTGTTTAGTTGCTAGTTTCCATGTGTATTGTTTTCCATAGAAACTAGTGTGAATGGGCTATGATAATTTACATAACACAAATTGATATTTACATTAAATAAATCATGAGGTTATGCAAATGGTTAGAAAATGTTTTGGTTTGGTTTGGTTTGGTATGGAAAATGATTTGGTTACATGTGACAAAAGAAGTGAAAGGTGTTTTTCCCTTTCATTGACAAGGACCATAATGATAGCATAGATAGGGTTGTTGCAAAATAAAATTCCATTCATGCATTACATCATTGACCATTGTTTGTGTTAAAGAAGTATTCAAATCACTTGGTGTTAAGTGAGCTCAAAATCCCTTGGGTATGTTGGGGTAATAGGTTTGATTATGTGAGATGTGAGGATAGCGTAACCCTTTTTAGCAAGGATAACTTTGCCCCTTTTATAGGTGACCCTGAGAATGACTATAGGCAAGTCCATGACATAATAGTTTGTCAATCAATTTTTTTTTGGCTAGATTGATCAATGCAGGAAGTCTATGTGGGGATGTTGTTTTGTTTTGTGGTCATATGTGAAGCTGATTAATGCGGGAAGCTTCTGAGAGAGTGCTATTTGTAACAAAATTTGGGTATAGCAATCTTTCGAGGGAGTGGTCTATATTCTACTTTGTATGGTTGAATGTCTTTGAATAGCTATCCTTTAAGGGAGCAGTCTATTAATTATAGTAATAATGCAGCTGTCCTTCAAGGGAGCAGTCTACATTTATAGTTTATGACCTTTTGTTAGGCATCCCAATTTTATATGTTTTGTTGACTAAAGTTTTAGTCATGAACTAGACTATAGAGGTTTAATGGGTTTCCCTTTTATTAGGACAAAGCATTCATGCTTTACAAAAGGGTTGACTAATGTTTGTAGGGAAAAAGGGTTAAAAATAATAGGGATGAGGATGACGGGGGTTGCTCAAGGGATGAGCTCAAGTTAAATATCAAGTGAATGATTACTTGATTAACAGTAGAATGGCCATAGATGTAAGGCATTAAGGGGCTCAAGTTCTGGCTGACAGATGATAAGTCCCTGATCTATGCATTATTATGTAAGGTCTGAGTCAATTAGAAGCAAACTTGCCCCATTTGCTTCTTTCCATATTGGTCACATGTTAAATATGATTAAGAAGTTGGTTGATGTTCGGTCGATGCTTGGTTGAGGTCATGATAGTCAATAAAGTTGAATTCCCCCAGTCACTTTTGTGACAGGGAGAATGTTTGATACCCATTATGGATGATCAATGGGTTAAATAAATGAAATAGAGAGAAGATGTTGAAGCTCCTCTTTGACAAGGAGTGTGACACAAGGATGCATCTTGTGAAGCTTTTGTTTGACAGGCTTAGTTTAAAAAGGTGAGATCCTGATCTTCCAGGTTGGAGGCAGAAATCTTAGAATTACTGACGTTGACAGAGGTAATGGTTGGTAATGATTTGACCAAAGCAGCCAGTGGTTGGGGGTCTTTAGATTGGACCACCACTGCTTGTAAGGGCTTGATCAAGGTTAGACGATGCTGTGGAAAGCTTTGAATGAGGTCATACAAAGATGTCTTCACAGGGGTTTGGCAAAGTTGTCATGGAGACATGGATTGGCTTTGAAGATGTTGGTTGGGACATGCCCAAGATTGAAATCTTGGGTTTTGGTGGTTGAGAATGTTTGACAGATGGATATGTCCAAGGAATAGAAACCTTCACTTTTCCTTTATCCTTCCTAGTTTGTGACCTGGTGGCCACATTAACAGTGTTGATTTCGAACAAAGGGGGAGAAGGTGGTAGGGGGACCATAGTCTTACGTTGGGATCTCAATTTAGGTGAGGATGTTTGAGAGGCATGGGATGGTGTCAATGTTTTGTCAAAGGGGTCAAGAGGATCCTTAATGAAAAGGGTGTTTTTTTTCAAGTGTTGACAAATGACAACTTTAAGAGCATAACAACGCTAAGTGTCATATCCAGGTGTGTGATGATACGCACAAAATTTAGTGTCATCAAATCAAGATGGTTTTGATTTGAGAGTTGATGAGTGTGAAGGTGAAGAGGTTTGGGAGACATGGGATAGTGTCAGTAGTTTGTCAAAGGGGTCCTTAATAAGAAGGGTGCCCTTTTTCAGGTGTCAGCAAATGACAAATTTAAGAGTACAACAATGCTCAGTGTCATGCCTAGGTGTGTGATGATACGCATAGATTTTCGTGGTCTGAGAGGTTGGTATGGTTTAAGAGGTGGGAGATTGATGCTAGAAGACTACAACAATTGGTGTAACATCAAAGCGTAAGAACCCTTTAATGGGTCTGCACATTTTATTGTAGTAGGGGTTGACAACTTCTATTTAGGAGTTGTAGGAGTTTTTTGTACCTCCTTTTTGGTTGGTGGTGTGGATGGTCTGGCCATACGTGTAGATGGCACTTTCGTGGTGAGAGGTGTCAGATGTTTTGGAGGAGATATGTTCTTGATGGGTGGAGGGAGTAATGGAGGTGATTTTTTTTTGTTAGGTGTTGGAGTTGGGAGCACTCTTATTAAGGTAGAAGGGTGTGGGCCCAAAATATAGTGTAATGGTAAAGGTGGGGGAGGAGTTCTCTGACACGGTTTAGTAGCCTTCTTTGGTATGGTGTGAGGGCCACTATTATGCAGGGCGCGGTTCAAGTCTACCTTCACTTATGGGTGAGTGAGGTTTGAGACGGGGTGAACACTGAGAGATTTAATCTATTTTGGTGTGGTGGATGCTTGTGAGGGTTTAGGTGATTGTGAGATTGAAAATGTGTCAAACTCAACAATCATGGGCCAAAGGTGAGAAGGAACCATCACCAAATCTTCCTCGATTGAAGTGGGTGAAGTGACGAGTTCTTCTCTTAGTAGAGAAGGGATTAGAGGATGTGGCTCTTCAAGAGGGCAGAGCACAGGGATGATCATGGCTTCCTCATGTGGTTGAGGAGCAGGAAAAGTATGATCCCCCATTGATGATAAGGAGGATGAAGGTGAGGCTACTGGCGTTGGAGCCACTAAAACATCCTCCAATATGGGAGAGTTCAAAGTTGAATCTCCTTAGTGTGAAAGAGGGCTGGATAGAGGAATATCCTCTATTGGTGGAGGACAAATAAGAGAAGAAGGTTCTTCTACCTGTGGTGGAGAAATAGGTTGACTAACCTCTTTAGATTATGGGAGAGGTTGGTTAGGCATAAAAGAAGAGACCATGTTGATTGTGCGTATATTGTGCTCTTGGTAGTCATCGGCCATGGTCTGGATGTTTTTTTAACTAGGGGGATGATTAGGGAATGGTTGTCTAAAGATGTCTATGTTTTGGTTAGCCGGTGCATTTGGGTTATCCAAAACAAGATCCCCCTTGTCTAGCATGTCTTGGACAATGTTTTTGAATGTTTTGTAGTTGTCTATGTCATGGCCTTTGACATGATGATAATTACAAAAGTCATTTTTCCTATACCATGTAGGGATGGATTTTGAGGGGTCAAATTGGGGTGGTCAGATTTGAGGGAGATTGAGGACCCCTTGCTTGACTAATTTATCCAACACGGAAGCATATGATTCTCTTATTGGAGTGTATTGGCGCTGTACGTATCGTTGTTGGAATTGTCTTGTGATGTATTCTGATGTGGAGGGTTGAGGTTGGTTGGTTGTGGTAGAGGATGATGATCTAACAACCACATCGTTTGCTGAGCCTTTAGACTTGGAGTGGGAAGAAGAAGGTTTGGAAGAAGGGTCATTGGTTTTTGTGTTGGTATTTTTACTACGCAGTTTGACTTTATTTTCTTCGACAACACGGAGTTCAAGCTTCCTAGCCATGGTGAAAGCTTTGTCAAATGTGCGGAATGTTTGGACCTGCAAAGTAGATGAGATGTGTTTGGCACATGCTTGTGAAAAGAGCTCAATAAGCTTAGGTTGAGGTAATGAAAAGGAGAGTTGGTTGATCAAACCTCTCCAACGGGCAACGAAGTCAGCTATTGACTCGTTGTCAAATTTTTTAATAGAATATAGGTCTGTGATGGAGACCTTTGTAGTGATGTTGATTGAAAAGTGGTCGAGGAATAGTTGGGCGAGTTGAGTGAAGGTAAAAAGAGAATGATTGGTAATAGAGCTATACCAATCAAGGGCAACACCAGAAAGTGACATGGGAAATGTGCGAAGTAATAATGCATCATTGTGTGCTATAAGGTAGCAAGCGTGTCTAAACACTCATAGATGTTGTTGTGGGTCCTCTTTACTCTAAAAGCGAGTAAAGTTTGGGAGTTTCCACTGGTTAGGATATTGTCAAATTGGGACTGAAGGATGGATAGGTTCATTACAGATTTGTTCATATGAAAGAACATTCTTTGAACCTAAAATAGATGTCTAAAGGTTAGACATCTTATCCATCAACATCTTGATTAAATCGGTTGATGGATTGGTAGGTGGGGCACCCCCTAGGTTGTAAGACACTTAGAAGGTGTTAGGAGGAGCGTATGACGTACTTGGTTGTGCTTGTATAGGTGCAACATATTGGTAATTAATCATAGGGATAGATGTTGAAGCCAAAGGTGGTTGTGCCATAAAGCTCGAGGGCACAACTTGACTTGATGTCACCAAAGGCAGTTAGATGGTGGCAACACTAGCCAAAGGATAAGTAGTCACTCTTGTATTTATGGGTGCAAGAGTAGGTGGGATGGAGACAATTAGGTTCTGGAATGGTGTATAACTTTGTTGAATGGTTTGTGGTTGAGGGGGTACAAAAACCCCAATGGAGGTAGGTCCAGAAATAGAAGGAGAGGCCACACTTTGAATATTGGTCATGGTCAGGTTGTTAGTTGAGGCAATGGCCTGGGTGACCATGGGTTGGGTTACGGAGGCTATTGATATGATTGCCATTTCAACTAAGGAAGTTGTCATCCCATAAAATGGGTTGCCTGAAGGGTCTCGTGTTTGACTTCTCACGAGATAGTGCTGAAGAGCCTTGACATTGAGGTCAAGGAACCTTTCAAAGTCTTAGTCCCCTTTGGGAACAATAGGTGGTTGAGTTGGGGTTGGTTGGATAGGAGTACGTTCAGTTTCTAAATTATACTCCATTTGGGGACTTGATATAGAAGGCAAAAGTGGGAGTGGTTGTTGCCTTGCGTGGTCAACAAGAGTTTTGGTTTGAATAAGTGTCAAAACCATCCAAGGAAAAATAGATTCAAGTTCTAAAAACTGTATGTTTCAACCTCAAAAAACCAGAATTTGATTTTTAACAGCAAAAAGGTCAGGTTTTTAGCTTGCTGTTTGAGAAGAAATTTTTTAGACAGTGACCGACATCGGTAGAAAATTGATGTCGATAAAGTAAGTTGCCAATGTTGGTCAAATAACCGATGTCGGTGAAGATCAGTTGCCAACGTCGGTGGAAAAATCGATGTTGGTTACTGTGTATTTCTAGAAATTCAGAAAACTGAAAGTTTTTAGAAGAAAGAAGAAAGTTCTAAGTTGTTTTTGGAGCTCAGAATAATGCATCCTTACCAGCTCAAAAAACTAGATAAAAATAGAAAATTAGATGAAGGCAAGTAGCCTCTAAATGTTAAATTCCTAAGAATAAATTTTAGAGTCGTGTTGGCTTATGCCTTAGAAGAGTGTTTTTGAGAATTAGGCTTTTGGAACAGGGACTAAAAGAAGTAGTCTAAGGTTGGTTTTGGGTTAAGTTTTGGTGCTCAAAATTTGTGTTAGGTTCTGTACGTGGCCTGGTGCTAGGAGCTTGCTCTTCTCACTTCACGAGCCTAGAGCCAAGTTGGGTCACTTAGCCAATATATACTTCCCCTATAGTTTATACTCTGCCAGAGAACAGAGTGGGTTCTCCCCTTGGTAGTGAAGTCCAAGTAGGATTACCAAGAAGGGTAAGGTATCCGCTAGGTGATGAAATCCTAGTTAGGCCTTCTCTCAAGTATGTTTAGATGTTTAGTTTGATGTGTTTGTGGTCTAGATGTGTAACATATGTGCACTATGATTTATTCATAATGTGTTTTTAATTACTAGATGAGCTAAAAATACATTCAAGCAGGAATGAGATGCAATATATTTTTAACTCAAATGGAAATGTTTTGTTTAGATGCAAACAAGTGAGGAAAAGGTTGAGAGTATGAATTTCACTACTCAAAAATGCAAGGAAAAAGTGACAAGAAAAAAGAAATTCTTTTTAACTTGTGCTTATGATTTCTTTTCAAAATAAAAAGATAGAAGAAGAGAAATTTTCCTAATGCACCTATATGAAAGTTTGCCTTTTAGAAGAAATGAACCCAAGGGAAACTCTAGGGTCCCACTAGGCGTGCCAGAATGTTTCTACTCATTTTCACTTTTACATTCAGAAGAAATAAGAAACTAAAGTTAAATGGTCAGGGGTTAGATGATACCTGGATTAAGTTGTGCATCGTATTCAGACGTTGTAGGAGCTCCTCTTTGGCTGTGGAGGAAGACACCTATAGACAAGAATAGGATTGAAACACAAAAAATGTTATATAGATATATGGTGGATTGCCAAGCAATGCTCGGTCCTAGAAGCGTAAAAACTTCCTTGAGGGATGGCAGTCTACTGTTTATAAAAAAGAGTGTTATATAGAAGGAATGGTGAAAGACTAAGAAAGAGAAATAAAGATAATGCGTACCTATTCTTTGCAATCAGTCTGCCATAGTTGCCGATGTCGGTAGTCCTACTGGCGTCGGTTGGTAAAGTTGCTGATGTTAGTTATATTACTGATGTTGGTAGGGGTGATGGGCCTTGGACGGGTCTCAGGTTATGTCTGTGGTTGACCGAGGAGTCTAGGAGGTCTGTGGGAGTTTAAAAGTTTGTTTAGATTTACAGGATAGTGAATATGGTCTGGGAAAGGGCCCAGGTAGAGGATAGGGGTGGAGAGAGAATAAGAATGAGAGGGAGGATTTTCAGCCTCTCTGGGAAGAAAGTTGGATTGTCTATCAATAGTACTCAAGAATATTTAATGGAAATTAATTACAAATACTTCTAAAATACTGAAATGAAATATAAGAATACTTAGCTCTGCTTAGTGGAGAACCAAGAATGTCAGGATGCTTGTCCTTGATGCGGCTGATGTAGTAGACTTTGTACAACCTTCTAATCCAATGTCTGGAGTGAATTCTGCAGAGTTTCTATAGCCTGGAGAGTGATGATAGAATGCTGATGCCTCATCTGAAATCCTGCCTTTGATATGCAAAGAGTCGAGGAGCAAGAGAATTTGGATTCAGGGAGCTAGAGAATTCACATTCACCCAGCTGAGGTTAGAATTTAGTTTTAAGTAATCGACGTCGGTGATCCTATCAACATCAACCGACGGTTGACCGATGTCAGTAGCTATAGAATGGGTAAAAAGGCTATTTTTAGCCTTTTACTCATTCCTCCATCTGCCAAGTTCAGTTGTCGTTGGTGAATGGTCTAAAGGTGGGTTTAATAGGCGTGAGAGTTAGTGAGAGAGTTGGGATAGGTCTTAGGTAATTATGATTTGGAGGACTTAGTCATAGGGTGATAAATGGTCGAAGGGCGAGGTATCCAAGGTGAGGTGTCTAGGGTGATGTCATTAATTTAAAATAAGTAATTTATTTTGAATTAATAAAGTGTGCAAGGGACCAAGGGGAGTCGACACAATTTTAGTGTCTACACCAATATTTGGAATTAAACCATATTAATTTTATAAGGATGGTATATAGATATCATGGGATAATTTACATGCAATAGTAGTCATGACAAGTGTCTACACAGGTGTTGGAGGTCTAATTCATCATGACTAGTTTTTGAGATGAATTGGCAGTTTTTAGTGAGTGAGTTGTAGAGATATTCTTTAGCTTTTATCTTCTAAGTGAAACTATTCCAAAAATTTGGTGATGAACCTAAGGTCATGTCTAATATATTTAAATATTTCCTTTTTCATAATTTATTAGCTTAAGGTTGTTTAAACTTCATTTTTACAAGATAGACTTTTGAGGTACATAGGCCTAATAAGGCAGTTGGTCTTAAAGGAGCTTTCATGATATGAATGAAGGATATAGGTATAATAAAGCATGGAAGATGTTAGTAGAGTTAGTTGGATAAGTGTTTCAATGGTTTTTTATTATTTTATAATTCCATCTAGGCCTAAGAGGATTAAGTTTTGGCACTAAGAGGATAAACCTAATGCAATTAGGTCTCCATGAGACCTAAAGGAGAAATGAGGCCTAATTGTGTTGTTGTAGACAAAAAGGGGGTCAAATTACATTTGAATCATGTTCATAATATATTTAATATCTATTTTATGGTTAACCTAAGATGTTTAAGGTATGTTTCCAAATAACTGGTGTGTGACCATGAGTCTAGTATATATAAGGCATTTTAGGCCTATTTGTATGTATGCAATATAAGCAAATAAAATATTAGATTGAGCAGAAGGAAGTATTAAAATGATACTATAAAAGAAGATGATAGGTGTGGTGATCAAAATTTCATGAGTTTTCTAAGTTGGTACTGAGTCACTTAGGGATTTGGTGCTTCCTTGCAAGTAGGTTCTTGATAAAGCCTAGTCAACTGGGTGCTTGAATTTATTGGGATTGGCATTCCAAGTTGAGTTGGTGCTCAAAATATTTTGGTCTTTAGTTTTATATTACTATAGTATAATTTTAGAGATCACAATGTGTTTTCTTCCCCTTGAGGGTTTTCCACTCATATATATGTTTTCTTGTGTTATGCTCATGTGAATGGTTCTTTATGCATTGTTATATCACTATATTGATTTCATAGTTCAAGGAATGTTAAAGAATAATTGAATGGAAGTTTTAAAACTTTATTAACCCACCCTCTAAGTGATTATGTTTCCAAAATTGGTATCAAAGCCTAGTCTTTTGAATTAGGCCTAATAACTTAAAGGTGATCCTAGAAGCACAAACACATCTAGTCATCAAGTACAAGGAGGTTTATCAACCAATAAGGCTCCTCTCTTAAGTTAGACTAAATTTTAATTTTATAGCATGAGAATGAAGACATATGTAATGTCCTTGGGATATCACATATGACAATCTATTGTTGTTGGATTCACTCCACCTTCTACACCACCAACTAACACAATAAACAAGAAGATAAGTGAGAACAACTCTAAAGAAATGAATTTCATCCTATGTGTATACACATAATATTTTCAAATTTTATCAAATATTAATGCTTAAAATATTCCAAGAACCTATTGAGACTCAATATCTCTAAGTGCATGCCTTAAAGGGTGCACCAGGAAAGGGGTGGGTATACCTTTGGTGCTTCATAGGATTGTTGTCCCTTATTGCCACACTATTAACATTCCAACTAGATATTAAAACCATTTCCTAAGCTATTACTCCTCCCTTACATATTCTTCCAGTCTTTTTCCTCTTTTCATCCCTCTTTTTCTCCCCTTTATTCCCTTTAGCTAGTTGACTATACTAGGTCGACTGGGTTGACCCTATATAGTTTTTAGCCTCTGATTACTATATAGGGTTGAGTGGGTTGACCCTATACTATTTAGGGTATTTTTTACTTTGAGTTTCATTAGCCCTTCGACCAACCTAGCTTGATACCTAATGATTTATCTCCAAAAACATATAGGGTTGACTGGTTCAACCCCATATAGCTGACATATTTAGAAGGATTTAAGGTGAGATCTGCCTATAAATACAAGATCATTTCATCATTATTTCAATATGCAATCAAGATTTATTATTCAATCACACTTATTTATAATCTACTCTTCCATAATTCTACTTGAGGAGTCTTAACTTAGGGTTTCTACTTGGAGAATCTAGTCTTGTGGATAAGTCTTGGATGCTTTGGCCTTTTTTAGTTATCCTTACAAACCATAACAACCTCTTTTGAAGCCCTTTTGGCCAAGGGAGAGATTGAGTCTTGATGGGTTCACATTTAGGTAAGTATATTTTGAATTTATTCTCCTCTCTTTGATAGATATAAGTATCATAAGTATTGGATAGAATAATATTACCCTTCATATTCCATGTATTAGGGTCTTACTCATAATTAGCTTAATTGAGATTATCTTATACACATTTTTATTGCTTTATTAACCCATCATATTGTGCCATAAGATTTGGTGTGCACTAGCTTAGATTTACTTTCTTGTTTATTAGATATAGAGTGAACATTAAACCTATGACTCTTCTAGGGTTGTTGTATGATTGTGTTATACTATAGGCTTTGGAACCCTTCCTAACATAGTGTATTATGATAAGTGATTCCCTAATTAGGTCTAGTAGATCCCCATATTGGTCATGCCCCAACTTAACAAATATATTTCCAATCAAAAGTGTAGGTATGCTATATCTTCTCTAAACTAGGATTGATTTATAGACATGATGCATTTATGATTGTATACTTTTTAGTGAAGTTGATGTGAATCTTATCCCACCACTAGTTCGATTGTCTTCACATTTCCATTTTCTTCTTAGCATTAGCTTCACTTTGGCTTTGCCTTCATAATACATTCTAGTGAACCTGATATGAAATAAACATTGCATGATTTGTTCATCATATTTCATTTATTTGATTCTTTCATCATTATTTTTATCATATATTTGCCATACTAGATTGACTTTGTCAACCCAATATCTAACTTCTGTACATAGGTTTTAAGGTACAGGCTACTAGATCAACCCTGTCAACCCAATACAAGTTTTCATCTTTCTAGACATCTAATCTAGACTACTAGGTTGACCTAATCAACCTTGTACATTTTTAGGCATCTTGTTCAACATACTAGGTTAACCCAATCAACCCTATACATTCCAAACACTCAGCAACAAGGTTTTACAAAGCTTGATTGACCCAATCAACCCAGTTAATAAAATTTTTAATCTTATATCAAGGTTATTAAATGACAATATTCATTCTCTACATCTCTAATCTAGTAAGGTTACTTTCTATCTCTTTGTCTCTTTCTTTATAGTCTTTAAAATTGCCCTTGCACAGTCAATTGGATTGACCTTATGAACCTAGTGCTATGTCCTATGTGCTGTCTGGATAAATGGGTTGAATCTTTAGACCCTATTCATTTTTAGACCTTGCTTCCACAACATAAGTTTGACCTTGTCGACCCTATTTGTATTTTGTGCATACATTGTTGACCATATCAACATTGTAGCTTATTTCAAAGATGGAATTAAACTTATATGCTAGTAATTAGTTCACACTTTCTTTTCTTATTGATTACATGCTTAAAATAAATCACATAACATAATTAGGTGGTTTTCAATTAATTGTTTAGTTTCACTATTTTCTATTTTATGCACACATGACCAAATCACAAAATCTAAACAAGCATTTTAATGTTTATATACCCAAAACTAACCTACTTGTATTTCATCACCAAGGGGGAAGCTGACTTGATACTCTGGTCAAGTATAAAGCATGATTAATGGTATATTATTGATGAGCACCAACACTCTTATCTTTGTACTGTGTGAAGTGAGGGGGTAGGCCCCAATACCAAGCCTCTATCATTACCACTACAGTGATTTTCAACCCAAACTACCTAAAACCATCCTTAGATTTCCATTATAGTTCCTTGCTTATAGCCAATTTCCCATCACATTTAAATTCATATCTTAATAATCTAATAAACATTCAACTTGAATAATTAGTTAGCTCTTTACTTTCCAAGTTGATTGCTTGATCTTTGCTCAATTATATTTTGTATTGCAAAAACTTGCATTAGCAAATGTTGGTGCAAGGTTTTGTACTATGTGCCTCAATTGGATTGGCCATCATTGATCCATTTGACTATTTATTTCCTTTCTATCATTTCTCTTCAAATTTCTTACAAAAGTTATCTTGTTTCATTTCACAACCTATTAACTTTCCCTATCTATTGTACTGAGTCGACCCAGTTGACCCTATATCTTTTTCAACCCTTGTTTACTATACTAGATCAACCAAATTGACCTTGTACTATTTGTAGACTTTATTTTTTCTTTTTTAGCCTCTATTCACTATATTAGATCAACATAGTCGACCCTGCACTATTTTTAGGCCCTATTTTTTGTGCTAGGTCAACCCAATCAACCTTGCACTATTTTTTGCCTTCCTTATTTATCAATCTAGTTCCCTAGTTATCCTTCTTTACATTCTATTCATCTCTCTTCAGTCAGAATAAAGTATCCTATCAAAATCTTCTTGGATAACTTAAATCTCTTTAGATACTATATGGGATGCTCATTTCTCCCTCTCTTTTCCTTGCAAGAGCACCATCACTCTTGGGTCACCTCTTTTCCTTCATATATGACTTAAAATATGGTGAAAATAAAACCTCAAGATGAAGTTGATGGATCTAATCCTTTTTATACTTACCAAGAAACTTCTCATCTTCAAAATATTCTAACTAATGTGGGAGTAATCGATTCAAGTTTACTTAAAAATACCATAATAATCTTCCTAGTAATCCTCTGCCTAACACCAATTTGGGGAGTGATCCTAATAATACCAACCCACCTCCTAATAAAACTCAACTTTTATCCCAAGTTATCTAAGAAATTAACATAATGAAAAATTATAACACCAACCAAATGATGCAACTTCAACAACATCTAATCAATGTGGCTAATCAACCTTCAATTATGCATCCTAAAACTAATCCTAATTTCATTCCTCCACCTCTTTGAGATACCTCAGGTAATGTTATTCCTCAACCCATAATGAATAACAATATGATTCAAACCATTCAAAATGATCCTTTATCTCCCTTCATTATATCCATTGATATTGGTAACATATCTCTAACTATCAAATATGATGGGACTAAAGACTCTGCCTCATTTTTCAAAGCCTTTGACAACTTTTAAAAAGAGTGGATCCAAACTAATACCAAAATTTTATAGAAAACCTTCACTGGTGATGTATTATAATGGTATAATCAACTTCCCTAACATTATATTTATCAACTTGAAGATATGGTTAATCCTTTGGTTATAAAGTTTGAACACAATGATCTTCCCAAAAATTATCTTAGCCACTTCATCAATGCTAAGCAATATCTCACTCAATCAAATCATGACTTTATTAAAAGATGGAAATATTTAGCTCATAATTCTAACCATAACATGATTGATGATAACTTATTCAAACTCTTTATCACTACTTTAACTCCCACTCTTCAATTAAAGGTTCAAACCTTTGCTCCCTAAAAACTTAATTAAGCTCTTGATCAAGTTAAATGTAAAGACTTTCTTATGAATCAATTCAAACCTAATCCTAAACTTATTAAAGGATATTTATAAACATATAATGCTATCACTAGTAATACTCCACAAACCAAACCTGGGGTTACCAAAACTAATGTTCCTTTGCCTTCTCATACACCTCTTTCAGTTTAGCAAATGAAACAATTTTTATCACCCTCAAAACCTTTCATCTATCCCAATGCTAATCTTAAGTGGTATGACTCCAATATATTTTGCTAGTTCCATTCTAACATTGGGCATTCTCATGAATATTTTAGAAGTCTCACTAAATTTTTTGTGTCTTATATGCTTGGTGATTCATTCAATCATGAAGCTATGATCAATCTTTGTCATCAAGAATACACTATTGATTTTAAAAAATGACAAGTTTCTAAAGCTTATACTTTAAATAATCAAAATATTCTTCCAATAATAAATCAAATATCAAGGATGTTTGTGCCATTGATGCTAATTATGCCAGTATTTTAACAATTCTCAATATGTCAATACTGCTAATGTCAATTATCATCATAAACTGACTCATAAAGATCATGTTATCAAACCTAAGAAGCCATCTTTGGAAGAACAACTTATTAAAGATACTACCACTACTAATGTTACTTTGAAAGCCCAAGAGGAACCATCTCCTCCTTCTGATACTCAAACTTTAGCTATTCCTCCAAAGTATAATTCACCTTCTAAACCTCATGTTGGTTCTTCTAAGTCTCATTGGAAATTTCTTGAATAACTTAACTATATGCCTTATAAGATTCCACTTATGGAGTTGGTTTGTACTTTACCAAATCATCATAAATTCCTTATGAAAAAAATTCAAGAAATTGAATATCCATCCTTCATAGATGAATAAACACCTTCTATTGAATCTCATCCTACTAACGTAAATACCATTGAAACTATGTGTCCTTCCAAGCCCTCTATTGAATTCCTTAAAGAGTACATGATCAATGATGAAATTCTTTTTCGTGCTGATGATCCACCACTCTTTATCAAAGTAACCATTAATACCACTCTTATCTAAAAAGTTCTAGTTGATGATGGTTCTGATAATAATGTGACATATTTATGGCTCATTCAACAACTCAGTTATAATAAGGATCATCTCAAGAAAATCCATCTTACTTATCATGGTTTTGATAAGACTAATCAAAATCCACTTAGTTGTATTTGGCTTCCATTAACCATTGGACCTAAGACTATTTGAACCATGATTATGGTCCTTGATTTACCCTTATCTTACAACATACTTCTTAGTTATTCATGGACTCATCGAATGAGGGACATTGCTTCTTTCGGTAGTCAATGTATTGAATTCTTACATAATGGAAAATGATATAAGCATGAAGCTGATCCCAACCCATGGAGCATCCAACTTCCTAATACTAAATCAAAATATCCTATTCCTACCATTCCTAACATCAATAGTGCTCCTTTACCTAAGTTCATCAACATGAATCCTAATTTAAAAGTTACTGTTGACCATTTTTCTGGTCTAACAAGCCAAAAATTGGTCCCCTTCTTCCTCTACTATTTTAGGCCAATTCATTTTTAATTTTGCACAAGTCCAGGAATTTTATATGGACTCTGCAGGGCTTGATTTTCTACGGACTCTACAGGTCTATTTCTACGGACTCTACAGGGCTTGGGTTTCTATGGACTCAGTAGTGAGATTTTCTATGAACTCTGCAGGTGTATTCTTTTGGCAGATGAAGAACCAGTTCAAAGAGTGTAAGGTTTTATAAAACTTCTTTAGACTCTTGTCTAGAAATTCACAAGGAAGGTTAGCATTTTTGAGCCATTGAACTGGTTTAATGCCTTGGTTCAATGCTGAAGTTCATTAGCTCGGTTCAAAGGCTTGGTTTAATTCAGTTAGTTCAATGCTTTGGCAAAGTTTAACACTTTGGTTCAATGATAGAGTTCAACATTTTGGTTCAAAGCTCAAGTTCATTAGCCTTGGTTCATCACTTGGTTCATTAGATGGTTCAATCATTTGGTTCACTCAGTCAGTTCAAAACTCAAGTTCATCAGTAGGTTTAATCAAACGGTTTGGTGCCTTCGTTCAATAATTATTTGAACTGTTGAACCATTTTTGGTTCAATCGGTCGGTTCAACACCTTGGTTCAAGCAAATGATTCAAAGGCTCAGTTTAATGAATGAGTGGCATGCAGTGTTGAACTATTGAACCATTTTTGGTTCAATCGATTGGTTTAACAGCTTGGTTCAAGGGAGCATCTTAAAGTTGAAGGGTAGGTGCCCTTGTGGAGGGTAGTTATGGGTTCAAAAGCCCTTGCAAAGGGCAGGGAGCACTTCGAAGGTAGTCGAAGGATTTCAAGAAATGTGTAGAAAGTCTTAAGACATTTAATCCTTTAGACTTTTATTTGAAGGAATTCCTTCGGACAAAAAGTCTGAAGTAATTCAGAGGAAGGCCACCAGCACAAAGAAAGGACCTAGGGAAGTCAAAGCAGCCAGTTCTCATGTAATTTTTGTCTATGTGAAAAAATCTCACAGAAAAGGTCTGAAGGAATTCACCAAGGATAGTGACGTCTTAGAAGTCATCAACTTTAAGAAGATGGATTAGCTGATGTTTTTCAAATGATGACAGGTGCATGGATGTCAAATTTAAGATGGTGAAATAGCTATTTGATTTTAAATTTCCTAAGTGCCAACTAGAAAGGAGCCCAAGGAATGTAGTGACCCACTAGAAGATAGCCCTGAGGGCTGAAGGAGCCAGAAGAAGACAAAGCAGGAAGAAGACAAAGCACCCAGAGAACAAAGAGAGAAAAGTGCCAAGTGTAGGAACAAGTAGATAGTCCAAGTGGTGAAAGGAGGCATCAATTCAAGAAGTTACTCTAGTAAGTGATATAGTGTCTATGAATTGATCATTAGGAGGCATAAATGGCTAATGATGCGACCCATTTTTCTTCATTTTGCATTAATGAGTAGACAAGCCGCATAATCCCCTTGAAGGAGCAATCTTGAAAGCAAATAAATGGTGTGGCTCATAATTTCTCATTGATGTTTAAGCAACTTGCTCTTCCCAATGATTAGAGCGCACATGGGTCATTTGTAAAAAAGGGTGCCAAAAGGCCTCCTTCCTTCCTCTATATATTGTAGACTTATCATTTGGAAAAGGATCTTTCACATTTGTACGGTGAAGCCCTGGTAAATTTTCACTTGAAATCAATAAACACATTTTTACCTCTATTATGGTTAGATAGCTTTGTGTGTGTTTGAGTGTTAGTTCTGTGTTTAGTCATTACTTCTTATTGCTTCCACAGGTTTAACACCAACACACTTGGTGTTTATGAGGTTCCATTCTTGTAGGTGACAAGGAGAGCTATACCTAGAAGCACAGAGATAGAGAGAAGCTATTATATAGTGTGCCCTTTCACAACACCTATGGTGAGTCCCTATTTTTTGTGTATTCCATTAAAACCTCCCTGTTAAGTTTTTTGTAGCCTGGTCCTTCTACCAGTTTGAAGTGTACGTATGTGTTTGTCTGGCTTCAAGTGTGAGTGTGAGTAGGTCGAATCATTTGGTGCATCACCCCCTTTAGAGTAGGTTCTATTTTCTTGTAATCCTTCTCCCTTTTCACCCCCATTATATATCTATATACCTATATTAGCATTTATTGGAACAACTCAGATGCATCAAAGGGAGCTAGCCCTTACCTAGAGACTCTCCCCTCCAGCTTCGCCAGTCCCACAAGTGAGAGGGGAGTTTCCATTTTGACGTGTGGAAGGAAGGAGCTCGGCCTCCTACCCCAGGTGCAATCCACTACGTCAATAGTTTTTGGCATGCTCGGTGGGACTCAATATTTACACTCAGTAAAGTTTTAGGATTGATGCTAGTCCTGTTACAACAAGTTAACTATTTTTAGCATCTAGTGACTCCACTGGTAAGAACTTCATTTTCTAATCAAAGACCAGTCTGACTTCCTATGCCTAAAGTCACCACACAGTCTACTTCTAAGGGTGTTCCTTTTGACTTCATTGAGTTGCCTTTGAACTCAACAAAATGACTGAAATTTGAGAGGGCCCATCCTTATTCAGCAAACCACTTTCCCAAACCTACTGTAAATAACACATACGCAGCAAGGCTGCAGTTACATCCCGTCATAGCTATGGCACTTCCCTTTGTGACTTTTCATGGTCAAAGTCCATTAAATCTCTAATGTTATGACCCAATTCTAGGAGCAACCCTCAAAAGTGTGCCTTTTTTTGATGGAGAGGGTCCCATTACAGTCATTGAACACATTAGAAATATTGCTAACCTCTACAATATCCACAATGTCACTGAGGAAAATATTGCAATCAGATTGCTAGCATTATCTCTCAAGGGTAAATCTCTTGACTGGTATGGGACTTTGACTATAAATTCAATCAGTTCTTGGAATGAATTGGGGACTCACTTGATGGACTATTTTGGAGAAAAGAGCGATCACCTCTCACTTACTGAGTAGTTGACTACCATGAAAAGAGCCCCACATGAATACATGCAAGATTTCAATGCTTAGTTTCAGAAGACATGGCATAGAATCCCCATTCTGGTAAAACCTACTCCTAGCTATGTTTTCTTGTGTTACTTAAGAGAATTAAATAATTATATCACTATTATGATACAATCCATGGGAGGAAATGTGCTACCTATCACCTATGACATAGCCATAATAGCTGAAAATTGCTTAGTGCAGGCTAGGAAGATAGATCCTAGGCCCCATATGCCACTTTTCCCTAAAATGCTGCCTCCAATCCAGACTGCTAATCCCACCTTAACACTTTTTCCTAGCATAGAAAAGCTAGCTGCTACTCCATCCAATGAACTTTATGAAGTTAAGAGTCTACTACAAAGTATGTCAAATGAATTTGTGGCTATTAAAAGGCAGCAAGCTCAAAGCAACTGACCAAGCAGTATGGTCAAGCTCTTAGACCCCCTTTCCAAAATTACAATCAAGGATAGGGTCATCTTACTCATACCAAACCCTTTCAAGGCTACAACCTAGGTGCCACTTCATCATCTAAGGTCATGGTGCCTGTTCAAAACAATTTGGTGCAGGAACAACCAAGTTGTTCAACCATAAGATATGGTTAGGAGCAGGCTGTTTATATAAATGGAATGACAGGTTATTACCCAAATGTACAAGACAATCAAGCAGTCACCCATTCCCAATTATTTGAGGCTCCAATGCAACCCAACATAAGTAGCAGTCAGGCCCAACCTGATTCTACCCTCATGAATCATCTGGAAGGAGAATTCTATTCAGTCAATTATGTGGGTGCTGTAGACAATCAGGATGACTGTGTTATAGCCAACACAAGATTTAAAAGGATAGAAATGGAGGAAACTCAAGATAATTCCCAAACATTAGAAACACCTTTTTCATCACACACAAATTAAAAAGTCCCAAGTTTCAGACCGTTAGTTGTACCTTTAGATCCTCACCCTGCACCTCAGGCTGTAAATAATTCCAAAGAAATTTTGAAGGAACGCAACCCTTGAGTCAATGTGGTTGACCAAATGAAGAATATGCACATGAACATCTCCTTATGGGATTCACTATCAATGCCAGGGTAAAAGGACATGCTGTGAAAGGAATTGCATGAGCTAGATGAACAAGCTATCCCAACAAAAGCTGATAATGTTTTAATGATGAATGGATAGCCTTCCACCTCAGGTTAGTCCTAAAAAGAAGAAAAGGTTCCCCCCTTTTATGTGTCCTTGGTCATAGGAGATTTCTTGGTGCACAAATTCATCATTGATAGTGAAGCAAGCACCTCGGTGATGCCCAAATGCATAGCCAACAAGATAGACTTGAAATATGAAGAAATGACCAAGGGAGTCCTACAGCTAGATGAAACTCTAGAAAAGACAATTGGGGTGGTGAGAGGTTTGAGCTTGACACTAAATGCTTTCTTGACTTTCTTAGTTCCTCATGATGTGGTAGTGGTAGATGTCCCTCCCTACTTTGCCATCTACTTATCTCGAGATTTTATGTCCAAGATAGGTAGCTACTTAGCAGCAAATTGGTCTTATTTGGTTTTTAGAACTAAGTATGGGACTAAAGTCAAGATTAAATTTGAGCCACTCCATAGAGATCATCTATAACCTTACTTGATAAAGGTATCAAATGTTAGTTATGCCATCATTGACCAAGAAGAGTTCCAAGTAGACCAATCTCCATCCTCTACCTTTGAAGGAGTTGCAAACCTACTCTTAGATGAATGGGGAAGTGACAACTTCAAGCACTATCCTTACAAATTCATAAAGGAGGCAAGCCTTGGAATTTATTGCATGCATGAAGAGGGTACTTTTGTACCAAATCTGATGAAAGCCAGCCAAGAAAGCTCAGGTCTATGGCAACTATTCTTGATGGTTCAAAGAGTAAGTTAGGAGTTGGTGGTGGAGCAGTGTTGGTCTCTCCTTCAAAAGAGATGTATTTTTTAGCCTTTCAATTCCAATTTTCTTGCACATGAAATATTGTAGAATATGAATCCCTCATCCATGATTTGGAGTGGGTGAAGAAAAGAGGAATTAAAGAGCTGCAAGTGTTTGGTGATAGTGAGCTGATTGTCAACCAGGGAAGAGGCCAAAATTTGACAAAGAATTCTCTACTGAAGTCCTAAAAACATAGGGTATGGGACTTAGTGGAAAATTTATTTGCTTTCAATATTACCTCCATTCCTAGAGAACGGAACAATCAAGCAGATAGGCTAGCAGTAGTTGGTGTCTAGTTTAATTTTTCTTAGGAGTTGAGACCACAACTCACGTCACTTGAAAGTAGTGATCTAGCCCTCTATACCTGAAAACATCACCAAATAGCAAGTTTTCAATAGTGATTAGAAAATAACACTCTTCCTACAAGAAGAAGTGGAATTCACTACAAAAAACTAGGCAAAACTACAATAGTAATATGGAAGCCAAATTATTCAACTGAAGAACAATAAGCTCCCCAAAGGTTTGGTCACTCTAGAGAGTATCTTCAATGGAGATGATCGATTGAGAAGTGACAAGGTGTGCATTGAAACAAAGGAGGAGCACCATGAGAAGGTAGAAATATTCAAAGACAAGCTACTTACACTTGGAAAAGTGTGCATGGACCGAGAAAGGCAAGCCTTCATCTTGTTGTGCTAGGAATTTGCCGATATCTTCGCTTGGGAGTATAGCAATTTGAATGGTTTTAACCCAAGCTTGGCCCAGCATACCATTGAGATAAAAGAAGGCACCAAGCCAATCAAGGAGAAGCAGAGGCCTGTTAACCCAATGATTAAACCTCTCATGCGGAAGGAACTCACCAAGTTGATTGAGTCTAAGATAATATTTCCAATAAAATACTCTTCTTGGCTGGCCAATCTTGTTCCTATTTGAAAAAAGAATAGGGAGATCAGACTGTGCATTGATTTTAGAGACCTCAACAGAGTCTATTTGAAAGACCATTATCCTCTCCCAAGCATGGAGCAGATCCTTTAAATGATGATAGGGAGCAAGCATTTCTCCCTCTTGGATGGGTATTCAGGATACAACCAAATTTTGGTGTAAGACTGTGACCAGCACAAGATAGCCTTCACAACCAAGTGGGGAACATTTTCTTATAGGAAAATTCCTTTTGGACTATCTAATGTAGGTGCCACCTTACAATGAGCTATAGACATGGCCTTTTAGGGCCTGATAAATAAGACTGTGCTGGTATATCTTGATGATGTGATAATTTTCTCCAAGGAAGCGAGCCAACGCATGAAACACCTAAGGAAAATCTTTGAGAGGTGTAGAGAGTTTGGTATCTCTCTCAATCCTAAGAAATGTGTGTTCGTTGTCCGTGAGGGGAAGCTCCTTGATCACATTGTTTCTTTGGAGGGTTTGGCTATTGATCCAGAGAGAGTTCGCTCCATCCTAGAGCTATCCTTACCTAAGCACAAGAAAGGCCTACAAAGCTTCTTCAGTAAGATACATTTCATATGGGGATTTATCCCAAATTTTGTGGAGATGGTCAAACCATTGACCTCTACGCTGAGGAAGGGTGAGGAGTTCACATGGATAACACAGGGAAAATACAATTTTGAAGAAATCAAGTAGGCCATAGCTTGGGCTCCTACTTTGATCAGCCCTAACTTCACTAAAGATTTCAACCTCTACACCTTCGCCAATGAAGAGGTAATCTACGCCATGCTTACGCAAGCAAGTGATGATAACCTTGAGCAACCAATTGCATTTTTTAGCCAAGGTCTAAAAGGTTTTGAATTCAAATACACATATGTGGAAAAGCAAGTCTTGGCAGTCATATGGAGTCTGAAGAAATTTAGACACATGCTATCCAATAGCAGAATCCACCTCATGGTTCCACATCTTGGCATTAAATATTTCTTGATCAATCGAGACCTAAATGAGAAGAGAGCAGGGTGGATCACTAAGGTGATGGAATATGATGTGGATATCAAGATCACCAAATTGGTAAGAGGGAGAGGCCTATATGAACACCTCAATATAGACTTTGAGCAATAAAAGGAAGACAGTCTGCTAATCCATGATGCAGTTACAACAAAAGAACTAGCTGTCATGAAGGATTGGACATCAGATGTGAGGCATTTCCTTCTCACTGGTGAGTGCCTGCACTCACTTGATAGGGCCAAGAGAAGGTATTTCAAACTCCAATGTCTCCCTTATGCCCTAATTGATGGAGTGCTATTCAGGAGGGATATCTCAAGAGTCTTTTTAAGATGCTTGGACTCAAGTCAGGCCAATAGGGTGCTATTTGAGTTCCATGATGGACCAGTCGGCAGTCATTTTGCTCCTAGGGCTACTGCAACAAGAATAATGAGAATTGGCTAATTTTGGCCTACTCTTTTTAGGGACACCCATTCTTGGGTATGAAAGTGCCAAAAGTGTGCACTTTTTGATGGGAAGCAATGGTTGGCTGCCATGCCTTTATAGCCTATTCAGGTGGAGCAACCATTCATGCAATGGGGCTTGGACTTCATAGAGATGATTAATCCTCCCTCCAGTGCTGGACACAAGTGGGTCTTGATTGCCATGGATTATTTCACAATATGGGTAGAGGCTATTTCTCTGAAGGAGGCAAATGAAAGTGTAGTCCTAGATTTTTATGAGGACTTGGTGGCAAGGTTCAGGGTTCCAGCAACCATAATCTCAGATAATGTGTTAGCTTTTCTGGGAACTAAAACAAGTGAATGGGCACTGAGATATGGTATATATCTCAACACTTCATCCAATTACTACCCATAGGGGAATGGAATGGCTCAGTCTATAAATAAAAACCTGATCAAGATCATCAAGCGAACCATGGAGGAAAACCAAAGGACTTGGCATGCCAAGTTGAAAATAGCCCTGTGGGTAGATAGGGTCACCCTAAAGAGGGCAATTAGAAACTAGCCATACATGCTCATCTATGGAAGGGAAGCTAGGCTCCCCATTTCACTCAAGTTTCCAGCCTTAGACATCACTCGCTAGCTGTAATTAGAAGAAGGAAATAACATGGAGGTTAGGCTATGTGAGCTGATGGAACTCCAAGAGACAAGGGACCAAGCTATGGCTTCTATGACCAGTCGCCAATAGCAAACGAAGAGACACTTTGATAATAAATATTCATCAAAAGGTTTCTCTGAAGGAGACATTGTTTTGAAATGGGATGAGGACCGAGCTAATCCTGGGAAGCACACAAAGTTTGATGCCCTATGGAGTGGCCCATACGTAATACCTCAGTACAAGCAGCATAATGTATTCCAACTCTCTAAGTTGAATGGTGAAGAACTATATATCCCAGTTAATGGGATACATCTTAAGCACTACCACTGAGTCCCTTTTCATCATGTATATATTTCCCTTGCTTTTCTCCTATTTTCCCTAAGTGCTTCTGTACATGTTAGTAGTTTTCTTAGCTTTGTGTGTGTTTTCATTTCCTTTTGAGGTAAATCTTTGTGATTGGTTCTAGAATTTATCAGAGCTATTTCTGATCTTTAAGTTACAATCTGACCCTGTGCCCAATGGATTTTGAGGCAACTAGCTTCTAAGCATAGCAAGCATGCTTCCCCTAGGAGTCACCAATTTGTTGACCATTTTTCTAGTCTAACAGGCCAAAAATTGGTCCCTTCTTCCTCTGCTATTTTAGGCCAATTCATTTTTGATTTTGCACAAGTCCAAGAATTTTCTACGGACTCTACAGGGCTTGATTTTCTATGAACTCTACAGGTCTATTTCTATAGACTCTGCAGGGATTGATTTTCTATGGACTCTGTAGGGCTTGATTTTCTATGAACTTTACAGGGCTTGGGTTTCTACAGAATCAACAGTGAGATTTTTTATGAACTCTGTAGGTGTATTCTTTTGGCAAATGAAGAACCAGTTCAGAGAGTGTAAGGTTTTATAAAACTTCTTCAGACTCTTGTCTAGAAATTCACAAGGAAGGTTAGCATTTTTGAACCATTGAACTGGTTCAATGCCTTGGTTCAACGCCTAAGTTCATCGGCTCAGTTCAAAGGCTTGGTTCAATTTAGTTGGTTCAACGCTTCAGCAAAATTCAACACTTTGGTTCAATGGCAGAGTTTAACATTTTGGTTCAATGGCAGAGTTCAAAATTTTGGTTCAAAGCTCAAGTTCATCGGCCTTGGTTCATCACTTGGTTCATCGGATGGTTCAATCATTCGGTTCACTCAGTCGGTTCAAAACTCAAGTTCATCGATAGGTTCAATCAAATGGTTTGATGCCTTGGTTCAACAATTATTTAAACTGTTAAACCATTTTTGGTTCAATTGGTCGGTTCAAGCCTTGGTTCAAGTGAACGGTTCAAAGGCTCAGTTTAATGAACGAGTGGTGTGCAGTGTTGAACCGTTGAACCATTTTTGGTTCAATTAATCAGTTCAATGGCTTGGTTCAAGGGAGTGTCCTAAAGGTGAAGGGTAGGTACCCTTGCAGAGGGTAGTTTTGGGTTCAAAATCCCTTGCAGAGGGTAGTTTTGGGTTCAAAAGCCCTTGCAAAGGGTAGGGAGCACTTCAAAGGTAGTTAAAGGATTTCAGGAAATGCGTAGAAAGTATTAAGACATTGAATCTTTCAAAATTTTGTCTGAAGGAATTCCTTTGGGCAAAAAGTCTGAAAGAATTTAGAAGAAGGTTGCCAGCACAAAGAAATGACCTGGGGAAGTCAAAGTGGCCAATTCTTGCAGACTTTTTATTTGTGGGAAAAAAGCCCACAGAAAAAGATCGTAGAAAAGGCTCAAAGGAATTTGCCAAGCACAGTGACATCTTGAAAGCCATCAACTTTAAGAAGATGGATTAGCCATTGTTTTTCAAATGATGATGGGTGTGTGGACATCAAATTTAAGATGGTGAAATAGCCATTTGCTTTTAAATTACCTAAGTGCCAACTAGAAAAGAGCCCAAGGAATGCAGGGACCCACCAGAAGATAGCCTCGAGGGCTGAAGGAGCCAAAAGAAGACAAAGCAGGAAGAAGACAAAGAGCCCACAGAATAAAGAGAGAAAAGTGCCAAGTGTAGGAACAAATAGATAGTCTAAGTGGTGAAGGGAGGCACCGATTCAAGAAGTTACTCTAGCAGGTGATACAGTGTCTGTGAATTGATCATTAGGAGGCAAAAATGGCTAATGATGTGACCCATTTTTCTTCATTTCACATTAATGAGTAGACAAGCTACATAATCACCTTGAAGGAGTGGTCTTGCAAGTAGACAAACGGTGTGGCTCATAATTTCTCATTGATGTTTAAAGGGCTTGCTCTTCCTAATGATCAGAGCGGACAGGGGTCATTTGTAAAAAAGGGTGCCAAAAGGCCTCCTTCCTTCCTCTATATATTGTAGACTTGTTATTTGGAAAAGGATCTTTCACATTTGTAAGGCGAAGCCCTAGCTAATTTTCACCTGAAATCAATAAACACATTTTTACCTCTATTCTGGTTAGATATCTCTATGTGTGTCTTAGTGTTAGTTCTGTGTTTAGTCATTGCTTCTTAATTCTTCCATAGGTTTAACACCAACACACCTGGTGTCTATGAGGTGCCATTCTTGTAGGTGATAAGGAGAGTTGTACCTGAAAGTGCAGAGATAGAGAGAAGCTATTATACAGTGTGCCCTTTCATAGCACCTATGGTGAGTCCCTATTTTCTATGTATTCCATTAAAGCCTCCCTATTAAGTTTCCTGTAGCCTGGTCCTTCTTCCAGTTTGAAGTGTACGTATGTGTTTATCTAGCTTCAAGTGTGAGTGTGAGTAGGTCGAATCATTTGGTGCATCACCCCCTTTAGAGTAGGTTTTGTTTTCTTGTAATCCTTCTCCCTTTTCAACCCCCCATTATATATCTATATACCTGTATTAACACTTATTGGAACAACTCAGATGCATCAAAGGGAGCTAGCCCTTACCTAGAGACTCTCTCCTCCAGCTTCACCAATCCCACAGGTGAGAGGGGAGTTTCAATTTTGATGTGTGGAAGGCAGGAGCTCAGGTGCAATCCACTGTGTCAATAGTTACTCTTGAAAAATTTGATGATGATGAGCCCAATGATTTAAAATATACTTGTAATACTACCAAGTTACCTCCCTATATTTTCGAATGGCTTCCTCTTTCACTATTACCCAGGGATCATACCATTACTCTTATTGATGAGATTACTAATTTCCCCCTCTATACGATGCTCAGGATCCTTCTTTAATTTAAGATGCCTTCACTTGCAATGATTTTAGAGTGGATAAATTATTTCAAGATCCTCTCATCATGTCTCCTCGTACATTTATTAATATCAATATTTCACCCTCTAAAACTCCCCCTGATTCTCAAGCATGTACAATTTCTTCAACATATGATGATAACTATATAATGTCCCAAGCTCAATCTAGAGACTTGAATATCCAACATTATTAGAAAACCTTAGCCCAAATTCATGATTTTAATCATGATGTTCATACCATTTTTGTAGATCATATCGTAGATCTTGAGGGTCATGTGTCTCCCACCAATTCTCCTCTTATCGATACTCCTTGGGTGGTAGAGCAAATTATACCTTCCGAACCTTAACAAATTTATACATATCCTTTACCACCTATTGATCCAATCATTGCATCTAATCCTTCTCTTATCATTGAACCCACTGATATTCCAACCCCTTCTACTCTATCTACTTCTTCAACTGCTAAAATTACACTAGATGCCAAGGTAACCGATGTTCATTAGATACATTTTGAGTATGATCACCATGGTAATCAAATTCTATATCTTGAAGTAGATGTTGAGTATTATGGTCCTCTTCCTACCTTGCCTTGTGATGAAGCTATCCTTAAGTTACTTTACGATTGAGAACCTCAACTTCCTTGGTAGCATCATAAAATTGGAAATTTCAAGACTAAAACTCCTTGCCTCAACAACTTCATTTCCAGCATTAATCGTAAAACAAATCCCATTTTTGCCTTACCTAATGTACCATACCACTTTCAAGATGAAAATGCCATTATTATTGAAGAAACCACTTACATCAAATATGGTACACCCTCTTGTCCTCAACTAATTATTGCTACCATCAACATTAGTGCTATCATCAACATGCCCATTCCTTGTTCTATTCTCGACATTCATACTTATTTAGGCAAACTTGGGGAAATTAGATGATTCATCCCTAAAATGGCATATATAATTCACTCTATTAATTCCATTCTCAAGAAAGGTACTACTTTAGAATGGATGAATCCATGTGAAAAAACCTTTGATAATATGAAAGAGTCATTGCTTCATCCCCCCACACTTCATCCTCATTCCAATGATAAACCTTTGATTTTATATACTTCCTCCACACCTATTTTAATTAGGGTGATGCTTGACCAATAAGATGATATGGGAAGAGAGTATGCTATCTACTACATCAGTCAAGGTCTAACATTTATGAAACATGTTATACTAAAATTGAGTTTGATTGCCTCATCATCTATTTTGTAGCTAAAAAGATTTGCCACTGTATGATTTACCAAACTACTTATGTCATTATTTCTGACCCCCTTCATCATTTCTTCTCCAAATCATTTCTTCCTTGAGATAAAATTGGTAAATGGATGGTCCTTCTTATGGAATTTTATCTCCACATTGTCACTCAAAAATTTGTCAAAGGGAAAATCATAGCTGATTAACTTGACACATCTCCCATTCTAGCCACTTCTTCCCTTCAAGATAATCTTCTAGATGACAATATCCTTTACATCGAAGGTCTTAATCAAGTTTTTTCTCTCATATATTATTTTCATAGCTTTACCATCGATCTTGAAGCCAATAATTTTGATGAATCCTCTACTCCCTCCAGTACTACTAAACCTAAAGTAGTTATCAAAGAGGTTCTTGAAATAAATGTCAACTTTCATGAGGATACTTAGACCCTTCACTTTGATGGTGCTGAATTCCTTTAAGGAGTCAGGATAGGTTTCATTCTCATAAGTCCTCTTGGCAAGATCATTCTTTTAGATTTTTGCTTCACCTTTGATGTCACTAATAATATGGCTGAATATGAAGCTCTAATTTTAGGCATGTGAGCTGCTCTTGATTTAAACATTCAATACCTTAATGTTTTAGGTGATTATCAACTTATTTTCCACCAATTCAATGGTGATTATCAATGTAAAAGGGAAAAACTCATCACCTATCATCAAATTGCAAACACTCTTGCTAAAGATTTTATTTCTTTCACTATTGAGCCTATTTCAAGAGATCAAAATTCCATTATTGATTCTCATGCCTCTTTAGCATCTCTATTTAATCCACACCAAGTACTTTTTGATCCTATTTTTATTATAAAAATAAGAAAATCTCCATCCTCTACTCAACCACCATATTCATTTATTTATCATATCAAGGATTTTAACATTTGATAAATCCTATAGTACCAAGACATCATTCAATTATTAGAACATCAAACTTATCCTCCTATCTTAGACTCTCATGAAAAGACACATGTTCATAAACAAGATTTTAAGTATGTAGTTTGACATAACATCCTTTATTATCATAATCCTAAAGGTACCTTGCTCCATTGTGTTATGCAAGATGATGTCCCTCCCCTTCTTAAACAAGCAGATGTGGGAATTTGTGGTGGCCACTATAGTGGACATGCTACAACATGAAAATTCCTTTGTTTGTGTTACTTTTGGATTACTCTTGAAAAGGATGAAATTAAATATGTTAAAAAGTATAATCCTTGTCAGCTTCATGATAATCTAATCCATTCACCTCCAATATAAATCCAAACTATCAAATCTCCTTAGCCATTTTCCACATGAGGATTTGATCTCATTGGCAAACTACCTCACTCCTAAGATGGGCATGTCTTTATCATCACTGCTACCAAATATTTTACCAAGTGGATAGAAGCCATGCCTGTTGTTAACATCACCAATCTTACCATTTCCAAACTTATTATTAATCAAATCATTTATGACTTTGGTGTTCCCCATACCATCATTTTAGACAATGGTGGTAATTTAAAAAATAAACATGTTAAACATATTTACAACAAATTCAAGATCAATCACAAAATTTCCATGCCTTATCATCCATAATGTAATGGTTAAACTGAGGCCACCAATAAAATTATCAACAAAATTCTCCAAAAGATAATTGGTGAAACTTGCATGGATTGGCATCTTCATCTTTACCCTGCACTTTGGGCTTATTAAACTAGCATACATAATACCATTAGGGCAACACCATTTTATTTAGTCTGTGGTTTTGAGTTAATTCTTCCTTTAGAAGTTAAGCTTCCCTCTGTTTATATATCTCTTCATGGTATTATTCCTAGTGAAGAATTGCATGAAGCTCATCTTCATGCCCTTGATCTACTTGATGAATGTCATCTTTTTACCTTAAAACATAGCTACCAATACAAGGCTAGTATTGCTAAATAATATAATAAATGTGTTAAAATCAACACTTTTAATGTTGTTGATCTTCTCCTTAAATTATAATACACCCATGATAAAGATGATAAATATGCTCAAAAATGGTGGGGCCCATATTTAGTCAAAGATATTCTTGGTCTAAATACCTACCATCTTCAAACCAATGAAGGACATGTTTTCAAAGAGCCCACCGATGCACAGTTCTTCAAAAAGTACTTTGCCTAAATTTTCCTTATTTTTAGGGTTTCTATCTACATATATCTAACAATTTTTTTAGGTTATTTACATGGGTATCTCCCTATACATCAAGTTCTTTCCTTTCACAATCCTTTAGTCCTCCCTTTTGGTCTTTTGGTTTCTTGATGTACCATAGACTTCTTTATCTTATTACATTTTCTCTTTTTGGTACCCCTTGGGTTTTTATTTTATGATTTACAGTATAAGACCATGGATAAGACCTGACATTCCTAAAAAAATCACCATTTTTTTGCTTACCTCACTTTATTTTTCATTTTCTTTTTCACACCCTTGTGGGTTTCTCTTTTATGAATTTATAGTGTAAGACCGTGAATAGGACCCGACCCTCCTCATAAAATTACCATCTTTTCATCTTTTTATATCATCTTTGTTCTCAAATTTTAGTTTTTACTTTTTTTTAGATGGAATTTGTGCAAACAATCTATGTTAGCATGTTTTCTTCTATTTCCCTCATTCTTATGATATACAATCACACTTTACTGTCATTCAATCCTTTTTTTCCCTTTGTCACATTTTTTTGTAATTTTAAGTAATTCAATTTGTTCCATGTATAATTCCTCTTAATTTTCCCTATATTTCACTTCTCATTGAATAAAACAATGTTGAAGTCAAGATAGCAATTTTATTTCACCTAGATTTACAAGAATCTTAGACCCCATGCTCTTTGAAGTTATCTCTCTTAGAAACTAAGTCCCAAGTATTCAAATAAAAGTCATCTTTAGCACCCATGTTTAGTTTTACAAATCCATATGGAGGAGGAATAGAAAAGTCCATCAAGAAAGTTAAAAATGAAATCATTTAAATCAAAAGGCAATGATATCTAAAAGGCAACATACAAATCTCAAAAGTCAAATTTCACACCAAAATATGTGATTAAAAGCACATCTAATATCTCTAATCAAATATCAAACTCCATAGTTGGCCTTATATAGAGCTAAGATCCTTTTTGGTATAGTAGGCCAATAGATTGGAATAGGGGAATTTAACAAACTCTAAGGGGTCCTACAAAATGGGGAACATGTTGTTGGAAGGTAGGTACATTTTAATTTTCATACATATAACATTCATGGGATGATATACATACTACATTTGTTGACGTAAGACTTATGTGGCTAAGAGAAGTTCTTCAGAATCCTTAAGGTCGAAAGTCCTCTTATTTTGACTTACCTAATTTGAGTGTATTGAGTTCGATAAAGAGTTCCTCTACCTTGGTTTTTGCTTCATTATATTCTCCACCCATTTCATTTCCCCCCTTGATAGGAAAATTGTGATTCCAAAACTATTTTTCCTCTTCTTTAATTCCTTCTTCTCAATGTCTTAAAAACATGCTAGCACTACTTTGTTTTAGTTTTATCCATCCTTAGAGCAAAACAACATGTTTGAGCAACTATGGATTACTTCTTTCTTTTATACCATAATTTTATTTTTCTAGAATTGATTTAATTTATTTTTACCATTTATCATTGTTTTACTATCTTGTTATTATGGACACTTGATTTCGTACCCTTTTTCCATTGTTGAGTGATGTTGATTTATTACTTCTCACTTGACAATGTTGTTTTCCCTTTTATGCTTCTTTTTTCCATTGTTGAGTGAGATATGTATTGTTACTACTCACTCACCAATGTTATTTTACCGTTTTTAATTTTTCCTTTACCATTTATTTGTTTTATTACCATCTTATTTGACATGTATCCTTGGTTTGATTTGGTGAGTTTGCCTTTCTTACTTAAGGATAACTTGTTTGAGTTTTTTGATCTTTAGTAGCCTTGAATTTTTGGTTACACAATTTACTCTTGTTTTTGACTTGGTAATTTGGTCTAACATATCACTTATCACCCCAACTTACCAAATTTCTTAAGTACATCCTATCCTCATAGCACCAACTATCTTGGATTTTCTTGCATTTGTTTATTTTTGCACTTTAGTTTTGTATTCTTAGGTTTGTCAAAAATAGTCTATGTACCCTACACAATAAAAAATAACAAAACAACATAAAAACATATAAAAATAAAGGTAATTCAAGGTATACATTACATTTAATTTTAATTTATTTACTTTTTAATCATTTAGTTTTAGTTATTTTTGCTTTAAAATACTGCAACTTTTTTTAGGATCATTATTATGTACCATTCTATTATTTCTCGAAGCACCATACCTTGTACCTTAGTGACACATGATGAGATTTGAGTGAGGAATATGTATACACATAATATTTTTAAATTTTATGAAATATTGATGCTTTACATCCTTTAATAATTCATCAATACTCAATCTCTCTGAGTGCACACCTTAAAGGGTGCATTGGGAAATGGGTGGGCAGGCCTTTGGTGCTTTGCAAGATTATTGCCCCTTATTAACACACTATTACCAATACAAATATATCTTAAAACCATTCCCTAATCTATTACTTATCCCTTTCACATTCCTCTAATCTTTTTCCTCTTTCCATCCCTCTTTTCTTCACCTTGATCCCCTTTAACCAATTTATTGTACTATGTCAAATAGGTTGACCTTGTATATTTTTCAGCTTCTAATTACTATACATGGTTGATTGGGTCAACCCTGTACTATTTAGGGTATTTTTTACTTTGAGTTTCATCAACCCTTCATCCAACCTAGCTTGGGACCTAGTGATTTATCTCCCAAAAACATATAGAGTTGACTAGGTCGACCTCGTATAATTGAAATATTCAGAAGCATTTAGGGTGATATCCACCTATAAATAAAAGATCATTTTGTCATTTTTTCAATATGTAATCAAGATTTATTATTTTATTGTGCTTCTTTGAAATCTTCTCTTCTACCATTCTACTTGAGGAGTCTTAGCTTAGGGTTTCTACTTAGAGAATCTAGTGTTAACGCAGTGGATTGCACTCAGGGCAGGATGCCTAGCTCCCGCCCTTCCACACACAACAATGGAAACTCCCCTCTCACCTACGGGACCAACGAAGCTGGAGGGGAGAGTCTCTAGATAAGGGCTAGCTCCCTTTGATGTATCTTTTAGGCCCTAATTTCTCCTATTTATAACAAAAAAATGTAAAAAAGGGGGGGATGAAAAGAGAGAGATGCTAAAAATAGAAACTAAGCCTAAAAATGAAAAGGTGATACACCAAAAAATGTTGACCCACTCAGCTTGAACATACACTTTTCACCAGGAAGAAGTGCCCATACACTTCATCTGACGTGGGAAACTCTTATGTTTCAGTGAGTCAGGGGTCCGTAGAGATATAGGGAGGAAGGAAACTACCAAAGGTGCTCTGCGACACACTTGGGCAGCCTGTTCACATGGGTCTATATTCCTGCTATAGACACTTCTGGCAGACCTACAAAAAGAGACTTCACAATGCACTAGACATGCTATAATTAATCTGTGAGAAGCATGAAAGACAATGACTTAACACAAAAGAAGAACATAGACATATACTTTAAAGTACAAGTCTAGATAAAGGTAAAAATGCTAAGTCCTGATTTAAGGTAAAATCTGGTAGAGCTTTGCCTTACAAGCCAAAGATATTTTTGGGCAGAGTTTTGCCTTAAGGCTAAGAGAGTGGATCCTTTATCAAATTAGAAGCTTAAAATAAATAGAAAAAGGAAGAAAGCTTGACACTTCTTGGGAAAGACTTTAGCACTCTTTTTGCAAGCTGGCCCATGTGCACTCTGAGCCTTGGGAAGAGGGAGCCATTTGATTGTCAATTCCTGCTTTGACTTTGGTGCCCCAACATTAATAAGAAAACATGACCATGACTCTTTTCTACAAATAGACTACTCTTTTCCTACAAACAGACTATGATTTGTCCCCTCATAAATGCCAAATGGAGAAAGCAGGCTGCATCAATCATTGTTTGTGCCATTTGATGACCATCTAGCAATAACTCACCTCTCCTCACCACTTGGATTGCTTTGCCTTTTCTTGTGCTTTGTCTCATCCTGGTTCCTTCAGCCCTTAGGGTTATCTTTTGGTAGGTTGCTATGTTCCTTGGGCTCTTTTCTGCTTGTCTTGGCCACTTTTTGCTAATTTTTAAATAAGTGACACATGTCACATTCCACTATGAAACAGGTAGGACATGTGGTAGCATCCACTTGACTCATGGAAACTTTAGGCACCCTTTGAAGGTCTTGTAGAAGAGGAAATGTGTCAGCTTCCACTCTCTTTAACAATTCATCCAGGGCCCACCATAGTTCTCATGGGATAAAAGAGAGAGACCGCAGAGGCTGACACTTGTCAACTTCCACTGAGCTTTGCAGGGGACACGTGGCATGTTATATTGCTCCTAGAAAAGCATGTCAAAGCCTTCTATGGTTGCCACTTGGCACCTTTCATGCTCTGGATTTCCTAACATAAAATTTGACATTCATGGGCTCGTCACTATGTTTGAATTTCCAACGGCTAGTTCGTCGTGGTTGACTTTGATGTCTTCGGTCCCATCACCACTTGGACTTCTTCAACTTTCTTGCTTTGGCATTTTTATGGACCCTTTCTCTTAGAATTTCTTCCCTACAGGTTTTTTTTCACAGACAATTTTCTCATGGACAAAAGTCTGTGAGAATTGTCTCGTCACCTTTTTCAGAGTTTTCCCTGGGTCCTTTTGAGGTCGTGGCTTCCTGAATTTCTTTGGACTTTTTATCTAAAGGAATTCCTTCAGACAAAAAGTCTAAAGAAATTACTTCTTTTGCCTTAGTCTTTTATGGGATCCTTTTCATTTGCATCCTTTCTAAATTCCTTCAAGATTTTTGTCTGAAGGAATTCCTTCAGATAAAAAGTTTGAAGGAATTATGCCTTTCGACTACCTTAAACAAAATTTCAAAAAAACTTACCCTTTGCGGCTTTCTTTGTGGCCTCTTTGAAGTGCTCCCTGCCCTCCATAAGGGCTCTTGAACCCAAAACTACCCTCCATAAGGGCACTTGTCCTTCGAGAGGCTTAAATTTTTTTTGGTTGAACCACTCCTTTGAACCAACCATTGAACCAATTGATTGAACCAATTTAATGGTTCAAGTGGTCATTGAACCAAGGATTTGAACCAAGCATTGAACTGAGCGATGAACCCTTTGATTGAACCAAAAGCCATTGAACCATTTGAACTGAACCAAAGCATTGAACCTTGTCGATGAACTTTACAGTTGAACCGAAGCATTGAACCTTGCTGATGAACTTTGTAGTTGAATTGAAGTGTTGAACCAAGGCATTAAACCAAATAATTAAACTGGTTCAATGGTTCAAATATTCCAACTTTTCCTTGTGAATTTATTTACACAAGAGTCCAAAGAAGCTTTGTAAAACCTTGCACTCTTTGACTAGTTCTTCAACTACCGAAAGACTACACCTATAAAGTTTGTAGAAGTCCCTGTGAAGTCCATAGAAAACCTATAGAGTCCATAAAAATGGACCTGTAGAGTCTGTAGAAATTTTGTAGAGTCCATGGAAATTGCCAGATTCATGCTTAAAGACCAGTTGCCTTCTAGTCGATTGGGCACAGAGTCAGAATGCAGATTTGAAGAAAGGTTAAAAATAGCCTTGATAGATCCCATAATCAATCATGAGCCTTTACCCCACACACAAAGGAAAACACACACAAGGCTAAAAACATTACTTGTGCAAACTGCACTTAGGGAAAGTAGGAAAAACAACTAAAAGCAAACTACTATATATAGCTAACCAATAATATTTGCCTCCTTCCTGGATCAAAGGGAAAACTTCTTAAGTCCCCTTCTTGGAAAGAAGACTTATGGTGCTAGATGAGTGGCTGAATGAAAAGGAGATTTGGTGACCTACTCCTCTTACCAGTCACCTTGATTGGCCTGCATCTGAGTGGATCAGATTCAAACATGCTTCCAATATACATGTATTTCTTTTATTCCTAGAAACTTGTTAAATGCTGGTACTTCATGCTGGTGCATTTCACCAAGAAATTTGTGGCCATTGGCTCATTACCATAAGCCCTTTATTGTGCATGGTTCCTTTGCAATGCATCATGGTTTGACTCATTTCCTTCTGCTTCATTGAAGACCATGTCAAACTCATCCTCTACTTCTTCTTGGCTTTCTTGAAGATGGGTAACTGTGGTGATGTCTAAAATAGAATCACAAATTGACTGCTCATCCCATAGAACATCACCTCTCTATTTAAAACTTTCTTCTTCAAAGTTTTCCTCAAGGAAGATAGACCTCTCCTTTTCCTCCTCTAAGATCAGGATCTCTAGATGTTCAAAGATATTCTCCTGATCCTCCTCTAACTTAGGGTCCTCAGTGTAGTCATCCTCCTCATCGAAGCAACAAGGAAATTCATCAAACAAAGGGGGAGAGAGCTCACCATGCTTAAGTTCCTCCTTGTATTGCTGGAACATCTGCATGTATGCATGCCCTGAGTCTTCCTCATTGCTGATGGTGTCTTTAAAAGGAGCATCGATGAGGATTTCTTCTTCATTTTTACTCATTATAGCCTCTTGGAGAACTATACATTGGATCTTCTACTCCTCACTCGCCTCCTATAGAACAAGTTCCTCCTTGAGAAGGGGTGAAGTGGAAAAACCATATGGAAGAGGACGCAATCCTTGAGCTAGAATCAAATGATTCTCCTCCTTCCATTTGGTCAGTACTTCATCAATATTAGGTGTGGCCTGATAACTCTCTTAGAGGTTTTTAGATGGGGTGTATTCAAACATGGAATGTGCTGTTGGGTCTGAACCATCCATCACACATTAGCTGAGGAATCTCTCTCTAGATTCCAACTCTGCAATTCTCCTGGCTATGTCTTCTTGGAAGAGCCTTTCTTGGAGATCATAGGAATCATTGTGGGTAGGATTAGCTTCAACTTATTTAATATTTTGAGCAAAACCTTGCTTTTCCTCTTTCCTACCCTATGATTCCACTATTTCCTCCCAGGTCAGGAGCTTGCCATCAGGGTGAAAGATCTCAGAATTAGAATTTTCCCTTTTTGTTGAAGGGAAACTAGGAGGGATGCTTGAGGGGATTGCATAAATGTTTTGAGCTTGATCATGGTAATATGAAGGAAAATAAGGCCCATGATTTTGTGCAAAGGAATTATACATACAAAAAGTGATTTCTTGATGGCACCAGGCTACTTAACCAGCTAATTCAACTCAGAGTCGCCATTGGTTTTGATGCAAAAGCATCCAAAGGCTAGTTGGTTGAAGAACACACCAAAAATTCTTCAAATCTTTGGAAAAAATTTGTCTTAGTTGGTCCCACTGGGTGTGCTAAAAAATTGTTGATGCAGTGGATTGCACCCAGGGTAGGATGCCTAGCTCCTGCCCTTCCACATGCAACAATGGAAACTCCCCTCTCACCTGTGGGACTAGCAAAGTTGGAGGGGAGAGTCTCTAGATAAGGGCTAGCTCCCTCTGATGTATCTTTTAGGCCCTAGTTTCTTCACTACTAACAAACAAATGTAAAAAAAGGGGGGGATAAAAAGAGAGAGATGCTGAAAATAGAAACTAAGCCTAAAAATGAAAAGGTGATACACCAAAAAATGTTGACCCACTCAGCCTAAACATACACTTTTCACCAGGAAGAAGTGCCCATACACTTCATCTGATGTGGGAAACTCTTCTATTTTAGTGAGTCAGAGGTCCGTAGAGATACAGGGAGGAAGGAAACTACTAAAGGTGCTCTGTGACACACTTGTCAGCTTGTTCACATGCGCCTATATTCCTACTGTAGACACTTTTGGAAAACCTACAAAAAAAAGACTTCATAATGCACTAGACATGATGTAATCGATCTGTGAGAAGCATGAAAGATAATGACTTAACACAAAATAATAACATAGACATATACTTTAAAGTGTAAGTCTAGATAGAGGTAAAAATGCTAAGTCCTAATTCAAGGTAAAATTTGGCAGAGCTTTGCCTTACAAGCCCAAGAGATTTTTGGGCAGAGTTTTGCCTTAAGGCTAAGAGAGTGGATCCTTTCTCAAATGAGAAGCTTACAATAAATATAAAAATGAAGAGAGCTTGGTGCTTCTTGGGAAAGACTTTGGTGCTCTTTTTGCAAGCTAGCCCATGTGCACTCTGAGCCTTGAGAAGAGGGATCCATTTGATTGTCGATTCTTGCTTTGACTTTGGTGCCCCAAAATTAATAAGAAAACATGGCCGCACCTTTTTTCTACAAATAAACTACTCTTTTCCTAGAAATAGACTATGGTTTGTCCCCTCATAAATTCCAAATGGAGAAAGCAAGCCGTGCCACTCACTATTTGCACCGTTTGATGACCATCTAGCAATAACTCGCCTCTCCTTGCCACTTGGACTACTTTGTCTTTTCCTACGCTTTATCTCATCCTAGTTCCTTTAGCCCTTGGGGCTATCTTCTAGTAGGTCACTGCATTCCTTGGGATTTTTTCTACTTGCCTTGGCCACTTTTTGCTAATTTTCAAATAAGTGACACGTGTCGTGTTCCACTGTGAAATGGGTAGGACACGTGGCAACATTTGCTTGACTCATAGAAAATTTAGGCACACTTTGAAGGTCCTATAAAAAAGGACATGTGTCAGCTTTTAATCTCTTTAGCAATTCATCTAGGGCCCACCACAATTCTCATGAGACAAAAGAGAGAGACCGTAGAGGCTAACACTTGTCAACTTCTACTGAGCTTTATAGGGGACACATGACACATTTTGATGCTCCTAGAAAAGCATGTCAAAGCCTTCCACGGTTTCCACTTGGTGTCTTCTACGCTCTGGATTTCCTAGTGTAAAATTTGACATTCACGGGCCCATCACTACATTTGAATTTCCAACAGCTAGCTCATTGTGGTTGACTTTGATGTCTTCGAGCCCGTCACCCCTTGGACTTCTTTAGCTTTCTTGCTTCGGCCTTTTTTGTGGACTCTTTCCCTTCAAATTTCTTCCCCATGGGTTTTTTTTGTAGATAATTTTCCTGCAGACAAAAGTCTACGAGAATTGTCTCATCAACTTTTTCAGAGTTTTCCCCAGGTCCTTTTGAGCTCGCAGTTTCCCAAATTTCTTCAGACTTTTTGTCTGAAGGAATTCCTTTGGACAAAAAGTATGAAGAAATTACTTCTTTTGCCTTAGTCTTTTGTGGGATCCTTTTCATTTGTAGCCTTTTCAAATTCCTTTGGGATTTTTGTCTGAAGGCAGGGAGCACTTCAAAGAGGCCACAAAGAAAGCTGTAAAGGGTAAGTTTTTTCAAAATTTTGTTTAAGGCAGTCAAAAGGCATAATTCCTTTGGGAATTTTGTCTGAAGGAATTCCTTCAAACAAAAATATCGAAGGAATTATGCCTTTCGACTGCCTTAAACAAAATTTTGAAAAAACTTACCCTTTGTGGCTTTCTTTGTGGCCTCTTTGAAGTGCTCCCTGCCCTCCGCAAGTGCTCTTGAACCCAAAACTTCCCTCTACAAGGGCACTTATCCTTTGGGAGGCTTGAACTTTTTTGGGTTGAACTGCTCCTTTGAACCAAACATTAAACCAATTGATTGAACTAGTTCAATGGTTCAAGTGGTCGTTGAACCAAGGCTTTAAACTGAGAGTTGAACTGAGTGATGAACCCTTTGATTGAACCAAAAGCTGTTGAACTGTTTGAACTGAACCAAAGCATTGAACCTTGCCAATGAACTTTGCAATTGAACTGAAGCGTTGAACCTTACCGATGAACTTTGAAATTAAACTGAAGCATTGAACCAAGGCATTGAACCAAAGCATTGAACCAGTTCAATGGTTCAAAGATGCAAACTTTTCCTTAGAATTTCTTTAGACAAGAGTCCGAAGAAGCTTTGTAAAACCTTGCATTGTTTGATTGGTTCTTTAACTGTTGAAAGACTACACCTACAGAGTTCATAAAAGTCCCTATGAAGTCCATAGAAAACCTATAGAGTCCATAGAAATGGACCTACAGAGTCTGTAGAAATTCTGTAGAGTCCATGGAAATCGCCAGATTCATGCAAAATCAACAAATGAAATGGCCCAGAACAGTAGGGACAGAAGGGGACCAATATTTTTGCCTATTGGGCAAAAAATGGTCAACATCTAGTCTTGCGGATAAGTCTTTGATATTTTGGCCTTTCTTAGTTATACTTTAAAACCACCACAACCTCTTGTGAATACCCTTTTTCCAAGGGAGAGATTGAGTTTTGACTGGTTCATATTTAGATAAGTATATTCTAACATTGTTCTCCTATCTTTAGTAGATTGAAGTAGCATAAGTATTGGCTTAAATAATATTATGCTTCATATTTCATGTATTAGGGTCTTACTCATACCTAGATTAATTGAGATTCTCTTATACATGTTTTTATTGCTTTACTAACCCCTCATATTGTGCCACAAGCTTTGGTGTGCACTAGATTAGACTTACTTTTTGGTTTATTAGATATAGAGTGAAAATTAAACCTAAGACTCTTTTAGGGTTGTTGCATGATTGTGTTAGACTGTAAGCTTTGGAACCCTTCCTAACATGGTGTATTATGACAAATTATCCCCTAATCAGGTCTAATAGATCCCCATATTGGTCATTCTCCCACTTAACAAATGTATTCCCAATCAAAAGTGTATATATGATCTATCTTTTCAAAGCCAAGATTGATTTATAGACATGATGTATTTCTGATTGCATACATTGTGTGATATTTTAGAGGCAAAATTTGTAAAGGACATGCATTATGATATGGCCAAATGGATTTGGGAAAATTTGTAAACCATCTATGAAGCAGACACCAAAGTGAAGTTGGCAAAGTTGCAGACCCATTGAAGGTAGTTTGAAATTAGTAGAATGAAGTATGATGAAAACATTGCATCTTATTTGTTAAGAGTAGATGAAGTGGAAAATGTCATTAGAGGTCTAGGAGAGGAGTTGGAAGAAATAATAGTAGTACAAAAGGTACTAAAATACTTGACATCTAAGTTTGATTTAAAAGTGTCTATAATGGAGGAGATCAAATATCTTAACATATTATAGATGGATAAGCTTCATGGCATCTTGAATACCTATGAAATGAGAACAAGTGATGGAAGACCTTACAAGAAGGAAACTACATTCAAAGTTGAGAAAAAGTCACAAGGTAAAAAGTTTAAGGATGAAGTTGATATAAACATTGATGATGATAAGATAAAATCCTTGTTTATTAGAAAACTAAGGAAATGATTAGGTAAGTATAAGGGAAATTTTCCATTAAAGTGCTTTAACTATGATAAGATTGGTCATTTTGCATCTAAATATCCCAACAAGGATAAAAATGAGCATGATGGAGAGCATGATGAACATCATGGTGATGATAAGAAGTTATATAAGCATGATAAGAATAAAAAGAGTTTTAGGAAGTATGAAAGCAAGAATGGGTCATTCAAGAACAAAATAAGTTTCTATATCAAAGAACAATAGCTCCTCTAATGTAAGTGACACAAGTGCATTTGATAGTGATGATGACATTAATGATCATGATAGTAATGAAACCTTATTCATGGATATAGAAATAGGTAATATGGGTTTTTAAAAAGGGAAAATTCTTATGGATGATGAAAAATTAGATGAAGAAGAGGTTGAAGTGAACCTTGAGGTAGGATTGGTGAGTGTTCTAGAGAAGTTGAAGTTTCAAATAAGGAATAATCAGAAACTAAGATCATTGGTTAAGAGTTATGTGAAACAAATCGATCTCTTTGAAGAGAGACTAAGTAATAACACCAATGAACATGAAGAGATCATCAAATAGTTAGAAAATCAGATTGAGATTTTCACTACAAGTCTTACTACCAAGGAGAAAGAATGCATTAATTTTAGAATAAAAATGGAGTCCTTGAAGGTAGAATTAGATCAGGCAATAGTCAAATTGAAGACACATCAAAAATTTGAAAAGACTACTAAAGTCCTTGATTATATTTTGAATAGTTAGAGGTCTCCATATGATAAGATAGGTCTTGGATTCAAATAAGACCAAAAAGAAACCAAGGAGATTCAAACCTCAAAGGATAATGGACTATTAGGAAGTGATGGTACTAATAGAGTGAAGACCTATGCATAAACTCTCAAATATGAGACTAAAATTAGATATCAACAAGTAATGAAGAATGTGACTCCTTTGAGAGACAACAAAGGTAGAGGTGCATCATTAAACATCAGATAGATAAGGCATGTGAATCCTTTTAATGGTTACTTTTCTCATGTAATCAATATGGACATAGATATATGGATTGTAGACATCATTCTAGAATCAATTCATCATGGAGGAAAATGGTGAATGTTCATTTCAATAGTAGAATAAAAATTCTATGCTATAATTGTGATCAAAGAGGATATATTGCAAGGCATTATAAAATAAGGCATATGAGGAAGATCAATCAAGACAAAAGGTTATATGGTCATACCAATGAGTAGTAGATTAATAATTTAGACCCTAAGGAAAAGGTGAAGGAGGAAAAAAAGACTAAAGGAGAAGAATCTATGCTAGTTCAGACTGCCTTTCACATCCAAGATTAAGGTTTGAAACATAACCTACTTAGTGTAAATCAAATGTGCAACCAAAGACATGCACTAACCTTTCATGATAGAGGGTGTGATATGAGGATAGCCAAATTATGAAGGCTAATTTCCAATGATAAGAGGAATGAGAAAAATCTATATATCTTTAATGAGATCAAGAAGGAGAGATGCTTTATGAGCAAGATGGGTGAAAGTTGGCTATGGAAAATAAGGTTAGGCCACCTAAAATTTGATAATCTAGTCAAGATAATCTCTAAGAAGTCTATGAAGAATATGCCTAAAATAACCAAACCTACAAACACACTTTGCAAGGCATGTCAACATGGTAAGCAATCTAAAAGAAGGTTCAAATCTAAGTAGTATTCTACAACAATACCTTTATTGTTAATACACACTGATCTTTGTAGACCTACAAGAATCTAAAGCATTCAAGGAGATAACTATTTCATGTTACTTATAGATGACTACACTAGAATGACTTGGGTAACATTATTGAAATAAAAAATTAGAATCTCTTTATAAGTTTAAGGCATTCAAAGCTATTATTGAGAATGAAAAGAATGGGAAGATCAAGTGCCTAAGATTTGATAGAGGAGGAGAGTTTTGGTCTAATGCATTTGATGACTTCTATGAGGTTCATGGAATAAGGAGACATTTATCAATAGCTAAGACACCTCAACAGAATGGGGTATTTGAAAGAAAAAATATGATAGTTCAATAAATAGAAAGAACTATGTTAAATGAGTTTAGATTAACTAATAGATACTAGAGAGAGGTAATGATCACTATAGTCTACATTTTGAATAGATAACAAACAAGGACTAATGGCAATAAGACCTGTTATGAATTGTAGAATGGCATACCTACTAATGTTGAATCCTTTATAGTATCTAAAAGTAAATGCTTCATCAAAATAGATTAGGAAGACTTAAGTAAGTTTTATTCTAGGTCTGATGAAGGTATATTCTTGGGATACTCATCAGTAAGCTTAGCCTATAGATGTTGTAATAAGAGGTTCCAGAAGATAGTAGAAAGCATCAATGTGAAGATAGATGAGACAATTTTTAAGAAGTCACATTCATAGTCAAAGAACACATCAGAGAATTTGGATTTCAAGAATGAAGAAGAAAAAAATAGAGATAGATGAGTAAAAAGAAGTTGAGGAAAGACAAGATTCAAAAGGTCCTTCAAGATAAATTCAGAGAGACCATCCTAAATCATAGATCATTGGCAAAAGGAATGTAGGTATGCAAACAAGGAAAAGGCTAGTAAGTAACCTAAATCATGATAATGTTGATCTATTATCTAATATTGAACTAAAAACCTTGTAGAGGTAAGCAAATACAAGTTCTGGATAGGTGCTAGAATGAGGAGTTAGACCAAATAGAAAAGAATGAGACTTGGGAACTAGTTCCTAGGCCTAAAGATAAGAATGTCATTGACACTAAATGGGTGTTATGAAAAAGTTCAATAGAGATGGAGAAGTCAATAAGAACAAGGCTAGATTGGTATGAAATGGGTATGTACAAGTTGAAGGGGTATACTTTGAGGAGACCTTTACTCCTCTAGAAATATTGGAGGATATCAAACTATTTCTAGCATATGCAAGATTTAAAAGATTCAAGGTGTTTCAGATGGATGCCAACTCTACTTTTCTAAATGGGAACTTGGAAGGGGAGGTATACATAAAAAAACCTAAGGGTTTATTATTATTAGGTAACAAGGACTATGTTTATAGATTAAGAAGGCTCTTTATGGTCTAAAGCTATCTCTTAGGGCTTGGTATGCCAGATTAGATAGGTATCCATTAGACCGAGTTAATAAAAGAGAAGTTGTAGATAGTAATATATAATTAAAGATAGAATATGGCCATTAGTTGATAGTAGTTATCTATATGGATGAAATAATATTTGGTTAAACTAATGAGAATATGACTAAGGCCTTTGCATATGTGATGAAGAAGGAGTTTGAGATGTTCATGCTAGGGGAACTATCATTCTTTCTTGGGTTACAAATCAATCAATTAGAAAATGGTATATTCACTTCACAAGTTAAGTACATAAGAGAGATATTGAAGAAATTTGAGATGGAAGATTGCAAGGAAATTAGCACACCTATGATCACAAGATGTAAGTTAAGCATGGAGGATGGATCTCTAGAAGTCAATCAAATATCATAGAGGTCAATGTTTGGAAGTTTTCTATACACTACACCTTTAGACATAAAATCATGCAAGTAGTAGGTGTTGTGGGAATATTTCAATTAGACCCAAAGGAAAATCATATGGAAGTAGTCAAAATTATACTTAGGTATCTCAAGGGGACTATGGATTTTGGCTTGTGGTATCCTAGAAGTAAGAAGTTTACCCTGATAACCTATATAGATGCAGATTGGATAGGGAGTCTAGATGATAGGAAGAGCACTAGTGAAGGAGCTTTCTTCTTAGAATAATTCCTCATATCATGGATAAGCAAGAAACATCCATATGTGGCATTATGTAATTGTGAGGCTGAATACATTACAGTGGGTTCATGTTCCACTCAGGTCTTATGGATGAGACATACCTTAAAATACTACAAGGTGGAGTATGATGGTCCTATACCTATCTATTATGACAATACAAGTGCCATAAATGTATCAAATAATTATATTATATAATCAATAACTAAGCACATTCCCATCAAGTATCATTTCCTAAGAGATTAGTTATGTGCACAAAGTGTTAAAATTGAATATGTTTCTATAACGGATTAGATTATAGACATTTTGACCAAGCCACTTCCAAAATCAACATTTGAACATCTAAGACAAGAATTGGGTGTAGTTCCTGCCCCTATCAATAATTAAGGAAGTCAAGTGCTTAGGGGGGCTGAATTAGGTGGTTCATTATATCTAAGAATAGGTGAGTAGTGATGAGAAGGTATGCATGGATATAGGGGGAACATGTTTGTATGTTGCTTTATAACATAATCTTGTGTGTTGAGTGTTTTGGTTGTAAGAGGTGTGATCCAAGAATTTTTAGGCATCTCTTTGTCATTTATGTCAAAGGGGGATATATTTTAGAATGAGGATGAAATTTATTATTGAGATAAGTTTCTGAGAGTGGTTGCCATCAATGATAAAGGGGGAGATTGTTGAGTATTGTCATTGATGTCAAAAGATGCATCTTGTGAAGGTTGATGTCAAAGGTGACTAAGAATATTTGATAGTGTATAATGTGACAAGGGTCATCTAAAGATTATTTTCATGAGAGAAAGATAAAGAGAGAATTTTAAGGCAACTAATGTCTTATGGTTGCATGAAGGTATAGGTCATTATGTCAAAGTACATAAAAATCCTAGTCATGACATGAAGAAGTATGTGCATGAAAAAATAAATAAACACAGGCATTTTAAGGTTGTTTGTCACTATCTCAGCATGAGAGAAAGGTATACATGCATTCATGAGAGTTTTAGGGTAAGTTTATAGGGGTAGGACCTTCAGTCTAGGTCTACAGCTAAATCACTATTAAATCCTACTTAACCTGATGAGGTATGAATATATAATTTCAAGGAAATTATGCACATGTGAGAATGGAAAAAGTGAAATAACTTGTTTTAGGCATGATCACAAATTTTGAGGTCAAGACTTAAAAGAAAAGTGCATAAATCACTATTTTAGGCCTTCTTGAGATCACAGAATCATGTATAATACTTGAGAAGCACTTTTAAACATTCATTGACACATGTAACCTCTACATGGGAATGTTAAATATTAAGGAGATATGGGAGTCATATATAATATTTATAGGCATTGGTTTTGGATTCAATGAGAATTCCTTTATGAACAATCATTAACACCAAAACCTATGTTAAAATTACCTAAAACCCTAATAAGGACCTAATATGAAAGATATTATTCAAAAAAATATACGATGAATTCAAATTCCTATAAAATATATTGGATCATGTATTCAAATCTCTCACGTACCTCTAGGTGGTGGTGGTTAGTTATATGTGAGAGAAAATGAAAACATATAGGCTTATTTGTCACGAAGCTACTATAGCTCTCAAAAGTTGTATTGGTTAATTAGATAAAATGGATGGGATAAAAAGATAGAGAATAATTTTTCATGTTTGTGATGATTTTTGGATAGGTTATATCCTTCAAGTTTTCTAATTTAGTCATCCAAGTTATCCACTCGTAGATAGACCGAATGGTGTGAATAGGGAAAACCTAGGTAGAGATGAATAAATAGATATGAAGGTCTATGCATGATATATTAATGAAAAAAATTACATCAAGGAGTTATTTATTAATTTAATTTCATTATCATTATTTTAGAAGATTTGGAGGGTAGTGTGTGTCGTGAAAAAGTTGCTCACAAAATGACCTGTTTGGTTCAAATAAGACTGTGTGATATAAGGTCAAGAAATTAGTCTACAAGACCAATATTTGGCATTAGACCATATGAATTTTATATCTAAGGATGGTTTGGATATATCATAGGATAATTTACATGCATAAATAGTCATGATTAGTGTGTACATAGGTGTTGGAGGTTTAATTCATCATGATTGGTTTTTGAGATGAATTTGCAGTTCTAAGTGAGTGAGTTGCAAAGATGTCATTGAGCCTTTATCTCCTAAGTGAAAGTTTTAAAAAAATTTGGTGATGACCATAAGGTAATTTATAACTTTTATACATGTTTAATTTATTATATTTTAGTATATCAAGGGTGTTTAAGCTTCATTTTTGCAAGACATACTTTTGAGGTACACAAGCCTAATAAGGCAGTTTATCCTAAAGGAGCTTTCATGATATGAATGAATGATATAGGTATAATAAATAATGGAATGGGTTATTATAGTTTGTTTTATAAGTGATTTAATGGTTTTTTATTTTTGGAAAAGTCCATCTGGGCCCAAGATGATGAAGTTTTGGAATTAAGAGGATAAACCTAATGTAATTAGGTTTCCATGAGACCTAAAGGAAACATGAGGCCTAATTGAGTTGTTACATACCAAAAGGGGTTCAACTTATGTTTTAATAATTTTAATAAAATGTTATAATATATATTTTAAGGCCAACTTAAGATGTTTAAGGTATGTGGCTGACCAAGTGGTGTGTGACCATGAGTCTAGTAATATACAAGGCAATTTAGGCCTATTTGTATGTATACAATATAAGCGAATAAAATATTACATGGATAAGTATAAGGAGGTATTAAAAAATGAAAATAATAGAAGAGAAAATGTGTGGTGATAAAAATTAATGAGGTGGATGAGTTGGTTCTTCCTTGTAAGTAGGTTTTTTCTAAAGCCTAGTCAAGTGGGTGCTTGACTTTATTGGGGTTGGTTCTCCAAGTTGAGTTGGTGCTCAATAGAATTTGGTATTTTTTTTTATAGGAATGTAGTAAATTTTAATATATCATAGTGTTTTTTCTTCCCTTTGATGGTTTCCAACTCATATATGTGTTTTCTTGTGTTATGCTCATGTGAATGGTTCTTTATGCATTGCTATATCAATGTATTGCTTTCATAGTTCAAGGAATGTTAAAGGATAATTAAATGAAAGTTTTAAAACACTAATTCACCCCCCATATTAGTGATTATGATTCCAACATATGGTTGAATATTATATATCTAACATAGGTGACCTATACTGAGAACCCTAATAACTCAATAATAATGATCTCGAAAGAAAGTGAGTAGGAGGCCCTCTAGAACCTGAAAAATATCTCTGATGTAGGGGTATCTCTAATAATGGTCTCTATGGGAGAGTATGCATACATGGAAACATTATAGGATTATACCTTACATTCACTGGTGAATTTACTGAACTCTATGGTGTAACGACATGAACTATGGTCAAAGTTAAAATTTGTAATTGAGCTATAATTGGTAACTGAGCTACACCTAGTAACTGTAGTGTAACACCATATGGGATAGGTAGAGGATACTCATATTAAAGACCCTAAATTGTGATCATATAATTTTTATGTATTTATTTAAGGTATTTATGCATGATGGATGGGATGGATCATAACTGATGTATCCATGGCCTACCCAATAACATGTCAAATGTGCCTAACTAAGTACTATTAAGAATCTAGTGACCATATGTGTTGGTCTAACATATAATGGAAGTAAAATATCCTTGATGGAGATTTAAACATGGACACTAAAACCATGAATAACTATATCTATAAGTGATATATCCTACATTAAATAGCCCAAATGCTATAGAAGTGTGAAAGTACACATCTTAATACTTGATCCATTATCAACCATAACACTTTGAATAAGATGATGATCTATGTAGGATCATATAAAGAGTGCATATAAATTTGAATCATCATAAAAAATATCTACTCTAAGGAAGTGAAGAGTGGTCTAACTAGAACTATATTATGGTACAAACTGATGATATTATGTAGTGGGTGTGCATCTTCTATAGTAGTGTGATATGATACTAGTGGTGGATGTGCTTAATACATGTAGTGAAGACCTAAAGTTCCCTACCTCATTTTTTGAATGATCCAAAAAAATATCTAAGAATATTTTCAATGCCTTAGATTCTATTTTTAAAACTTTGGGTTCCTCTATGGGTGTGCCCACATCAATAATGTTAGCCTCTATCAAATCCTATATCTTATGTTTTAAGCTGATGCATTAGTTTATTGTATGGCTTGGTACCCTATGATATTCATTTAATGAATTATAATCATAGTTATTTATAAGATTCCATGTCATATGAACCTATTTTATGGGAGGGAAAGATATGACATTACATTCTAGGAGTTGCTGTAAAATGTGTGCTAGTGATTCTGGAAGGTTGGTGAAAACTCTACATAGAGGAGCTGATAAAACTAGGTGAAGAGATAGAGTTTAAGGTGCATTAACTATGGCCTTTGGATCACTCTTTTTTTAGTGGCCCTTAACTTATATGGAGGATTACTATAAATATTAGTAGTTGATTCTAATCCACTTGTATATTTTAGTTTGCCTATGGAGAGAAGCTCAACTTCTCTTTCTTTCACTATGTGGCATAAGTCTGTGAATGTTGGAAACTTCTTGAACATGATAGATTCATGTATTTTTGATATTAGTCTCTATTTTAATATGTATTAGATCTCTCTATCTTCTATGGGCTTGTAAACTTGGCCAATATAGTCTTATATCACAATATGTTTTCTACAATAGGCTCATTTGATTTTTGTTTTAGTTATGCTACTTGAGCATATGAGATATTATCATCAATTTTTATTGAGAAGTGTTCTAAAAAAATATTTACCAATGGATTAAATATGGTGATCAATTTATTTGGTAGATCATAGAACCACTATAAGACATAATCCTTTAGACTTCATAAAAATAACTTAGCGAGGATCCAATCATTAGACACATAGTCCAAACATGCTACATGGAAATCTCATAGATGATGCTCTTAGTCACCCTTACAATCATATAATGTAAGCTTATGTTCCACTAATCCAAGTGGAAAAGGAGTTACCACTATGTAATGTGCCAAAGGTGTATGTAAAAGAACATGAGAATCTAAGGCATCTAATGGTCTAGTGTCTCCCTAATCAATATGTAACACCGTAGCCTATAGAGAATGAACCTCATGCATAAGGTATTATACATTTTGAGAGGAGGATATAGCCATAATAGGTGTATTTACCACTGAAGTTTATTTATTTAAAACTAGTTTTTATTCTAGTTGAGTTGGCCCCAAAGTAGGTGTAACAATGTTGTTATCTAGGGGAATAGATGATTGAACATTATTTGATTTTTTAGGTTCTTCATGGATAATATTGATAAGGTCATATTTTATATCTAAATGTTTGGAAATAAAATCTTGAAATTTTATCTTATCAATTTCATCAAATTGGTTTTTTAATTTTGGCATTATAGGTTAGGGAGTAGGAAAATAAACTATTGCATATTTTAAACCTTTAAAGAAATTTAATCTATGAAAGATTGCAAGAATTAAATATTGAAACAAATATGAGATTTTAGAACTAAAATATGAGCATAGAAAATAAAAGGATATAAACCCTAAAAGCATATAATGTTAAGGTTTGTGAAATATTCAAAGTAAGCTGGGTTTACCAAATGTTTTAACCTTTAAGGGTTTATAGAGTTTAAGCCCTAGGTTATTAAGGGGTTGAGTATATTAAATCAAGGTATAAATATGAAATAAATATAGTCACTTATTTGTTATAGAATTGACTAAATTTGACCTTTATAAAATAATAATAAATAATATAAACAAGAACTTAGCTAGAAAATGACTAAGATAGATGATCTAGAGGCTAAAAACTAAGGCACAAACTAGTCTAAGTGTCACAAATAGGATCTAGGTATCAAAACCCCTCCTAGATAGTATCGTTCTAATTGGATAATAACACCATGTGGCACTAGTATCTATGTTTTGGTGGTAATTACTCTATGTAGGACTGTTCCAAACTTTTGAGTGCACCAATGTATGGGTTTATCAAGCCTAATCCTATGTGCATGAGTTTTGAAACCTTGTAGATGGTCTATTTTTAATAATTTTATGATAAAACACAATCCTCCATATTGTTAAGGCATTTAGTTGACACAAGCAGAAAGGTGTGTTTGTTAATGGGGTAGGATGGACATCCTCAACACCTTGCTATGATGAGAGTGGATTACATACCAATACTTCAAAGAGGGATTAAGCCCGATGTATTTCTCCCCACCTAAGTTCTCGTGAAAGTGAAACTAGTATGATTCTTGACTTGGGTGCTTTGATTATGCTTGAGACTATAAATTTGAGTAATTTGAGCTTAATAATGTTGTAGATGGTTGTATACAAAAGTAGGGTAAAATAGGGATTGATATCCTTAATTGTGTACAAATTATTCTGAGTTTGTATGTGTAATTTACATCTCATTTCCATCTAGTGGTAGAAGGGTTAAAAGTCATGTATATATAATATTTTGGTGCTTATGTGGGTGCTAAAAGAGGTCTAGGGTAACCCTAGAAGGTCTAAGATTTGAAAAGTTACCTATTTGTGGAAAAAGGAGGGAAAGTACAATAACATCAATATTAGGACACTAGCACCATGTGGCACTACTATCCCTATTATGTCACTAGTGTCCAAGTGGTTGAACCTGAGGCATAAAGGTCCAAGATGCAAGAATGAGGGTCTAAGACTAATTTAGGGATGATTAGGGAGACTTGTGGCCTACATGAAGGTTGGGTAAGTGTAAAAATAGGCCCTAAGATAGGTCTAGGGCTTAGATAGGGATAAGTGGTCTCAAGTATCACTCTTATCACTCAAGTGTCATTTTTAGGTGATTACACTTTTAAAGAGAGGAATGATGACACTAGTCATCCTATCTACCATAATGCCATTCTAAATGACACCATTGAATATGATTTTGATGTGTGTTGTGAAAGCTTCAAATCTCCTTTAAATTTTATACTTTTAGCCCACCTATGTCACATATGTTACCCCCTTCTAGATTCTTGATACCTTCTTTAATTCCCCTTGTAGATAAGAGTTTAGCCATTGTATTGATTATGGGAGAGTCAAGGGTAGGAGGTGTGGTTATTTTTATCTTGGTCTCACTCAATTAATTTTAATTATTCCAACCAATGGGAATCTGTGACATTCTTTTATTTTTTATTTGAAAGAATTTAACTCTCATAAGGTGGCATTGATATTTTCAAATTTTATTTACAAAAGGTGAAATGAAATAATGCAATGTAAATGAATGGAGGATATATATAGCTCAAGTGTCATATAACTTTAATTCTCACATTATAAATGGAAAAATTTATATTAAATACTTTACATAAAAGTAAAGGAATTTTTTTTAAGGTCCATGATTCCATGCACCTTGATTAGGTATGCAAGATAGATTATAGTATACAAGATCACCTTGCACTCCTATTATATATGAGACACCTATTTGTGCTTCAAATATGAGACATACATTACATACTCCTATAGGATTTGAACTTGTGTCTTCCCTTTCAAGGGCATACTTTATTTACCTTTAGTCCAACTTAAGGGTACTACTTTTAAGAATTTATGTAATATGAATAAATGTATTTTAATCAAATTTAAACACATATATCCATAAAGATTTATCTAGCACTAAAAAAAATGTAATAAATTAAAACAAACTTAAATAATTTTATAAATATGAAAGGAGGGTTAATAAATGTACATTTAATATCAAGATATTTGGAGATACTCATCAAAGTCTGATAGTAAAAATCAAGGTTTTGTGGCAAGACATCAAAACCATGAAAAAATCATAGCGAATGGATGATCTTATCCAAAATATCAAGTTTTATTTTTAGGCACTAGAACCATAATGAGTATGGTTCTATAAATTGTTAGGCAAGTGCAATTTTTTTAACAAATGTGTTCATCAAATATGAGGACCCAAAAACATCACTTAATTTTCTTAAAGTTTGTGTCGATCATTGGAAAAATGCATTTCTTCTCTTTGCCCTACCTAGGCCAGTTAGACTTGAAAATGATAAGGAAAATGTTGTGTTTTTGGGCATGAATTGTATTAGGGGGTGGTTGAGATTCCTTAACATTACTTAGGCCCTCAATAAGGTACAATATAAAAACCATCACTCTATTAAATTCAGCAATGCAACATGTTGCTAATATTAAATTCAATGCTATAATGAATGCTCATTAAATGATTGCTTGATTTATTTAGAATACTTATAAATGATCAATAGATCATTATGAAAAATAAACACTAAATGTTTTTTGGATGGTCTTTAGATTCCTAAATTCACTAAGATAAATGTGTATTTATATATGACTTGAATTCAAATTAGGAATCTACTAAGCCCAAAAATCAACATTACATGGTAAAAAAAAGAATAAAATGGGACCACAAAACATAGGTACACCCTAGTTCATTGAGTCCATACACAACCCCAAAGATATACTAATTGTAGACCCCATAACAATATTGAGCATGTTTCTAGGGGTCTACCACATGACCATGAAATCAAGAGAGAAATGGAGGAAAGATAAGAAGGGTAACATGATGAAAAATGAAATAATGTGCCAATAACACACAATTTTGACCAATAATTAACAAATACACATGTACCTTGAATTATTTAATTTAATGAATAATAAATAACTAGGGGCCAATTTTAGGTGTGTACACAATGCCTCATTTTTATGTGTGTGTTTTCATACATGTCAAATTAAAACATAAATGGTATGGATACATGATTTTTATCCCCTAAATCCCTTGATTAAAAGTCTAATGTACCTATGAATCGTACAAGCACATACTTTATTTTCCTACACATGCATTGGTAAGTACCAATCATAATTTGCTAAAATTTAGGAAACTAAAAAATAATATAGCTTTTTTGACTAAAAATGTAATGACACCCCTAATAAATCTCATGCTTTTGAATCCATGTTAAATTATATGTACATTTATAAGTATAAATTTTAAACACAAAAATCAACTTAAACCAAAATATTAAATATTAAAAAACTATGTTAAATAAATATAAAATAATTTCAATGTGAGGTAAAGTTATAAAGTTTTATTAAAGATGGACCTCCATTTTTGTATCAAATAATAATCATTATAAATTATTGTTGGGACCCTACTAGTCACAGGCCTCCAAATCCATCCTACTAAATATGGTAATGTGCATGTCCCAATTAAATTTATTTTATTATGATAAGTGGGTTATATATCCCATTTAGAGATTTTTTATGAATTTGAAGAAGCACATATTATAAAATAAATGGTATTATACACATCATATGTAAGATAAGATATAAACCCAATGATGTATAATATATAAATATGTGATCTTGAAAGCATTTATGTTATGAATACTGTTCTGCATGTTAGACTATAATATGATCAATATAAGTGCATGAATAATGTGCCTCACATAATGCAATTTAAATTCATTTAAGATAAAAGAGATTCCCCACATGGGAAAAATATAAGTTGTGTAAGGTCAAAGTGATGCCATACATGGACATAAATGTAGTAATGCAAAGCATAAATGAAGTATGAGCATCTAGGTTAACAATCCATCTTGCATCAACCAAAAATATGGGTCAGGGTTTCTGCACATTTGTGTGTGTATGTTCGACTAGTTTACAATGTCAATTTTTTTTATTGTGATATAATATGATACACTCACAATTAACCAAACCTCAACTCCAACAACACTTACACAATCTCAAGCATGTTAGCATATTACTTAAACATAAGATCAATCACTCACTTGAATCATAGAAGAGACATCAATACCCCTACCATTAATAAGATTACACAACTTAAATGAATAAAAAAAAAAAATAAACATCACATATTATTTAACCAATTCTATATCAAACTATAGGTTACATGTGATAAGTATTAAACATATTCTTCTCATTAATATAAATATCATATATAGAATCTAAACACTTAATATGTGCATACTTAGACTTTTACACTTATATCACTTCATAAAAAAACTTATAAAATGGTTTACAAGCTTTAAAAACATATAATCTATTAAAATATATGAAAACATGTAACATCTAAAGTTATCCTAAATGAGAGGCCAATAGTCCCATTTATACTATTCCCCCATGGACCTATTTATGAAAACCAAATCTAGATAGACTTATTATATAAAGTTATAGAATATCCTACAAATCCTCAAAGTATATCCCCATGATTTCATTCCAACTCATCAACATGTGTGTCCTCCAGTTTACTTTGACACTTGTACTTATGCACATCACATAATTATGCATAACTTTATTTTCTATATGTTGTCTAGAACACTCACACATATGTAATTTTACATTATCTTGTAGACTACTCTCATTATTATGTGTAAGCCAAAATACATGTGCATGCTTTATAAAAACTATGCATATACCATACTATATTTATACATAGTAAAAATATTTATCTTATATATTTTTGTGCAACCAAGGGACAAAAATTATATATCTATGTATCCTTGAGGATAATAGTAGTACACATTGAAGATGATCAACAATATTTAAAGGAACATCATTAAAAATTAATCATATCAATAATGTCTAGTAGAACTAGTTTTAGTCATCTCCCAAAGGTCAAATTGACCCTTTTAGGTAGATGACAAAACTAGTGGTTACAAAACCATTGGCTTGAAATTATTAGAGGTTTTATCCATAGAGGAAAAACAATAAAAGTAATTTCCAAGAATTTAAAAACATGACATGTGGACCATTTACATGATAAGAGGAAATTAAAGAGGCCTTATAGAATGTCAATTTTAGGCCGTGGAAATCCAAATGAGTCTCACAAAAAGGTAGGGAGTTAGTTAAGAGAGGGGGTGTTGAGTTGGTTTAGTTCCCAAGAGCATAAATCATATAATAGAGAAAATATAATTCTTATATGACTTTCCAGGGTGATATATGTCTAGAATAGAGAGTAAAACCAACTTATAAGAGACTGCATTTGTATTATCTTCTTCAAAGTTTATTAGTATTAAATTTGGTGAGAGTCTATGAAAATTAAATCATAATAAAATATAACACTCTAACACAATAATTTATTTGAATTAATATGTAACATTATATATATTTAGGATAAATTTCAATATGGAAGATTACATATAAATAAGTTTTGGATCCTCTACAAACTAAGAGTCCAAACCTATCTCATTATCCCTCATATCTTTCCATATTATTCCTTAAATCTCTCACATACATCCCCTAAGATATCTCCAAGGATATCTCACACACATATTCTAACATTGAGTTGTTATTACAACTCAATATACACACAATAATATATTATCTTAATATTATGAGTTGTCATAATAACTCATAAACTATTACAAATAAGTTTTACTTGATTACATAAATGTAAGCACTAATACAAATATTCATAACATTCCCCCCTTAGTGATAACATAGTAGAAAAAAATTACACTTATTCTATAGTGGGTTTCCTTTGCATGCTCATGGCCTTGGTACATAAATCAAACTAAAGGTAGATAAGGAACTCATCAACCTCTCATAGACCATTCATAGTCAGGAACACATTTAATGAGTCAGTGTGAGAAATAAGAATAAGAACCATCAACCTCTCATCAACCATTTACTAATGGGAACTCATCAACCTAATTAGTGTGGGATATACTAACATGAAATATAATTTATTCAAAATTTAAATGGTTTTACTTATGTTAACTACAAACCTACCCACTAACAGGGACACACACATCTGTTTGGCCTCCATAAAATGGTTTTACACATGATTACCAATAACTTAGGGATGAATAGGGGCACAATTTTTTTCATCCTCTTCAAGTATCATGATGTTTATTTACACTTGTGATTTTATATTTCTATTATATTTGCATATCAAATCAGGCTTTCCAAGTACAATACAAATCTCTAGATTTTGATCACGTAGGAATGGGACCTACAGACACAAGTGCAAGTGCTCCCCAAAAATAAAAATAGTACTACAAAGGGGAAATTAGTGCCACATTAAGGACACCACACATAGATGGTGATATTATCCATATTGTGCACTACTATCCAATGAGGAAATGAATAACAAAATCTTATTGACGATATAGACTACTACCCAAATCTCAAATTTTAGCACCTAGGTCATCCATAATAGTTAGCTTTTAGATAAGTTTTTATTTATCCCTATTTATTAATATTATTATAAAGTCAAAAAATTCAAAGGTTATAACAAATTAGTACTTAATTATTGCATATTTACTTCTAGGTAAATCATACACTAATCCTATGACATTGATATTTTAGTGAGTAAACTAAGATGAGACTTGAGGTGGGGGAATAGGCTGAAGTGGAGGATTAAGAGGTGGGTTCTAGGGAAAGGACATACAAACTATTGGAAGATGAATTTATCTTCTTGGAGATGATGAATCTACCCTATGTCTCCTAGAAATACCTCTATTAAACCTAACCTTTTTATATATCTCCAAAGGTGGTTGTAATAACTTACTTTTTGAGGTGGACCTTGTTAATTATCTGGACTCATCCAACATAACTCAAGTGATTTTACTCTTTAGGATAGAGGAGGAGGATCAAGGCCATCCTTCTAGCACCAATTTAAAATATTCTATTAATGTGGGATTTATACACACCCCTAGAGTTTCTTATGAGGTTGCCTTAAACATTTTAGGATCAGTGAATAAGATCACTCCAAGGCATGAGTTATAGTGTATTTAGTTTTATAAGAACCTGTTTGTGAAATAGTGGTTGGTCGACATAGATTATTTACCATGGGTGAACTTGATATGGATGAATCTAAAGTTACTTGGATTGAGTATAAGGATGATGATTTAGAACTAAGGTGTGCAAGATTGTAAAAAATTTCAAAAAAGAGAAAAGTTTTGTAAAAGTTCAAGGATAAAGCCTTTCAATACTAATATTTGAGCTCAAGTAGGCTAGGGTATCTAGAATAATAATTATTTAAAGCTGATGTAACAAAAAAATAATCAAATACAATTAAATATACAAAGGAAATAAGAATAAAATATACTTATACATGCAAAAATCAAAGGTTACCTAATTACTAGATTGCTATTGCACATATATAAGAGGATTATGATAAGCATGCAAAAGATTTTAAAATTTACTATAGATAAAAATGAAATACTATATTTAAAATAAATACCTCACACATAATTTTAAGCACTAATATACCAAAAATATGGAATGTCTAATCAATCTACAAAATTGGTGAAGAATAAAGATTTGCACATCAAGACTAAGGTAAGCATAACTTATTTGAATTTCATATTAATCTTAATAGAAAAAATTATCCTCATTTTGTGATTAGGAGGATACACATATATATAATATTGGGATGGGGAAGGCCTCATCTTTTCAATATTTTCCTAATTTTACAAGTCTAAAAATAAAACTAATAGTTTAAAATTCTTGCAAGGACGCATGTTACAATGATAATAGTCAAAATGGATTTTTCAACCAAAAAATAAATGATGCATGTAAAATGATAAATGGGGAACCAAAGTAAAAATTTGATATGAATCATGAAAATACATAATTATTTAAAAATTATATCATCAATGCCATGTTACTTGAATTATCTAATGAACACACTGTAGTTGCAACTGTGGTGTAAACTAAGGGCTCTATGAAGTTGGATTACTAACTACTAGTTATATGCATTGTAGACCTAGAAGCTACCTCCTTCACCTTTAATGATTTAACCAGTGGATATGCTATGTCAAATTATTTATCTATTACCTCAATATTAAATAGTGAGGGATTCAAAATCTTGACACCTTTATCCATTAATCTATCTTGTTCTAGCTATAAGCTTTTAAATTTTACTGCTAAGGCTTCAGCTCTTATGATTCTATACTGTGAAAAAATTACCAACTATATCAACTCTTTATTTGTCTTATATAATACACCTTCCACTTCTTATTTTAATTCTTATTCATATAAGTGGATAAGGTTATCAAAATTGGGTCAATTCACCAAATTCTCTATCTGGGTGATCACCCTAGTTACTCACATATCAACCGAAATTTGTAATTCTTTAGATTCATGATTTACAAAAAGATAAAACAACTTATCCATTGATCTATTCCAATTTAGGGAGGCTTCCCTTTTGGTAATCACATAATTAAGGCACCATGAAGTTTCCATGTTGGTCATCAAATTCAGCTAATCAAAGGAAATTATTCTGAAACACTAGAATAAGAAGTTCAACCTCATTTATTTTTCCTTCATCATGTTCCATAATGTAACCAACTTTACTCTATGGGCCTGATTGACTACCCTAGATAACTTAATGTTGAGAAATATGTTATACAACTTTGATATTGCACTCTATACCTTAGCTATTACCTCCTAAGGAGCTTATATGATATTCATGTGTTTCCATCTCTTCAAGGCCTCCTCAATGCTTTGGTGGATTTCTTTAAGTACTGACCTAGTAGAATAAAAAAGAGTATTAAAATCCTTAATGTACTCCATAGGGTCATTGGGGTTCCTCTTGGGTCTTTTGGCCAGTGGAAACAAATTTTCCCTCTACTTAAGTTCTATCTCTATTTTTGTCCGTGTATTTATTATTTTACTCTTCCTCAATCTTTGTATGGTCCCACTTTCTTTATCAAACTTTGTATAAATTATGGGAAATTCAACCATAACTAGATTCTACCTTTCATCTTGCATATTTTACATCTCCCTTACCCATTGAGGAACTATCAATTCACATGTATCTTCTCCTTAGATAAGTTTTGAAGATGTAGAGGGCTGAGAGGTCATAAGAAGGGATGTGTTTATTGGAATAGATATGGCTAGCATTGAGGCACTTATTTGTATGGGTACTTGGGGAAGATTTTGTCCTACCACTTGAAATGGAGAGGCTTCCTTTATTAGTGTCACTTTAGCCAATAATTTTGTCAAACTTGGGGTTATTTACTCAATCATGGTTACTTGTGGTAAACCCTGTAGCTGAGGCATGGGAAGCTCTAACTGGGTTACCTTTCTTCTTGGGGCTAGTGGCTTATTAAAAAGTGACATTGTAATAAAATTATCAAAATGGACCATTTTAGGAGTTCTTTTTAAAATAATGTCAGAATATAAGCTAGTAAAAATGGAAGTAGAATATGTAATAATAGGCATTATTTTGGGCAAACTTACAATTAGAACTTACATAGTAGATATCAAATAAATAATAGAATAAACTACCTTAGAGATCTTCTAATTTTGATCTAAGGTAAGCTTGACCAAGGTATCTCCTTCCTATTTTCTCAGACTTGAAGCTTTTGATTTTTATAGCTCAACTTCTTCATCATCTAGCTATGCTTTCCCTATATCCAAGTCTTCTTCTTCTAATGTATAGTCAACTAAAGATATTAATTATTTTAATTCCTCCTCTTCTTCTATATCTATGGCATCCTCTATGTCTTCTCTTCTTCCTCAACATCTTATTCAATAACGAGGAGATTAAGTAATGACATATCTACTAACTTTTAACCTAGGGAAGGATTAGGGGAATCCTTGGGCTTCCTATGGTATGTGAAGATAGGTGGAGTGGAGGGTGGATGAAATGGTGAGGATAATTGTGGTAGGAGGTGGAGAGGTATGTGATGAAGTGGATGGTGTGGAGAGCTTAGGGGTTCCCTGAGGAGACCTAGGAGAGGTAGGAGATCTAAGGGGAGTTAGAATTGAACAAAAAGACAATTGGAAGAACTCTAAAAGACTTACTTATGTAATAGAGGTAAGAGGAGGCAAAGGAGTCATCATAAGGTTGCTCTTCCTTTGATTAACTACTGGCTTATCCATGGTTATAGCTATCTCCAAGGCTTGTTCACATGAGGTTTTGGAAGGAATCTAAGGACCATGCATTCCTCTCAAAATTTCTTTCCTAAATTAGGGATTTGAATCCCTATGGCTTCTAGACTTATCTCCCCCTTATTCTATGGCTTGTAATTCTCAAGATGAAGGCTGGTCTAGTTACTGAGAGCATTTTAGAGGAGATGGATGCCATTTTTGAATCCATGTGTTCTAATATTACTCTTATATGGCCTTCACATTATATTGAAGAGCCTATGATAATATCATTGATATCTTCTTATATTTAATCCTTATCCATACCTAGGAGTCATCCAAGGCATTCAAGAAAAACTAGTCATGGTCATAAGTTTAGTGACCATAAGAAACATGAAATTTATTATTTTCTAGGTTGGTCTTCAAATAACCCCTTATCATTTTCCTAAGGTCCCATTCCATGGATTGTGTGAGATATAAATTGAGTTGTCTTGGGTTTTATAAATACTATAAAATGTGACCTAGTCACATACTAGTGTTGCCTAATGCTTTAGGGTGTCTTGAAATAATATACCAAGTGTTTTTGGCCAAGTTCTTCATCAATGTTGTTGAAAAAATGATAAGCTATCTCTTGTTCCATAATGTGGTCAAGAACATGATGAGGTAGTAACAAAGTGGTAGTCCTAGTACCCTCTACTTAGATGACAATCACATCTAGGTATAACTAATAATCACCCATTTTGGTGAGTGTCCTTGTTATGTTCTTAGATAATTTAGGCATTATTCTTTCCTACATGTTCTGGTATATATGAGGGTATAACTCATTGCTTTTTATTTTAATTTCATTTCTATACCTATGAATAAACATGAAGGAGAAATATTCTCTAACTTTGTTCCCCAAATATTCTATGGATGGCTATCATTGGCATCCATAGGGATTGAATATAGTATCCATGACCACATCCAGTAGATAAAACATCATATTAAAATATCCATCCTTGGGTATCTTGTCAGGGTATAAATTTTTTGATTTCAATCTTGTACTTATAATTTCTCCTAGGGATACCAATTTGTTATTGGTTAATAATATGTCCAGTAGTGGCACCCATTCGACTTGGACATAAGCAATGCTTAGGAATCCATACAATCTATTTAGTAGTTCCATTGCAATGGTAATTCCAAGTCTGAAATTAACAATACAATTGGTGTAAATTTCCCCTTTGGGATTCAATCTTTGGTCTTTTGACAACCATTAATTTAGTTTCCCATCCACAATATTGTGCTCAACCAAGACATTGGCTGAGATTTGATTGTAGGTAGTTTGAAGAGAGGAAGCCTAAGGTACCTTTCAAATTCCCTCCCTGAGATGTATGTAGAAATGGTCTAGACCTTCCTCACATATACAATATTTCCTATAGTGGTTTCATTTTTAAACATAACCTTTAAGAGATCAATGCATGACATTACCTATGGTTTGATAACAACCTAGTAGAGGCCCTATTCATTTATTGGGAGAAAGTAATCTATGTACTATTTAGTTTTAGGGGAGAGTTCATCATCTGTAGAGTAGGAATGAATTGAATCATCCTCCTCCTAGAGTGATGAATAGCGAGGGAACTTGAAACTCAAAGAACTCTTTTCAAACACTATATCCCTATATGTAGTTGATCTTATAAATGAGAATGGGGATAAGACTAAGGTCTTACCTTATTTTAATGTCAAAGCCATTGTTATCATGTAATCATTACAACTCATATAAAATTTGATATTGGTTTATTCAACCCTTTATGAATAAAGAAAACTAGGAATAAATGCTTAGGAAATTTGAAAACACAATCAATTAATGATTAGAGTAATAATAAGGTGAATCCAATGTTTGAAAATTTCATAAGGATTGTTTGTTGATTATACTTGTGTGCTTTGAATGCTAATAATGAATTCTCTACTTTAAAGCCTATTTTGATTTGAATATGCTAGTTAGATTTAGTGGGTGCCCCTTATTTGCCAAATGGTAGTCTTTCATTAATTATTCATGTCTAGTCATCACTTTAAGATAACTATCATCCACTTGTTAATTTGATTCTTTGTATTGCTATTGAACCATTTTATTATGTTTTGGCCTTACTTTCCTTGGATAGTGCCACATGTCATGATCTCATCAACTTGGACCTTCAAATTTATTTGTTGTATTTGGGAGGTCCTATAGTAGTGAGTTAACATGATTGAGCCATGTGGTAAGATCTCAGAGTACCAAAAACATGGGAACTCAATCCATTATATTGATATTCCTTTCGATGAAAATCTTTCCATGGTCATGAGTAAAAGTGATCGATGCACGTGGAGTGATCTCAAAAGCCTAGAGACTTGATAGCTTAGATCATTAGACTGACAACCAAAAGACTATTTAAATTCCTTACTATATGGATTAATGTAAATATGATACATGCTATCCACTCAAAAATCTAAAAGTTCAGGAGCTCGAGACATTAGAATACAGAATGAAGAACCATTTTACCTTTCTACAATAGTGAGTTAATGTGATCGAGACACATGAAGTGATATCAAAATCCTAAAAAATCAAGAACTCGAAAGCTTAAAGGCTCTGAGAACATGAAATTGTTAAGTTTGTTGATGAATAAGTGAAGTTTTTATAGTTTTAGTTTAGCATGAATATGGTACATCACCTATTTATGGAGTTTTGGATACTCAAGGGGATTAAAAGACTTAATATTTCGTAATCATCCAAAATCATGAATGGCATGAGAGTGACATGTGTCACAATTGCATGAAATATTTATTATGGGCTTGATTGGAGGAAATTTATGGTCTTAGACTATTAACCCTATGATAAATGTAAACATATAGGATAAGAAGAAATTACATCCTTTATTCTATAAATCATATTAAAGTAAAAATGATGGACAATCCAAAGTTCAAGATGACTTGAGATACCAGTTTAAGTTTAGATTGTTACAAATTTTACTTGGGTAATGCTGGATTTTATAGAAATAACCTTATGACAAATGCATGATACCCTAGTCATATATCTTCAGGCTAATAGTTCCCTAGGATGGGTTTTTTTACAATTGGTCCCTATTTTAAAAATTTTGAAAAATGGGGTGTGTGTGTTAGTGAAAAAAAAATGGTGAATCACATGGAAACATACTCCCAAGTATCTTGAGAACTTAGAATTTTAGAAACATATTTTGATAGAACTTAAATTTTAATAATGATAAAATAAGGAAATCCAACTTTATAGAATGAAACTCTTAGTTTTTGGTCCAACATACTAACCTTTCTAGTCCTCAAACGAGTGTGTGATCTTATGAAATTAATTTCTCTTGGGCATGAATATTTTGACAAAGGCCTGAATAAACATTCTATGTTTCACTTTGAATTTGTCTTTGAAACTAATGAAAATAAATCTTGAGCATTACTCTGCTACTAGTGAGGCATCTATAGCCTCGAAAGAGATACCTCTAGTTACACTCAAAGCCTTACTCTACTTCTATCTAAGCATTCATAACACCGATAGAGATTACTTGATTCACCAATCCTCTATCAATTTTTTATTTTTTTGAATCATTGATAGAAGAAGGTTGGGAACCACTTTTGGCTAGATGTATGAAAAATGTTTTGTTAATATGTCCTTATCAGTATATATCTAGCCCTACGTTTATAATCTTTTATGCAAGTTTTAACATATGAGAGTGTAGTGTATCTTTAGAAATGGGAAAATTTTATTTAGTTTACATGAGTATATCATAGAAAGTGCCAAAATCTGAGCAAGCCTATTTAGTCTAAATAAAATTAAAATTTAGTCATAATACATACCTCAATTCCACAAGGTCTAGTCTTTGACAAAATATATTTATGTGAGTACCTATTATGTTCCATTTCAATGTCATCTTCTTTCCTTTTGCATTTTACCTTGGATTCATTTCAAGAATTTTTTGGAGATAGTTTTGTAACTTTAAGAAACTAAACTAGAAAGCATGAAACTAAGATAAAGGAAAAAATAAGTGCAAAAAATAAGAAATTTAATCTAGAAAGCATAAAATCTAATATATAAATAAGGAAATCTAATCTATAAAGTAAGAAATATAATCTATAAACCATGAAATCTAATATACTCCTACTCTAAATGTCTATTCATAGTTTACTCTGATGTATTTCTAGTTGGATCAACCATGAATTAATAATTCAAAAATTATCCATTGATTAGAAAGGTGAGGTCTGTACCTTGGAGGTATTTTAACCTGAAGGCATTGTTTCCTAGGATTTTAGATACCTGATATGGTCCAATCCACAATGGAGTGAACTTGTCATGCTTCTCTTTATTTTCATATGTTTTATCCCAAAGGAGCACTAGGTATGAAAGCCTTGATTTCAGATCTCTTTTCAAACTAACATTTGAAAATATCCCAATGTTTGTTGAAACTATGTAGTGATTTAGTTATTATATCTACTAATTGGACTATCTTAAGTAGTCTAGAAGTTATTCTCTCATCTTTGCCTATATATTCTTGCATGAATTGGGAAGTTGGTAGCTTGAGAGTGATGGGGAATAATGACTATCTTTCATACACCATTATAAAATGTGAAGCCTTGAGAGTGTGCTTGTTCTTGGTTCAATCTACCCATAATGCATATTTCAATAAGAGATGTCATTTTCTTAGTTTATTCTATGCAGATTTATTTATGGCATCTATCAGTTTCTTATTGGTTGACTTATCTATTCCATTTCCTTATGGGTAATGGTTTGAAGAGAAATTGAGGGTGATCTAATTGTGGTAGGCCCATTCTATGAATTTAGTAGATTAGAATACTAGACCATTATTACAGACCAATGAAATATGTGTGCCAAATTAGGTAGCTATATTTCCCTCCAAGAATTCAATGACATATATGACTCATGAATTCTTGGTAGTAATGACCTCTATCCATCTGGTACAATAATCATTAGCCATGAGGATGAGCTTGTGTCCTTCTAAAGAATTTATATTTATTACCCCAACAAAGTCTAGGCCCCATTAGATGAAAAGGCATCCTTCAATGATTTTATGTAAAGGTATGGTAGTGTTCACTTATCTCTTTGAAAAATTTGGCACACATGGTAGATTATGATGTGGTTATGGGCATCCTTGAATATTTTAGGCCAACAATAACCCATCCTCAAATTCTTATAGGCTGTAGTACCAGGGGTGCCCACTACCAACCTTTTTATTTAGGTTATCTAGGATGTCCTTAGCTTCCTCTTTTGAAATGGACCTTATTTATATGGATTCATAGTTATTTATATAAAGGTATCCTTTCTTGATCATGAAGTGAGTTGATTTGAGCCTAAGGGATCACTTTTTCTCTCTACTCAACTCTAGAGGGCATGTCCCTATAAACAAGTAATGAATGATATGTGAGTACCTTTCTCCTCTTGTCACCTAGGATTCATTGATTTTTTTGATGTGAATGTGTGGGTAATTTTGAGTCATCATCTAGATGAGGCCCTAACCTCTTACCATTTTAACAAGCCTAATTTCAAGGTCAAAATCTTGAAGTTTGGTTATCCATTTCCCCCTCCTTTCTCTAAGCTTGTTATAATGGTGTATATCTTATTTCACATAATATAATGTCTAAATTTTTTATGGAACTGATCAAGGTGTATATATTCTTATCAATAATGGATTAGTACTTCAGTTTTACATCCTTCAAGTTAGTACTCATGAAGGCAATTGGGTGCTCATTATCTTCCACCTTTTATTTCAAAACTATAGCAATGGTATTTTATAAAGTGAAAGAATAAAGATAGAAATATTTATTTAAACCTATGTTGATCAGGATTAGGGATTGAGTAATAACTATTTTAATACCTTGGAATGATTTCTTAGCTTCCATCATCCTCTCAATCTTGGCATCTTTCTTCGACATGACATTTAATGGTTTGATGATTTATACAAAACCAAAAATGAAATTTCTCATGAAGTTGATATTTCCAAAGTAAGACTTTAGTTATTTATTAATATTATGAAACTTTAGCTTAGAGATGGCCTGGACATGGTTTGGCTCAATGGAGATCCCTTCTTTGTTGATAATATGGCCTAATAATTTTCCTTTAGACACCCCAAAAATGCATTTCTTAAGGTTTAAATAAACTCCATACCTCCTGCACCTATCTAGGAATTTTTGTAGAGGGCTTACATGGTCAACCCTATTCTTATAAAATAATATAAGATCATTCATATAGATGATGATACACTTCCCCACCAAGCCCTAAAAGGCAAAATTCATTGCTCTTTGGAAAGGGGCCCCTATGTTGATTAGGTTGAATGACATCCTTTTATACACAAAGGTCCCCCATTTGGTGGTAAAAGTTATATTCATCCTATATTTTGCCTTAACTAATACTTTGTTATAGCCCAAGAATACATCCAAGAAAGACATCATCTCTGATCCACTTACCATCTATATTACTTTGTCTAGGAAAGGTAGAGGATAATTATCCTTTTTTGAGTCTTGATTTAAGTTCCTAAAATCCATACATAACGTAATTTATCTATTCTTTTTCTTGACTAGTACCAAATTAAATACCTAGGTTGAGTGATTAATTAAAAAAACAATATTAACATCTAGGAGTTTTTGTACCTCAATCTTTATGAATGGTTCCAAGACTGGATGTACTAGCCCCTACCTCTGCCTGAATAGCTTGTGTTCTATTATTAATGGGATGGTATGGGTAATGACCTTGTTGAGGTCAACATACCCCCATTTTTGAAAATTGGGACCCTTGAGATATTTTGAAGCTTAACCCTAAAAGCATGACTGGTTCTAAATATTATTAGAATTTGAAGATCATCCACTTTAACAAGATTGGCTTACTAAGTTATGTTTTGTTTTACCTTGCCTAAATTTTTTAATGATTAGTCTTCATGTATTTAATTTTTAGGTTTCATGGAGCCCTTGTTGATAGATTCATGTTTTAAAAACCCTAGCATAAACCCTTAGTTTAAATTAAAATTTGGTAAGAGCATTTGGTGGGAATAGTTTAAATATGTTTTGGACTTAAGACTACTTTTTATGTTAAGGCTTGGCCATATTTTTCAACATGACCAAACCTTAGCTTAAAAAATAGGCTTGGTCCACTTTGATCCTTTTTATTTCTAACCAAGTCCAAATTTATGCTAGCTTGGTCCCTTTGTCAACATCTTAGCGTAAAGTTTAATATTAAGGCTGCATCATATTTATTAACATAAATAAGACCTTAGTCTAAACATTTTAGCCTAAATTTTTATTTAGTCTCAAGTTCTAACTTCAATTACTTAATTCTTAAAAGATCCAATGGCATGCACTTCATCATGGATCATGATCTAATAGAGTGATAAGGCCTAGGTCTTAAATTAAAAAACATGCAACTCATAAGATCTAATGATCCACACTTCCTTGTGGCTTTTTGATCAGACAATGTGAAGAATCCTGACAAAGTTTGGCATTTAGTCCTTCAGACCAATCATGTTCGAGCACTTAGATCATGATCAATGGTTCTCACTTCATCATGAACTATAGATTAGACAGAGTGAAGACATCATTAAAATGTCAAAATCTTAGGAGCTCTGTAGAGTTGCCATATGGCCCTCCAATTTTCAAAGATTAAAAGCAAAGGGGCCTACATGTAGAAAGGGACCAATCATGATCAAGCTCCTAGATCATGATCAAATAGCTCTCACTTCATCATGATTATGGATTCAATAGAGTGAATTGATTCCAAGATCCTAGGAGGCCCTGTGGAGGTGCCAAGTGACACTCTCACATTAGGACATAGGAATTTGATGAGCTTAAATTTGACATTTGCATGAGCATCATTTGATGTCCACAAGGACATATTTGGCATCTACATGACCATCAACTTTAAGACCATTAAAACTAATAACTTCACGAACCTAAATTTAACATTTGCATGACCATCATTTGACATCTACGAGGATGTATTTGATGCCTATGAGACCATCAAATTTAAGCTAACAAATTATTTTTACTTAAGACTAAGATAGACTCTAAAATTTTACTAAAAGGCCTATAAATTAATTTGTAGATGACTAGAAACTCTCAGAGGATGTTCAAACTCTTGAAACCTTTGAACTACAAATGTTGAAATAATCTCATAATCTAAATATATGCAAAAACAAACTTAATCTAAGTCTATATCTTATGGTCCCCATTGCATTTGTTTAAATGTTGTGAACCTTAGGCTAGAGACTCATACTAAATATATGTTTTAAAAGGGTCTTTGTAACATGAAACTTGGCCCAAATGCTTTCAACTGAAGGTTTTTATTGTGTTTATTATTATAATAAATCTTTATGTCAAAATTCAGCATTTTATCCTTGTATAATTTCCCCCCTTTGAGCATGTTCTATGAGCTTAAAATAAGTATTTTGGCCATGTTCCCCTTATGTATAAATCCCAAAAAACTTAGGTTTAAACACTTTAGCCTAAATTTCAATTCTTGTTTAATAAACATAGAATGAACGTTAGCCTAAAAGGTTTAAACCTAAATCCCCACCTAAGTCCTTTGATTTAAAACTTAGCATAAAATGTTTTAACCTAAGTCTGTTTGTGTTTACTAATATGAAATAAACTTAGGTAAAATCATTTTAGCCTAGGTTTCTTTTATATGTATGCACTGAATTAAGACCTATGCATCTTTACAAATCCTGGTGGCTCACGCTTCATCCTTGAAAGATGATCCAATGATGTGAGGGCACCAATGACTCTTCAAAAAAGCTTTGAGAACCCATGGGTTTGAAACATGGCAAATGTGTGTTCAACATACAAATAAAAAAGGTGATAGAGCTCAGAAGGCTCAAAGAAGTGCCAAGTGGAACAACCATAGGAGTCAATATAAGGGGAAATAATAAAAATTAAGATCCCAGATCACAATCGATGGTTCATGCTACTCCATGATCTTGATCCAATGGTGCAAAGTAAAAAGTCATTTTTAAATGCCAATGACTAGTGATTAAAAAAATTATGACAAATGCCATGAAAGTTCCAAATTGATGCCACATAAGCACCATGCAAATACAAAGTGATAAAATAAGAGATCTTGTGTGCTTAAGATGAAAATGTATAAAGGCAAATGTCCAAATTAAATTTGAATCACTTATTGGCCAAACTTCAAATGAGATACCACCATTAAATCTTCTAAGCCATAAACTTGCCTAAAAAGGCCCTAAGTAAACTTGGATTGATTATAAAGAATTTATGATAAGTTTAATTGTGTTTTGTACAAAAAAGAGATAACCAAGGACCATTTGCAATCTAGTTGTGAAAAGTTTACAAGAACAAAAGCCATGGCAACTTAGATGTAATAATTGAGAGATGAGATAGAGTTGTACCTATACACATATAATGAAGGAAGGGTTTTTTAAGATACTAAGCTAGATGTCACAACCCTAAATAATGGAAACAAAAATTGGTTTGAGATATTCTAGACCATAGAGGAGATGAAACCCATCACCAAAGAAGAACAAAGGATTGCCATAGTTAACATGAGATACTATGACCTGGTCACGATTCAAATGGTTGGCCTCTACCATGATACTACTAGACCAAAGGTACTTCATTGCATTGACATCCGTGTTATAATTTTTATTGATTATAGAATTGATAATGATTGGATTATCCATGAGGGAAGCTTTAGGAGAATTGCTTACATTTACCCACTAGCATTTGATAAGTACTACAAGATCCCAAAACCCCATGTGGGCCTACCCACAATCAAAGGATGGACTAGTGAGAATGATTTAGACACCATCCTTAGGCCATGTTTACTCCAAGGGAGCCATGTGTTCTATGACTTTGAGGAAGATTCCCAATTGTCCAATTTAGGGAGAAAATTAAGGTAATCATGACCCTATTAAATAGAATATCTAGAGCCCTTATAACTACATATGTCAATAAGAGTTAGGTATCTTATGTCTACTTTATGGTAGAAAAAGAGCTCATTCCTCCAATAGGGGATATGATTAGTGTCTTCCTAGATAAACAATTTACTACCATTAAGAGGAAGATAAACAAGAAGTTCTTCATGATGTCTTATCTACTAGATGCCTTACTATGTTCCACCAAGGTCCCCTACATAAAAAACTAGTCTCTTGAGGGTAGAACCACAATTTCCTACCATTACTCAAAACTACATATCTTCAAGTATAAATACCACATGTAATTCATATGTGACTGTGTCTATCCTAGGTTGGTGGAAGCCATCATAGGGATTACCATTCCTAGGTTTCCCCCTTTGATCAAGAAATATGTGGAGCTGATGGGAGGCATTTGGTTCTACCCAGATTACACTATTATCGAAATTGAGGGAATTTTGACTCAACCATACAAATTGCATATCTACATTACTTCTAAGCTGGTAGAATAGGAAATTATGCCCCAACTCCTTCATGGTATTGATGGGGTTTGAAAAGAGAAAAGGAAGGGTGTCCTTCATGACTTTCCTTTGACATTTGGAAGAATAATTCTATAGGATTGGAAGTAGGTAGACACCATGTCTAAGCATAGGGACTCATTTATGTTTCAATTAGATGATCTCAAGGAATGGGACCCTAATAATGTGGTAGGAAATCATTTAAAGAGAAAGTAGCTTCCCAAACCAATATATGAGTATTAACTGGGCCCTCATAACACCCTATATATAAAGTCTTGTAATTTTGAAGAAGTGTTTGACAAATTCAAGAAAAACAACCTCAAACTCATGCACAAATTAACTAGTGATGAAAAGACAAGGGACATATGGTAGATACATCCCCTTCAGTACCAATTTTTGCCTAGACCTTCTAGGCCACCTCAAGAACAACCCCAGATGGAAGTACCACAACCCTTAGCATAACTTATATTGGGTACTAGTAAGGATAAGTTGGAAGAGAGACCTAGTGAGGGACCTTCATCTTCAACCCCTCCTAATAGATGAGCATCCCTAGTAGAACACTTGGATATGATTTCCCTTGAGCTTGATGAAATAGTAGAGGATTCCCTCAAGGTCCTCGTTAAATCTTATGATTCTAAGGAAGAAGAAGCATAAGCTGAAGAAGCTTAGGTTCAAGTAGAAGGGGTTGAGCAGGAAGATAAAGGAAAGGAAGTTTCCCTAGACCTAGTCCTAGTTACAAAAATAAAGAAGAGAAAAGTAGAATGAGTAATTGTCTTTATTGGATAGAAAAGGCTAAATTTGACTCTCACTCATCCCACAAGTGAGATCAACTTATTCAGTGAGGAGCTCCTCATTCATGGACTAATCATCCCTAATTGGTTTGTCTATGGGAAGTTACAAAAGATCCCTTCCTACTCCCACTCATGGGCCTTGACCAAGGCTATCAAAATTGATGTTCATGAAGATATCAAGCCATGGATAAGGGCCTTGATGAAGGATAAAAAGGAAAGAAGAATAGTGACCATTATAGGGCCACAGAGAAAATAAATGGATGCTCTAGGAGCATCAATCAACACAAGATTAGAGGTCCTAGAGCCTCCAAAATATATTGAATCATCCACTACTATGTAGTTTAATCTAGAGATAACTAGATTAGAAAGGGTCACAACTAGAAAAGCCATGGTGGGAAGTCAAAAATTCACATTCTAGAAGGTGGAATCATTTACACGTTTAACTCCCATTTGAGGGCAGTATCCTAGTGAGCTACCCATGCATGAAGAAGATATTGAAAGCATATTTGAGGCTCACTCAACTCAAGTCAGAGATGGTATAAGGGGAATGAAATAGAGGATTTAAAATTTGGAAAAGGAAAACTTGGAAACATAGGCCATTTTATCAGTGCTTGATGCTATGATTGATATGTTTGAAGCATAATTTTTTGATATGTATGATTCCTTAAAATCAATGAAGCTGAGACAAGATGCATTGGGCCAATAGAGTGAGGTGGCTAAATAACTAATAATAGAATGGCAGGATGTAGAGGCCAAAGTAAGGGAGCTTATCAATATATTAATTAGGAATAAGATTCCTAAGTTCAAAATTATTAGCCTAGCCCACCTAAATGCTATATTGGGGATATTGGTAGATAAGATCCAAAGTTTAATTGATTGGTCAATAAGCTTAGATAGACTCCTTAAGAATGATGAAGAGCTAATTTCCTAGATCAAGCAACTACTTGGCATCATGTTGACTAATCCTGTGAAGTCTATAGCCCTAGGAATCATTAATGATGTAGAATATATACATAGAGTCACGCTGGTGATGCAAGAGGTAAAGGGCAAGAACCAAGATCAATTGAGAAGTGATAATAATAAGATTTTGGGTATGATCTTCATAGATAAGGAAAATATTATAGAAGGTAGAAGCATCAAAGAAGTTATGGCCAGGGATGACATGGACTTTGATGACTTAGATAATTAGGAAGATATCTATTTCCTGAAGCCTACTATAGATTTAGAACTAATCAAAGAACAACATCAAATATCAATGGAGATTTTGTAGGACCAATAAGAGGACCCTTCAATAATGGGCCCATCAATTAATTAATACTCCTTTTTTTTAAAACATTATAATATTTAAAATAGGAATATAATTTTATAAAGGCATATGCTAGTCTATTAGAATATTTACCTCTACGTTAGTCTAGTTTTAAAAAGAAAATGTATTCTAGAATTTTTTGAAGAAGGAAAGTTGTCCTTATCTTTTGTAAATTTTATATCTTGTAACTAATCAGTATACTGCTTGATCTTTTTATAAAAGGCATGTATTACCATCTTGTAAGGGAGAGGGATTTTTGAGCAAAATTTGTATACTTGGAGAAATTATATAGTCAGGGAATTATGAAAAGATTTTCCAAATTTGATGTGTCAATTGTTAATTTAGTTTTCTCTTAATTGTTGGTTCTAAAGCTTGAATTTGAATAGTTTCTTTGAATTTTTAATTTGTATTTGTGATACAGGGTTACCAATTTGTGTTTATGATACATTGGTTGAAGGATCTTGAATTTGTTTCATTTTATTTGTTCTATATTCAGATGTGCTTATGATATTCAAGTTTAGTATCAATTCTTTAAAGCAAAATCTAGTTCTTACTTATATAATTTCATATTATCTTTTGAAATTTGCCTAGTGTGTGGTGAGATCTGAGCTTTTGATATTTTGCATCATATAATGGTAAATGTAGGTTTAGTTGTAATTGAAACTTTGTCATGATATTTGAGTCAAGGATCAACAATAATTTATTTCCTTTCTGCCTTACCCTTCCCTTTTAATTCTTTTTTAAACCACATCATTGTAGATTAGATTTCATTATAAATATTCATTTAGTTTAGTCTATAGTTTAAGTTTTGATCATAATTCACTAAGTATTAGCATAAGGTACCCCCAATTTATAAAGAATTAGACCATGATGGATCCCAACCATCAATTAATATAAATTTGTGGGGACTGTTAAACATTATTTTGCTGCTATTTCACCATAGGTAACATTAAGTTGCCATAACTTGCTACTCATGATCTAGATTCCTATAATTCTAAAATGAGAAGTGTTCTTGAACATTAAGTACATTTGTGGTACACATAAAGGCATCAATAGACCCTAGGATCAAAGATCCTTAGGTCATCATATGTTCAAGCAATTCATCCTTCTAATATGTAAGAAATCCCTTCATCTTATGTTTGTCTCTTTCATTACAACTCAAACCTATATTCTCTAGTTGGGAATCTTGGTTAGTCCCCAAGGTTTCCTTGGTAAAGTTGGATTCAGTTGATTTTAACTATTTCTACTTTTGGGCCTAAGGGTTAATATCAAAAAATCATTCCAAAGAAATCATGCCTAAGGGAATTCTATTTTCTTTTAGCTATATAACACCTTCTTCACCCATATCTTTAGTTTTTATATGTTGAATACTTCCTTCATCTATTATCTGGGCTTCAAAATCTCCTGAGTTATTGAAGAACTATATGATTTACTGATCATCATCAAATACCTAAAATTTTTCCACATTTTTAGGGATAAAAGGGCATGAGACCAATTCTAATGATTTTTTTTACATTTTTGACTCCTGAAGTGGTGCCAGATGATGGTGAAGGCTGACAATAAATCAACTATCTAATTATTCTCTCTTGGATGGCCTTGATCCTGAATGCTTCATAATATTTGATTAAGTCCCAAGTTTGATGCTTATACATATTTATGTATGTGAGATTGCATTAGTACTTATTTTTGATATGGTTAAAAACCAACTCTAAATCATCGAACATTAGTAGTTATTTGCCATTCTAATTTAATGCAAATTATAGGCCTAAGATCAAGGCTTCATATTTGGCTCAATTATTTATATAGGGGTAACCTATAAGTATCAAGGTATTTATTACCTTTTGGGTCTTTTAGGGCCACAAATAAGCCAAAACCTTGATTTAAATGAGTTCCATCAAAGCGTAGAGTCCATAATTGAGGACCTTTAAATTCTTGTTCATGAAATTATTGTTTAGTGATGAACACGTAGACACATGCATGCATCAACATGAAGTCAACCTACTCATTTTTAGTGTTTTAATCAATGATCAAGAACTTCATTTTGGGATCTCTATCTAACCTGATTTGATTTGGTACCCATTTCTTAGGCAACCACATGTGGGAGAAATTTGTGTCCATGTACCTATTTGGAATTTTGGACTAGTCTCAGCTTAATGATAAGCCATATGCCTCAGGGATATCAATGACTATGTTATCAATAATATATTATATATGTGGCTCTAACATCATCTATATGCACATGCTTGTCAATTATTCAACACATGGGACTGAGGATTTATCTAACTATAATACCATTCTTTTTGACTTATCAAGAGTCAAACCCAAATTTTGGCAAACAAGTGTAGGCATCACATTGGTTGATGCCCCAGAATCAACCAGATAGTTTTGTACATTTTTTTGAACATTTAAACTATTAGTAAGAATGGTGGTACCTTAGGTTTATCCTTATAAATCATTACATTTGCATGGATAGTGTTGGACTTGTCAAAAGTCCTTCTTATTAGGGACTTGAGTAGTATCTCTCTCTATTCAGTGATCTGAGCAAGCTCATGAATATTGATGTTAGATTTAATATTCTTTATGTCCTCAACAATATTATATCCTCCCTTACCCTAATTTTCAAAGCTTTATGACTAGTCTTTTTTATTAGGAGGAGGTTGATTATCCATCCTAGGAGGAGGCTAATTATCTCTCCATGGTGGGGGTGTATTGTTATTATCATTCATATTAGGAGGAGTGATGGTACTATTATTATGAGGTGTCAAATAAGTCATAGGTTACTTGCTTCTCAAGTTGTAGGTGTTTTAGACCTACTGGTACTATTGGAAATAACATACCTCATTTGTGTTATCTTCAAGTTTATTGTTATCTTCCCTTGGAAAGGGAAAGTCATAATTATCAAAGACCATGGCCATGTTAGGGTTGCTTGAAAAATTTGTTGAAGATGAATCTTATTTACTTGTGGATTTTTCTTGCCTTTTGACTTGTTTTTGGAATATTTTGAAATTAATACAAAACTCAATATAATTCAATTTCCCATGTTGCATAGTTTTATGAACTCGATACTAGTTTAGAAGAGATGCATCCATTATATTAATCTCTAAAATATTTTTAGAAGGAAACTAAAGTTTTTGATTATTTCTAGACCTATTAAAAGGCATGTTGTACCTTTGAAACCCATAACCCTAATTGTTCTAGTTAGAGTTCTATCTACTTGTAGTACTCATATGTTTATGTATGCTAAGGAATTCATTACTTAGTTTTTGTACCATATTATGGATGACTTCCATATCAGTCTTATTTGAGTTAGGAGCATTGTCCTGCATGAAAGTATTATTAACTAGTATAAAAGGATAACTCTAAACCTAATGGTTAGAATTAGAATTTTTCAATAAACTGGCATGCTGATTTGGTTAACATGGGTTAATGGCAATTGATTATGGATAAATGTTTAGTTTTGTGACATAAAATTATAGGATATATTAAGAATTGGGTTAAAATTTGGGTAGATAGGTCCAATACTAAGTGGAGGAAATGATTACAACTGAGGGTATAGTTGTTTATCTATATTAGTTGCCTTTGTGTAAGCCAGGGGTAAGGTATAAATATCTACATCCCTATGTAGAAACATAATAGTAATGGAATCTTGGTCATTTTTATACATTTTTAGGGCCAATGGCTCATTAGGCTGATAGGTAGTATCTGATTTGATATACATCTTCTTAAATTGAGCATTAAAATCTTGGTTGGCTCATTGGGATATCTTATCATGCTGGTAAAGTGTTGATAATTAACATTGGCACTGGTAACTTGGCCAAACTAGGCTATGAAGGTGTCTTGACATTCCATCTAGGTTTTGATTGACCCTTCAAAAATATTTATAAACTAGTCATAAGTTGTTTATTGCAAAGTAAAAGGTAATAATCTACAAGCCACATTCTCATGAGTTACATTTAATATCCCTAAAGTAGATTTGAGGGGCTTTATATTTTCTTCTGCCATCCTTCCTATCAAGGGAGAGAAAAATGGGAGATAATTCTCTAATTTTCTAGGTAAATCATGTAGAACTCCTGCTACATTGATATCCAAGCCAGTCAACCAAGCTAGGACTTGAGGTGGGGGATTAGGCTAAAGTGGAGGATTAAGAGGTAGGTTCTAGGGAAAGGCCATCAAAACTATTGGAAGATGAATTTGTATTCCTAGAGATGATTAATCTAACCTAGGTCTCCTAGAAATACCTATATTAGACCTAATATTTCTATGGATTTCCAAAGGTGGTTATGATAGATTAATATTTGAGGTGGACCTTATTAATCGTCTAGGTTCATCTAGTGAAACTCAAGTGATTTTACTCCTTAGGATAGAGGAGGAGGATTAAGGTCCTCCTTATAAAACCAATTTGAAATATTATGTTGATGTGGGATTTATACATACCCCTAGAGTTTCATATGAGGTTACCTCTAACATTTTAGGATTGGTGAATAAGATCACTTTAAGGCATGCATTGCAGGGTATTTAATTTTATTACAACCTGTTTGTGAAAAAGTGGTTGAGAGACACATATTATTTACCACGAGTGAACTAGCTATGGATTAACCTAAAGTTACTTGGATTGAGTAGAAGGATGATGATTTTTAAGGTGTGTAAGATTGTAAAATAAATTGAAAAAAAAGAGGGAAAAATAAGGCAAAAAAGGAAAGTTTGTGGAAGTTCAAGGATAAAGCCTTTCAAGACTAATATTTGATCTAAATTAGGATAGGGTATCTAGAATAATACCCATTTTAAACTAATTTATCACACAAAATATCAAATATAGATAAATATCTAAAGGAAACAAGATCACAATATACTTACACATGCAAAAATCAAAGGTTACCTAGTTACCAGATTGATACAAGAGGATTATGATAAGCATGCAAAAGATTTCCAAATTAACTATAGGTAAAAATGAAAGACTATATTTAAAATAGATACCCATACACAATTTTAAGCACTAATATGCTATAATGATGGAACATCCAAGTAATCTATCGAATTAGAGAAGAATAAAGATTTGCACATCAAGACCAAGTGAAGCAGAACTTCTTTGAATTTCATATTAATATTAATAGCCAAAATTATCCTCCTTTTATGACTAAGAGGTTACATGTATTATAATATTTGGATGGGGAAGGCATCATCTCTTCAAACTTCACCTAATTTTACAAGTCCAAAAATAGAACTTCTAGTTTAAAATTCATGCAAGGATGCATGTTAAAATGATAAAAATCAAAATAGATTTTATAGCCAAAAATTAAATTATGTATATACAATGATAAATGGGGAACCAAAGTCATAATTTTATAAGATTCATGAAAATACATAATTATTCCAAAATTAAAATACCAATGCTATGCTACTTGAATTAGCTGATGAAAACACTATAGTTACAACAGTGGTGTAGACTAAGGGCTCTATTAAGATTGGAAATAAATACCAATTATATGAATTATATACAAAAAATATACCTCCTTCACATTTAATGCTTCACCTAGTGCATATGTTGTGTCAAATTCTTTATCTATTACCTTAATATTTAATAGTGAGGGTTTCACAATCTTGATAGCTTCAACCATTAATCTATTTTTATCTACCTATGGGATTTTAAATGTAGCCACTAAGGCTTCAAATATTGTGACCCTATATTTTGAAAAACTTACCAACTATATCACCTCTTCATTGGTATTATATACTACACATTCCACTTTTTATTTGAATTCTTCTGTAGTTAAATGGATAAGGTTGTTAAAATTGGGTCAATTCACCAACTCCCCTATCTAGGTGATCATCTTAGTTACCTATATATCAAAAAAAAATAATAATGCTTCAACTTCATGATTTACAAAAAGATCCCACAAATTCTTCATTTCTATATGCTGATTTAGGAAGGCATCCCTTTTGACAATCACATAATAAAAACACCAAGAAGCGTCTATGCTGGTCATGAAATTTAACTAATCAAAGGCACTTATTATGGAACACTAGAATATGAATTTAAATATCCTTTATTTTTCCCTCATATTATTTCATAATGTAACCATCTCTTCTCTATGGGCTTGACTGGCTACCCTGAATAATGTCATGTTGAGAAAAATGTTATACAACTTTCCAACGACACTCACTACCTCAACTATTACCTCCTGAGGATCCTCTATGATATTCATCTATTTCCATCTCTTCAAGGACTCATTGGTGATGTGGTGGATTTATATAAGTGTTAACCTATTATAATAAACAAGAGTATTGAAATTCTCAATGTAATCCATAGGGTCATTGGGGTTCCTCTTAGGTATTTTGGCTAGTGGAAATAAATTATCCTTCTACTCAAGTTATATCTCCTCCTTTATTCGTATATTTATTATTTTCCTCTTCCTCACTATTTTAATGGTCCCACTCTCTTTATCAATCCTTATATGAATTTTGGGAAGTTTTACCATAACTATATTCTACCTTTCATCTTGCACATTCTTCATCTCCCTTACCCATTGAGTAACTACCAATTCACTTGTATCTTCTCCTTAGATAAATTCTAAAGATGTAGAGGGTTGAGAGGTCATAGGAAGGGATGTGTTTTTTGGAAGAGGTATGGATGGAATTGAGGCCCTTATTTATATGGGTACTTGGGGAAGCTTTTATCCCACCACTTTCTATGGAGAGGCTTCCTTTATTAGTGTCACCTCAGCCAATAATTTGGTCAACCCTTATGTTATTTCCACAATCATGATTGCTTGTGGTAAAGCTTATGGCTAGGGCATGGGAATCTCTAAATGGGTTACATTTATTTTTGGGGCTAGTGGATTATTAAAAAGGGACATTGTAACCAAATTATCAAAATGAACCATTTTAGGAGTCTTTATTAAAATAATGTCAGAATATGTGCTAGTAAAAATGGAAGTGGAAGATGTAATAGTAGGAATTATTATGGGTAGACTTATAATTAGAACTTGCATATTATATATTAAATAAATAATGGAATAAACTATCTCAAAGATATTTTGAGTTTGCTTTGAGGTAAGCCCAACCAAGGTGTTTCCTTCTTCTTGTGTTCCTAGACTCAAAGATTTTACCTTTTCTAGATCAACTTCTTCATCATCTAGCTATGCTTTCCCAGTATCTAGGTTTTGTTCTTTTGATGTATAGTCAACCAAAGATATTAATTACTCTGTTTCCTCCTCTTCTTCCATCTCCATGGCATCTTCTGTGTCTTTCTCTTCTTCCTCAACAACTTCTTTAATAATATGGAGACCAAGAGATGGCCTCTCATCCAACATTTTACCCAGGGAAGGATCAGTGGAATCTTTGGGCTTCTTGTGGTATGTGTAGATAGGTGGAGTGGAGTGTAGATGAGATGGTGTAGATGTTGTGAGGATAATTATGGTAAGAGGTAGAGAGGTATATGATGAAGTGGAGGGTGTGGAGAGCCTATAAGGTTCCTAAGGAGAACTAGGAGAGGTAGAAGATCTAGGGGGAGTAGGAATTAAAGTAAAAGATGATTTAAAGATCTCTAGAAGACTTTATTATGTAATAGAGGTAAGAAGAGGCAAATGAGTCATCACAAGGCTTCTCTTCCTTTGACTAGCTATTAGCTTCTCCATGGTTGTAACTATCCCTCAGACTTATTCACATGAGGCTATGGAAAGAATATGAGGGCCAATAAGTCCTCTCAAAATTTCATTCCTAAGCTAGGGATTTGAATCCCTATAGCTTCCAAACTGATCTCTCCTTATTTTATGGCTTGTGATTTTAGAGATGAATGTTGATCTTATTGCTCAGATCCTATTGGTGGAGATGGAGGCCATTATTGACTCCATGCTTTTTGAGCTTCCTCTTATGTGGCCTCTAGATTATATTGAAGATATTATTCTAATATCATTGATTTATTCTTATCTTCCATCCTTATCCATACTTGGGATTCATCTGAGGCAATCAAGAAAACATGGTCATGGTCATAAGTTTGGTGACCATAAGAAACATGAACTTTATTCTTCTCTAGGATAGTCTTTAGATAACCCCTATCCTTTTCCTAGGGTCATATTCCCTAAATGGTTCCAAATAAAATTTTTAAGTTGTCATAGGTTTACCAGCTACTATAAAATGTGACCTATTCATATATTGGTTTTGTCCAATGTTTTAGGGTGTCTTGAAGTAATAGACCAAGTATTTCTAGTTGAGGTCTTCATTATTGCTATTGAAAACCTGATAAGCTATCTCTTATTATAGAATGTGGTCAAGAACATGATGACGTAGAAATAAAGGGGCAATCCTAGTACCCTCTACTCAAATGATAGTCACCTTGGGGTACAACCAATAATCACCCATTTTGGTGAGTTTCCTTGTTATGTTCTTAGATAATCTGGGCATTTTTGTGACCTACATATTTTGGTATATGTGAGGGTTTACCTAATTGATTATTATTTTAATGTCATTTTTATACCTGTGAATAAACATGAAGGAGAAATATTCTCTGACCCTATTCCCTAAATATTCTATGGATGGATACCATTCCTGGTCATAGGGCTTGTATATAGTAGCCATGAACGCATCTAGTACATAATACATCATTTAAAAATTTCCATCTTTAGGTCTCCTATCAGGGTAGATAATTTGTGGTTTCAATCTTGTACTTATAATTTCTCCCAAGGCTAATAATTTTTTAGTGGTTAACATTATGTCAAGTAGTGGCACCATTCGACTTGGACATAAGTAATTCTCAAGAATCCATACAATATGTTCAATAGTGCCATTACAATGGAAATTATAGGCCTAAACTTAATAATACAATTAGTGGAAATTACCCCCTTAAGATTTATTATTTGGCCCTTTTCTATCCATTGCTTTAGTTTCCCATCCACAATCTTATTCTCAAGATAGACATTGGCTAAGACTTGATTATAGGTAGTTTTGGGGAGACGAATCCTAAGGTAACTTTCATTTTCCCTCCCTAAGATATATGCAGAGGTGGTTTAGACCTTCGTCACATGTATAATATCATATAAAATGGTTCCATTTATGAATATAACCTTTAAGAGGTCAATGCATGACATTAACTCTAGTTTGGTAGCAACCAGGTGGAGGCCTTATTCCTTGATTAGGAATAAGTCACCTATGTACTATTTGGTTATAAGGGAGAGTTTATCCTCTATAAATTAGGATTGAATTGACTCAAACTCATCCTAGAGTGTTGAGTAGTGAGGGAACTTGAAATTAAAATCACTATTTTTAAACACTATATCCTATATTTGATTGGTCCTGTAAATGAGAATGGGGATGGGACTAAGGTCTTACCTTTTTTTTCTCAAAGCCATTACTATCATGTAGTCACTACAACTCCTATGAAGTTTGAGACTTGTTTGTTTATCAATTTATGAATGAAGAAAACTAGAACTCACTAGATGCTTAGGAAATTGGATAACATAATTGCTTAATGATTAGAGCAATACCAAGGTGAATCCAATGTTCACAACTTTTATATATATCATTTGAAGGATTGTGTATTAATTATACTTGTGCACTTTGAATGTTGATAATGAACTCTCATATTTAATTCCCATTTTTATTTGAATATGCTAGTTACCTTTACAAGGCACCCCTTATTTTCTAAATGGTGGTATTTCATTAATTATTCATGTCTAGTCATCAATTTAAGAGAGTTGTTAGCCACTCGTTAACTTGCTTCTTTTTCATGTTATCGAACCTTATTTCTTATGTTTTCACCTTAATTTATTTGGATAGTTCCACATATTATCTCATCAACTTGACCCTTTAGATTTATTCATTATATTTGGGAGGTCTTATAGTAGCAAGTTAATGTGATTGAGCCATATGGCAAGATCTTGGAGCACTAGAAGCATGGGAGATCAAGGAATTATATTGGTATTCCTTTTAGTAAAAAACTTTCCATGGTCATGGGTTAACATGATTGAGGCACATGAAGTGATATCAAAAATCCATAGACTTGGGAGTCTCGAGAATTATATTGATAACCAAAAGACTATTTAACTTCCCAACTATGTAGATTAATGCAAATATGCCACATGTAGACCACTCAAAGCCCCAGAAGATAGGGAGCTAGGGATATTATACTATAGAATGAATAACCATTTAACCTTATCATAACATCAATTTTATGTAATTAAGACACGCGGAGTGATCTCATAAGCCCAAATATTCAAGAAATTAAAATCTTGGAGGTTTATGGGAACACAACATTGTTAAGTTTTATGATGAAGAAGTGAAGTTCCCATAGTTCCAATCTATCATAAATATACCATATGGCATGTTTGTAGAGCTCAGGGAAACTTGGGGGCCTTGAAATACTTAATATTTGGTAATTTAAAAAATCATAAATGGTGCAAGAGTGACACATGTCACAACTATGTGAAATATTTATTATGGACCTGATTGGAAGAAATCGATGGTCTTCAACTATTAATCCTATGATAAGCATAAACATACTAGGACAAGAAATCTATTAGTCTTAAAATCATATTAAATTAAAAATGATGGACAATCCAAGGTTTGAGATGAATTAAGATACCAGTTTAAACTTAGATTGTTATGATTTTTACTTGGGAAATGTTGGATTTTATAGAAATAACCTTATGATAAATGCATGATACCCTAGTCACATATATTTAGGCTAATAGTTCCCTAGGTATGGTTTTTTTTACAATGGGTCCCTATTTAAAAAAAAATGAAAAATGGTGTGTGTGTGTTAGGGTAAAACAAGTGTGTAAGACACACTATATTTGGGAGAAGGCATTAAATGTGTAAGTTTCCCCAAGGAAACCTATAATGAAAATGTAGTATTCAATGTCCATAGAATAAAATAAAAAATCTAAATTATACTTGAAACTTGAAAGAGCAAGAAAAGAGTGCATATGTATGTGAGTAACTCATGTTGTCATGTAATTTATTTTAGATGCTTCCTTGTTGAATAATTTGAGAATTGTGCTTCCTTATTGAATCATATGGAAAACATAGTGAAATTGAGGGTGATCAATCCCCAACTTGAAATTTAAATAACACAAGGGTCATGGAATGGAAGACAAATTCCCTAACCCATATGTTAATAATATATCACTAATATTTTAACCCCAAGATGATAAGGTGAAAACCACATAATGGTTTTCTAAGGGTAATGTCATTGTTATTGAGCATTATTGAACCCCAATATACATTACCTCAAAAATCATGAATTAACAACTACATACATACTTATATATTCAAGTTTTTTCCACACTTGAAAATACTTGATAAATAACTATAAAAGTAACAATGTGTAAATGTGCATGAACTAGATGACTTAGTAAACCAATGTCAACTCTAAATTGTCATAATGTGTATGAACCATATTTATGCCCAACATAAATTTAAAATGGTGATAATGTGCATGAACTAGTATCATGCCCAACTAAATTTATCTTATAAAATGGAGTAAATTTTCCTTGCACATATCCCCAAATATATTTGAATCTATATCAATCTAAAATTTAACACTTTTAAAGTGATAAAATGAAATATATATGAACTGTATATGCCCTTAGAATATGTCTAAAGATTGTATATAATTATCCCACTATAATATCTTAATCATATTTGAATTTTGAAATCTATATACTATACTAAAATTTAATCATGGAGAATTTAGTCTCTATGATAGAGCCCACGTATATGACCCCTTTTGAGATGAGGGATAGATCCTACAAGTCACTCATCTCATAAGAAAATTGAATTGTATCATGTCGTGTATAAATATAATATCATGTAAAAAATGTCAATCTGTGGAGAATATGCCATCATTGTAATGTATATAACATCAAGGCATGTATGTGACATATGGAATACATGGACATATAAGTGGTATGCCAAAATAGATGAATCTATAAATCAAACAGTAGCAGTTATCACTAAATAAGACTACTTGATAATTAAGTGCATGATATAAATCATGGCACAACACACAAATGGGAGGTGTTTGATATGGATCATGCTACTTATAATCATATAAATAAAAAAAATCTCATTAAGATAAACACATAATGTCACATAACAACATAGAATGCCACACATAAGGCCAAGTGCGCATATACAAGAGACATAATTTTTTTTGCTAAAAGTCAAGGCTAAGGAGCCAAAAATAAGGGGCACAAATTCTTCAACAAACAAAGCTAAGGAGCCAAAAACAAGGGGCATAAATGCTATAACAAACAAGGCCAAGGATCTAAAAATAAATGACATAAATATGTAATAAAAATAAGGCCAAGGGGTTGCACAAAATAGACAAAAAATAATTATCCTATCATGTAAAAGTAACAACATTAATGCAACATAGAACAAGTGAAAACTAGTCTATACCATCCATATATGTCAATATCATAGCATAGTAAATAGAATATTCATGTAACACCATGTAAGAAATGAGTAAGTACAAATGAATGTGTAAGCATTATATGTAGATTAACATGGTAAAGAGGTCATAGAAATATATAACATGTGAAAGTAGATGCCCCTAGCATTGATATGTTCACTAGGTATAGGAAAGGTACAACATCTACATATCCATGTATGATTTATATGCCCTGCATCATGCTCATACACCTCATGAAATGCATGTGTGTATGAGAAAAATATGTCATCTGCCAAACATGTGATAAATACCATATGTAAAATAATGTAAACTATAAAATAATGTCATGCTTAGGTCTTGATATTTTTTTAAATATCTTGAATGTTTTTTAATTTCTTGATTTATTTTTTATAAGCATTATCATAGTCAAGTAAGGCTAAGTGGCATTGGTTTCAAAAATATAATAAAGAGAGGGATACAAATAATTTATGACATGTGTCAAGGAATAATGTGCACTAAATGTGATAACATAGCAAAGTGGAAGGCAAGCAATGTGCCCCCATTGTATATATGAATAAAAACATTATAGCTCAAGAGAGTATGTGGAGATAAGGATATACATGCTTCTAGTGAGTAAGAATCAATTTGTGTTCATGTGATATGTAGATATAAATGTATATGATTATGTAGTCTCAAATGGAAGACATTGTGTGTATAAACAATCAATATGCAAGAGTGAACACGTAAAATGTCATAAAGGATGTGCACTAGATTCATGATAGGATAAGTGTCATGTATGTATGTCTCAAGATAAACAATCAAAAGGCAAAGGCCAAATGAAAATAAAGCCAATGGATATAAAAATGATATATGTGAAAGTATATGTACACATGTGTGTCAAGATAGAAGGAATATAAGACATAAATAATCGAACAAATATGGAGAATCTATGTACACTACATTATAATAAATCTAACTTGTTATTTGATCAATATGATGATCCCATGTAATTTTGACAATTTATGTAATCTCCTACTAAATTTTTAATTAGAAAATCAAAATGATGCATACAAGAAATAGATCTAGATATGAGATCAAGAGAAAAGGTATACATGAAACCAACACAAGATATACGTGAGAAAACATCCAAGAGGTAAAAAACCCACAAAGATTATTCATATTATGATAAATTAACAAGTACCCAATATAGTCTTTCTTCCTCTCACTTCTTATCAATCAATATTCACATAACTTAGAAATGTGTTCTCCATATTTCCTCATTTTTCTCAACTCTTTTTTTCATCATTGCATCTTAGAATATAAACTCTTTATTATATAGGTAAGGTAATTTGACCATTATAATGTGACCTTTCCCAACCACCACATTAATGGGTCCAACCTTTTCAAAGGTCATTTAATATATTTTATTATTTATTTACACAAGGATAAACTTGTGATAAATAATAAAATATATTATTATTTAACCAATGTAATTTAATGTATCAAGGATACATAAATCACACCACTTAACAATTACTTGTTCCAATACTCCCCCTTAATGTTAAGTGGAGATACATGTCATAATCACCTTTATAATAATGGATTTATACTTCATGAACCATCCACATGATGAGTTTTAGGAGGTAACAACATAAAGAACTTACACTCCATGAACCATCCACATGATGAATTTTAGAAGGTAATAATTAAAGAAAACAGCCTTCATCATGCCATAGTCACCTTTAAAGGAATTATGATATGTAAACATAATCACTCAAAGGTATTAAACTATTTAACTATAGATACCTAAAGGTATTATACTATGTAACCACAATCACATAGTCACCTTTAAAGGAATTACACTATGTAACCATAGTCATATAGTCATCTTTAAAGGAATTACACTATAAACCTATAAACACCTAAAGGTTTTTCACTATGTCCCCATAGGCACCTTTAAAGTAATTAAACTATGTTACCCTAAATCACTTAGAGTGAGATTAGGATAGCATGATTGTGAGACTAAATCCCACATTGAGAATACATCCCATAATTTTTCATGAATACTCAAATAAGCATATTAGAGTATTTTATAACATAAGGACCTCCATGCTACCATGCATTGGGTATAATGTATACTTTCATATAAATTTTACAAAAATTACATAAAGTGATATATTCTAATGCTTTATAATGAAAAGAAGTATAGAGAGATAAAAGGAAACACATGACTTACATGATTGTTAAGAAGTGACATAGTCATGCACACTCCCCCTCAATGGAAAATTCTATAGGCCCAACATTGAATGAAATTTAATAGGCTTTAATTTATTAGTGTTTCATTAGTTTTTTCACCAAATTTATACACCTTTGACTATCACCAAGAAGGTTGGTATAATGAAAACATGACATTATTATATCATCCTTCATAGCCATAAGGCTTCTTTAGCAACTTCCACATGAAGTGCTCCAAGTGATAACACCTAAACCAAACATAAACACATATACAAAAGTAGACTTACAATAAAATTATATGGTTATCATCAAAATAACCAAATAAATTAGCATTATCAAAGGAAGAATAATATAAACCAAAGTTTACAATCCCTTTAATATACCAAAGTATCTGATTTACTAATTTCTAATGATCCAACTATGAATCCTGCATGAATATAGAAGTAACACCCACATCATATGAAATTTCTATCCTAGTAATAGTTATATAACTCAAACTACTAGCAATATGTTTGTAAAGAAGGGTTAACTTTATCACACAGTTTTTAGATCAAACTTTAACACAACCTTAAATAGGAGTATATGGAAGCTTGCACTCAAAGATGTTAAATTTAAAAAATTGGTTATGTGATGCACATAAAATAAATTTACTAATAATATGATACTGAGTTAACTAAACATTATATATTTGATTAGGAATAATTAATATTATAATTTGAGTCATGAATATTTCGTCTTCCTTTTAAAGTTGACAATACAAGTTTGCATTTTATATTAAACTTAAAAAAAAGGTTTAGAAAGAAAACTTTTTAACATGTTTTATACTTGGTTTTTCAATAAAAACAAATATTCTAGTGAATAAACAACACTATCCACTTAGTTGATTTTAAAATAATTAAAAAACACTAATAATCATAATAAGGGTGAAAGTTGCAAGTGTTGTAATGATAAATTATACACTAAAAGTCATATTAGGAAGATTAAATCAAATAAAAGATCATCCCAATGTGTCAAGAAGGTAAAAAAACCTAAAGATTGACTGGTCACATAATCATTTTTGGCAAAGAATATGACAAGTCAAGGGTGTTGAAAGTGTCTAAAGTGTCGCAATCTTCACACATGAGATTTTGCATGACTAATAACCAGAATTTTTAACTAATTATTTTAAAATAAATAAATTAATTTTGATCAAAAAACATATTGGAATTGAGATTTAATTTAAGGACCTTGGATCTACAAGTATTTTCTAAAAAATTTAGTCAACTTCCCTTTGTTCAATACAAGACTTCACATGCAAGCTACATGATTTAAAATGTATTTAACTAATTTTGATTTTTTATTAAAAAATAAATTAGAATTAAATTTTTACAATAAATAATTAAATGCATGTAATTATTTTAATTTCAAAAAGATTAAAATAACTAGGTGGGCTCCATAACTTATGTGGAAAATAAAGTATTAAATAAAAACTTTATTTATTAAATACTTTCCATTTAAAACATACTAATTGTTTAAAATAAGTAGAAGCGTGCACATGAGTAGAATTATGGTGCTTGGTAGAAGTTGGATGCACTATGGGAGCTCTAAGAGAATGGCCAAACTAAGCATTTGGCATAACCAAATTTGAGTTTTTTTGACAAAAAATGATTTTCTATACTACTGTAGCTACTATGATGCCCCAAGTGATTGAAAAAAACTCAAAATTTGATTTGGATGTTACAAAAACTACTTAAAGGGTTTTAACCAACTTTAAGACTAAATATTGAACCCTTAAACATTAGAAATGGGCTATAAAGTAATAAATCTTATTTTTTAAACTAATTTTTAGCTCCTGGAGGCCGTACAAACTAAAATATGGCACTTTAGAAGGAGAGAGAAAATTTGGAATAAACTATAGGAGTCTGAATAAAGCAAAGTAAAGGTATACATTACGTGGAAATGGCCAAACTAAGAAAATGGAGATATCAGAACTGAGATTTACTACCCAAAATTAGATATTTCATATATTCTTAGCTCACACATGACAAAAAAATAGCACTCCAAGTTGAATTAATCTTTCATAACTTCAACAGGTAGCTTCAACGACTTTTTAGGAGAGATTGTAGGCCAAAATAACTAAAATTTAGCCATTAAAAAAGAAACAACAATGAGATCAACAAAAAAGAAAATTTGATTGAATTTTGACTATTTTTAGCCAACACAGGCTATACAATCATGATCTAGTAGAATAAAATTAATCAAAAATCTATTTTGATGATTCTTATACTTCTACAGAAGTGTTAACAACTCAAAAAATATAGATATAGCATTTAAAAATGAATTTCAAGTTGTACAAACACTAAAAAAGAAATTCTTATTGAATTTTACAAGATTTAAGCCTTTAATAGACCAACAAGAGGTGCCCAAGGTTGATTTTGACTTAAAATTGATTTTAGTTGCTCAAATCTATAGTCAAATTCTCTACAAACAAGAGAAATGCATACATCACAAACTTTTGAAGGAGAGAGAAGATAAAAAACTCTCATGAATGTGATTTGAATAAAAATGAGCTTAAACACAACTCAACAAGTATGATTTACAACCTTGTCACTTGATCAAACATCAATTAGCTCTGATACCATAATGAAATAAGCAAAATAATGCATATGAGCAATGGATCTAGATATGAGATCAAAAGCAAAGGAATATATGAAGCCAACATAAGATATACATGGAAAAACCTCTAAGAGGTAAAAATCCCACAAAGATTATTCATATTATGAGAAACTAATAAGTACCCAATACAATCTTTCTTCCTCTTACTTCTTCTCAATCAATTTTCACATAACTTGGAAATGTGTTTTCCATATTTCCTCATTTGTATCAACTCTCATTGTTTTTATTGCATCTTACAATATAAAATCTTTATAATATAAGCAAGGTAATCTTACCATTATAATGTGACCTTTTCCAACCACCACATTAATGGGTCTAACCTCTCCAAAGTCCATTTAATATATTTTATTATTTATTTATATGACAATAAACTCATGATAAATAATAAAATATATTATTATTTAACCAATGCAATTTAATATATTAAGGGTATATAAATAACACCACTTAACCATTAATTATTTTAATAATTTTGTGTTAAGCCACCAATTGGAATGGGGTGTTGACTTGTAAATCCTATATCATCATGAGAATCATACCAATCTTTTGTATAATCATAATCATAAACATCTCTCTAGGCCTAAAATTATGATATGTCATTCCCATCATATTTTACATTTGTATTTGAATATATAAAATCAGCCACACCATATTGTGGTATTGAATTTTCTAATCCCTTTTACTTTGCCATATGTTTTATATTATGAGTATCATGTGCCTTTGATGTGATTACATTATATGACTTTGATTGAATATTATGTGAAGAGATGTTTTAATTTTTTTTTATTGTACTTCAAATGTTTCATTTATCTAAATGGTAACCATCACACTTTCATGCTCAAATTTAACATAGTCATGATCCTTACCAAGTGTGGCACCCATTGTTCTTAACTACTATCTTCCTAAAATTGCATTATGTTGTACCAAAATAGGGGGAATTTTAAATGCAATTGAAGATATTTTTGGACCAAGTGTGATATACATTTGAATGTATCCAATGAATTAACTAGATGAACCAATCTTATCCAAGTGTTCTTTATCATATCTAAGATATTTTAGTAGTTGTATGATATAAACATTGATTTCATGAGTGTTAGTAATCTATACATTAATGCATCACATGCCATCTATATTAGGGCTAAGAATCAAAGGTTCTAATTATGATGAATGATTTGCAATTGTCTCCTTTAAAACTATACTTGTGACATTAGCCTGTTTAGGTATAGCTTAATTTTGAACTTCTTTCCTAAGAAACCCTCAAGAATTTTTTCTTATTTAACATGCATTTATTTTTGTAACATTTTTTTTATAACTTTTATTTTTATATATTTTATTTTTTTAAATTTTATTTGAGTAACTTCTCTTGTTGCAACCTTGTTCTAATTTTTCCATTTATAACCTTTCCTTATCAAATTTATCCCTTTTTAGCATGTCATTTTCTAGTTTTTCCCTTGTATCCTTTCCCTTTCAAACTACCCCATTTGTAATTTTTATTTATGCAACATTTAATTTTATTCATGTTCTTTTTATAATTTTTACTTATCTAATTGTGCCTTTTTTAATAATTCCTTTTGCACTTTTTCCTTAGAAGATGCAATCATAGGTTGAGTAGGTTTCTTAAATATAAAAGTTTTTGTCACATTTGGTAGTGGTTTGATGGATGTATCTAATGTCATATAACTACTATCAATGATAATTTATATGTTTATCTTCAAACCCAAACAATTTTCTATATGATGTCCATGCATTCTATGCTAAGAACAATAGTATTTTAATTTTTTTGTAGAATGCATAGGAGACAATGTGAAGAACCTATCTCAAAGCATATATCTAAAAGTTTCATTTGGTTTCTTTTTTAAATGATTAAAAATATTTTAACCATTAGTTGTAGATGTATGTTTATTTTGAACCCATACATGAGATGAAATTATTTGGGGCACAAAGTTCTAAAATGGGGAGGTAGAAATATAATTAACACCGCTATACTTAAAATACTTGGTATATGAAATATTATCCTCAAGTTTTGTAATATTTAAACTCATTTGATTTTTTAATTCCTCCATGTATTTTCTTATAATGATAATTTGATCTAGAATTATCTCACAAGCAAAAACCTTGGGTAATTTTGATTGAACATGCATATAGGAACCCTCAAGAGGATGGGTGGGAGGTGGAGGGGGTTGAGAAAAGACATGTTAGATACCTCCATTTTATATTTTAGGATGGGTCACCTTACCTCTTGGGATAGTTATAACATGGACTATGGGTTACAATGTAAAATTTGGGTGAATGATAGAGGCGAGATGGTAGCTATCACAACCTTGAGGTGAGACTAAAGGAGATACATATGAAAGTATTTAGGATTCCACACTCATAGAATATATAGTATTAAGGAGATTAATATTTTATCATCATTAATTTTAGAATTAATTTTATTGGAAATTAATGTTCTCCATTTCATTACATGATTATAAAATGTATTGCATATTTTAGGCCAACAACATGTAATTATGACAATCATTGCTTGAATAAAAAAAGTATACACTATGAATATCCATTATAGTCATCATATAATATGTAAACTAAATAAATACTCACAAATGGAAAACCATGAGGAATTTTATAAAATATAAAGAGGGTTTTTGATGAAAATTGGTAAATAAATGAAACCCATAAATTATTATGAAAATATATATACCCTTTGCCCTCTAAATGGAATTTATTAAAAATAGTAAATTGTAAATTATAGAATTTTCATATAATAGAATGGAAAAAAAAAGGTTCTATATCCTCTAAATTATACTAAAAAAAATCTTAGAGATTTTTTAAAATAGGGTTATTTTGAACAAAATATTTGCTAAAAAAAGTGTAACCATAATATAGGGAAGCCCTAATAGGAAGATAAGCATGAAACCCCAGGGAAAGTGAGAAAAACATCTAATTTGCATTGAAGATAAGGGGAAAGAAAAAATAGATCTAAAACACTCAAATAAAATTATAAAATGTTATAAGGAAGGTTGAAACCCTAAGATAAACCTTGGGTTTGGAAATGTTCAAACAATATTAAGGTTCACCAATATGTTTATCTTTTTTTTGAATTAGTAATAATCACAATAGACTAAACTCATAAAATTAATTTAGATTTTAATAAATGAAAATCATATATAAATCTAAATGTATCTGATCTAGACTAATATGATAATGTAGTTTTATATTTATAGAAAGTACTAAGGAGATCAAGATAATTAGCTTTGATATCTAGTTGATTGACTGTGATTATGTTTTGACCATGAAAATAGACTAAAATCTAGCTTATAATTCATTTAGATATAGAACTGTCTCTATGTGCATAAGGATAGTACCATTAGGCCTTGGCATAAATATTGATGCCAGTGATATGTTGACGTTATTTTCCTAGGTAGGTTTTCCATTATGTGACCATACATTTTGGTGCACCTATTAGATAAATCTATGTTTATGTGATCTATTACCTTTGGATATATGTACAAATCCCTAAATCAAATTCCTTCTCCTTGAAAACCTATGTCTATCTATGAAGGATGAAAAACTATAAAAAGTGAGGAAGTGTAATTAGATTAAGTTGACCCTAATCACCCATGTTGATGATTTACCATTGCCTATGTATCCAATATTATAAAGACATAATTAAATCCACATGTAGTTCTTACCCTAACTATGAATGTGAAATTGTAATATTTTAATATATGGATGCACCTAGAAAATATATATTTGATCTTAGAAATGTTAGCACTTAACCTCACTTGGTGAGTTTCAAACTTGGCTGATGACTACTTTGAGTGCTTAATTTTCTATTTGAGAAAAATAAGGTAGATTTTCTCAATGTGTAGTAGTGTATATATTCTTGATAGATAAGTACCAAGTGAGTACTAAGTGTGGATTTGATTTATATTTATATGAGTGTGTTTGGGTAATTTATCATGCCACAAAAATGCTAGGTGAATAAGCTGAATTATAGGAAGGGATTATTTTTAAAAATAGTCGTTATTAGGTAAAAGGTGGTAACATTAGCCTCAAGAAAATAATATCAACTTTAATTTTTGGGAAACAAAAATGCTAATGTGATATTGTGAGAGTGTTTAAGTAGGATATTTATTTGATTTATCATAGATTAAAGTGTTCATGTATGTGGTTGATAGAAATTTAATGGATTGAGCTCATATATATTATGTAGGTGTGTAGGATTGGTGAATAACAATTGTTTGCAGATGCATAAGTCATATAAGATAAGTGTAGGTCAATATTAACATTAATAAGTGTCAAATACAATAATTTAATGCCTAAAATTGGATCTTGTGTAATTAGAAATGGATAAAATATGTAAATATAAAATCAAGAATTAGGATAGGATGGCTACAAAGCTAAAAGGTAAGTTTTTTACTTTTTGATTATCATCTAATTTTGATTAAGAATTTTTATAAATTAAGGAAAATATAAATGAGTGTACATGATTACACATAGGATTTTTACAAACCCCCCACTAGAGTTGGTCCTATGGAAGATTATCAAGAGAAGATCTAAAGGTATGTGAAAGGTATTCATATTTCCATTGAATGTGAGTTTGGGATGTTTAAGTTGAGGATAGTATAAGAATCATACCAATGTGTATTGAGAGCGGAAGAGAAGTTTTCAATCAATAAAAAAACACATCAATAGGTAGAGGAAGGTTTTTAGGAGGAAGAGGATAACCAAACTGCAACAATAGATAACATGCTCACAAATTAGAATCTAGTACTTATCAAAACCAAAATAAAAAAAAATCAAGAAAATAATATTATTCAAGAGGAAGAAGATAATTTGGTAGAATAAGAGGTAAATTATTCATGGTTACATTATATGAGTGTGGAAATGTTGGAAATAATAGTAGGATAAATGATGCAAGCAATATCATTGAATAAGTAGTTGAAGAAAGTGATGTATCTATAAATAAAATGGATTAAACAAAACATGGAGAGAATATTATGATGAAAGTGTTGTTAAAACTGGGAAAGGAGGTGAAAGAAATAGTGAAAATAAACAATCTATTCTAGACCATTTGAAAATTAGGGGGCAAGTATTACAAGGTTATTTTTGATAGTGGTAGCACATATAACTTGGTCTTGAATGAGATGGTGAAAATATTGGGATGAAAATAATAGTACACTCTAATACATACAAGGTTTATTTTATTTATTTATTTATTTATTTATTGATGATAGATTTTGATTGAAGCATAGAATGGTTTGGGACATAATTGGGGCCCCAAGTCCCCATGTAATTTCTTAACCACCTAAATACCACATATATACTAAGTATTACTATATGTATACTAATTGTTACTAAAAATGACTACCAATATCCTTGAGCATAACCAATGGCCATTAATGGCCTTGTAAATACAACAAACAAACATAATTGGACTCACATTCCTTTCCAAATATTTGAACTTGGGTGGGCCTTGAAACAACCAAGCCACTTGTTCACCCACATCTCATTGACTAAAATGTTGGGTAATATGATTTATTTAACTAGAACCAGAACTAACTATGAAGATTATCCCTAAACATGGATTGTGGTCTTGCCTTTTTTCATTGAACATAGGTTTCAAGCCACATACTGAACCCCATTACATTAAACAAAGAGCTAGATAGTCCACCACATTAGACACCCTCATGACTAACCCACCAAAGCTTAGTGTGGGAATGATGCTACAAAGGTGGTCAACTTGGGGAATGGACCTCTAGACCTCTCACTTCTATCACTTAGCTCACACATCAATATAATATCCCCACTGAGTCAATCCATACAAGGTGTCTTACTTACAATTAAGACATCAAATTTTAGTGAATGAATAATGTATGGTTAACTTTTAGATTAGGTCTTATAAAAATGAAGTTTGTGTGACATAATGCCCATAGATTTATGTCATGTGTTGTTGGGAAGACCATGGTAATGTGACATAAAGGTTGTGTAAGATGGTAGAGAAGGAACCTACACCCTTGTGAAGGATTGTGGTCTTGCCTTTTTTCATTGAACATAGGTTTCAAGCCACATACTGAACCCCATTACATTAAACAAAGAGCTAGATAGTCCACCACATTAGACACCCTCATGACTAACCCACCAAAGCTTAGTGTGGGAATGATGCTACAAAGGTGGTCAACTTGGGGAATGGACCTCAAGACCTCCCACTTCTATCACTTAGCTCACACATCAATATAATATCCTCACTGAGTCAATCCATACAAGGTGTCTTACTTACAATTAAGACATCAAATTTTAGTGAATGAATAATGTATGGTTAACTTTTAGATTAGGTCTTATAAAAATGAAGTTTGTGTGACATAATGCCCATATATTTATGTCATGTGTTGTTGGGAAGACCATGGTAATGTGACATAAAGGTTGTGTAAGATGGTAGAGAAGGAACCTACACCCTTGTGAAGGATAGTAAGAGGTTCACATTAAGTTGATTGAAGGAAAGAGGAGAAGAGGTAAACAATAGTCCTAAGGTTTTGTTAGTTTTTGGTAAATATTTTTTGTAGGAGGCAAAGAAGGAGAAAAAAAGTTTTTATATCATTTTGTAAACACCTAATTTTGGTACACAACTAATTATTTTCTATGAAATTAGTGTATTTATGTGATGTTTGATCATTAGTTAGATTAGGCTATTACTGACACTCTTTCTTATCATTCCTATGCTTTCATATTTTTTTACTTATTTATTTGCATGAGATTTCCTATGTTCTATTGCTTGTATATCTTTCCCCTATATGTTTCTAGGTCTGTACCTATGTTATCTTCTTCTTTATTTTAGTCATTCTTGTGTTTTGACCAAAATTGAGATGTTCAATATTCATCTGACTAAGATTGAGTTTCTATATTTTGGTTTTAACCAAGATTGAGTTTCTATATTTTGGTTCTAACCAAGATCAAGTTAGTATATTCTGGTTTTAACCAAGATCGAGTTGTCATATTTTGGTTCTAACCAAGATCGATAATTTGATCTTCGTCATTCTTTGCCTTTTTGTGTTTTCCCCCTTTTCTCACCTTTTATGATTGTTATAATCAGCTTTTCATACTATTAGGCCATACTTTTTAAGTCTATAAGTACATAAGTGTGTTAATTCATTTAAGATATACATCAAATAAAATAAGTGAACTAGGATTGGAATTAATATCCTAGGATAAAATATCCTTTCCATTATTATTTATATGTATTGAAGTGTATGCACCTCTTGTAACAAAATCTGAATTGAAGCAATGAAAGAATATATAGATTTTACTAGTTGTTTTCATCTCATATCTAAGGATAAGGGCTATGATATTCCTATTGCACTATACTACTTATTGGATCACATGAGAGTTGATTTTTAAATTCTCTAAGAATATGGGTCTAACTAAGGTAGTCTCTTCACAACCACCACAAATTTGTATTATATTACAAGGTATCTAAGAGTGGATTAGGGTTTGTAATATATGTACATTAATTTCAAAATTTGAGAATGTTTTACCAAATAGTTGTTGAGCACACCTATCTACTGAGAGGGGGGGGGGTGATTCAATAGATCTCAAAAAATAGTTCCTTAAAATTTTAAAGATGAATCTTAAACATATGCAAGATTAAATAACAAATGAAAGATATCACATACAAAAAATCAAATCTTATAACACCATATTTATAAATAAAAACCCAAAAGGAAAAACCATGGTGAGAATGCTGCTAGAAGCTACTGTTCTAATCTAACTTCATAATATTTGTCACACTGACTGAACCTCACTAGTTACAATCTAAGACACCAATCCTAAGGAGATACCCATCCCCTATTCTAAGCACCACACATAATGAAATTATTGATCATATATTTAATGGTGACAACCCTAAGGAGACACCAATCCCCTAACTGAGCACTGACTTAGCCTCACTGATGGCACCAACCAAATAATTATGTAGAGTTACAACTCTATTTGATGAAAAATAGATTTATAACAAAATCTAGGTCTGTTCCTTATTGCAAGTCTGATCTCCAAATTCTCATGTGGTACATAATACTTGTATGTGCATTCTTCCTCTTAGTTTCTCTTTTTGTGTCTAGATTCTTCTATTTGACACTCTACCTAACTCCCTTTCTATCCCCTTTTTTTATGTTTGAATATGTCTAATTGGCACTGTACATAATTCTTTTTCTATGTCTTAGTTTTTATATTTGACATAATATTTTACTCTCATTTTTTATCATATCATTAAAAAACTTAGATGAGTCTCTTTACTTTATACATTCTACATTCATGGCTTGACTCTTCTCCTTCTAAGCAAAATAACTATTTGTCTTCTTTTTTCTATGTCTCTTGGAATTCTACCATAGTCTCTTTGATTTCAACATTCACAATATATGAATGATTCTAAGATTAGCCATTTTTTTTACAGATCATTAGAATAATCGATTGTTGATTTCCTTCAACCATCACACTAGATTCTTATAACTATCTCACTTTGTTAGATCTTTGAATGCCTTTTGACTTTAAAATGCATCTATCAGATCTTAAGACTCTATCTCCTACAAGCCATTGGATATTTTTATATGCATGATCCTTAACACACTGATTGACTATCAATATCCTTGCATCATCTCACTACCTCCTATGTCTTTGGATCACTTTCACTCCATCGATGTCCTCAAAGATGCTTGATCCTTAACTAACCATTGTGTCACTAAATAGTGATCACTTTGTTCCATCTGGGTCTTTACGCTTCATTGGATCTTTCCTATCCAAGATCCTTCATACCATCTAATCTTAGAAGATGCATGATCCTTAACTAAGTCAGTTGTTAACCTTCAACATCGAGACCTCATCTTGCTTATTTCTATGACTATGTATTTTTTCCACTCTGATGATCTCTTCAAACTTGCTTGATATTTAACTCACCTTTGAGTCAATAACCATCAATAACGTTAATGCCTTTGGATCCATTCACTCAATTAGATCTTCTTCACACTATCAATCACAAACCATTCATTCTCCCATCTAGCTCAAACTTTAACTTTAAAAATCTGCCTTTCAAGAGTTTAGTACAACATCCTTCGGCACTAATGGAAGTGCCCTACACTTCTTCCAAATTATCCTTTGGAGACATTATAATGGTCCTTTAGAGCTTCTCAAGGTGCCCTTCGAAACCTTTGATTGTGGCCTTTTTGTCTAAGGGGCTTCAAGATAATTTCCCTAATAAAATATCAAGTGCTATTTTTCCTTCAACTTTTTCTTTTAGCATTTTTGCAATGTACCTTTTGGGGATTTTCAAAATGCCTTTCAAATTTTTTGAAAGATACCCTTCAACACCTTTGTTTTAGACTTTAGACTTTTGGACAATTTTCTCGATGAGATGTCAAGTGCCCTTTGGGAACATTGAATTTCCTTTAAATTCTTTGCTCATATCTTTTGGGAATTTTGATTGTGATACATGACCTTCATAACTTGTGTGAAAGTCCACATAACCCTCAAAAACTTTGTTTTGGGTCACTTACCCTTTGGATCTTTAGTAAATCTTCCTTCAAAACTTTTGATTGAAATGCATAACCTTCAAAACTTATGCAAATGTACCCTTTAGAAACTTTGTTTGGGTCACTTACCCTTCGGCACTTTTGCAAATCTCCCCTCAGAACTTTTATTCAGGACCCACTTCCTTCAGGACTTTTGTTCAAGACAATTTTTCCAACAAAATGACCTTAAAAAAGACTTAAACAAATTCCTAAAATAATTTAATGAAGTACTCTTTCTAAAATAAATACCTACTACATTATTTTTGCAAGAAATCTTAAATTACAAAATTGACTAAGTGTGGATGTTAGGATCTTAACAAGAACAATTGATTACTTTTGCAAGCAACTAAACACGAAATTAACTAGAATTAAAAGTAACTAGAAATCAGAATCAGTAAAGAATAAGAGATACAAGAAAAAATGAAAACTTGTATTAAACTCTTGGAAATACAATTGAATAAATCTCTCTTTCTTCCACACCTATCTTAGATGTACAGATCTCTTTCCCTCAAGAGTTCTCTCTTCACAATTACAAACACAATTCAGCTACTTAAATTGCCTATCTTACATCTTACAACTTACAAGCTATGAAGATCTATCCCTATATATAGAATTATGGATCATGAGCTATGAAATATCAACCATTAGATACACCTCCTAATATAAGGCTTAAAATAGTCTTGCCAAAAATAGAAACACAGACTTACAACTAATAGCTAAACTAATCATGCAAATAATCCATTCATCCCATGAAAATAGAATTTTGGAACGCACATGTGACTGACATTGGTCCCTATTTGCCTACATATGACCAACATCAGCCAATCCATAACCGATGTTGATAGCCTCTAGTCGATCCCTGACCGATGTCGGTGACTGTGTAATATAACAACCTTTGCATTCACTCATTGGTGAAACTTTTAGCTCCACACCTTAACAATCTCCCACTTGGAGATAAATAGCTGCACTTGTACCTGTACAACAACATCTTCTAGCTTTTCCTCCATCTTCAAGCTCAATTTTGAAGACCAATAAAAGTTGAATGAAGATTCAACTTCTCCTTTATTACCAGCTTTGTTAACATATCAGCAGGGTTCTTATCTGTATGGATCTTTTCCAGCTTCAACTCACCATCCTCCAATACATGTCTAATGAAGTGGTACCTAAGCTGTATATGTTTGGTTCTTGAATGAAAGGCTGAATTCTTTGCCAAATGAATTGCACTTTGAATATCACTATATAATCTGTAACTCTCTTGCTCCTTTCCCAACTCTTCCATGAACTGAGTCATCCATATCATCTCTTTGTGAGCCTCTGTGACTGTAATGTATTCTGCCTCTATAGTAGATAAGGCAACAACCTTCTGCAACATTGAAACCTAGCTAACCGCCATTCCACCAACAATGAAAACATAACCTATGGTGCTTCTCCTGTAATCCAAGTCACCTTCCATATTCGAATCTACATAACCATGTAGAGAAGTGTTTGACCCTCCATAGCATAAATGCCTACTACTGGTCCCTCTCAGATATCTGAGAATCCACTAAACTGCTTTCTAGTGTTCCTTCCCTGGATTGGCCATAAACTTACTGACAACTCCCATTGCTTGGGAAATATCAAGTCTAGTACATACCATTGCATACATCAAACTCCCAAATGCGGAAGCATATGGAACTCTACTCATGTACTCTACCTCATCATGTGATTTAGGACACTATTATTTACTCAACTTGAAGTGTCCAGGCATAGGTGTACTTACCAGTTTTGCATCCTACATATTGAACCTCTCCAACACCTTGTTCACATAATCCTCTTGAGACAAAATCAACCTATAATTTTTCCTGTCTCTCTTAATACTCATGCCAAGGATTTTCTTTGTTGCTCCCAAATCCTTCATGGCAAATGTGTGAGCTAATTTTACCTTAAGCTCAAAAATATCCTGCATGTGTGAACCTGCAACAAGCATATCATCTACATACAACAACAAGATAATATATCTACCATTATCCAATCTCTTAAAATACACACAATGGTCAGATTGACATCTACTATAGCCATGCTCAGTCATAAACTTGTCAAACTTCAAATACCATTGTTTAGGAGCTTGCTTAAGACCATATAAGATCTTCTTCAACCTGCACACAAGCTTCTCCTTACCTTTGACTTCAAACCCTTCCAACTGATCCATATATATTTCTTCATCCAAATATCCATGAAGAAATGCTGTCTTAACATCAAGTTGCTCAAGATGCAAATCCTCAATAACAACTAAAGATAATACAGTCCGAATAGAAGTCATTTTTACTATAGGAGAAAAAATTTCACCAAAATCAATACCTAGTTTCTGTGCAAATCCCTTTACTACCAACGTGGCCTTATGTCTCATTTGTCCATTCTCACCTTCTTTTAACCTATAAACCCATTTGTTTTTTAGTGCTCTCTTACCCGCTAGCAACTCAACCAAATCCCATGTTTGGTTCTTTTCCAAGGAATCAATCTCCTCATTCATGCCAAGCTCCCACTATTTCCAAGTTTCTACCTGCATTGCTTCATCAAAACTCTCTAGTTCTCTACTATCAGTGACCAATAAGTATAATAATGAAGGGGAATATCAAATTGGAGGTTTAATTACCCTTTCTAACCTCTTCAAGGGTGTTTGAGACTCATTCATTGCTTGTTGTCTGCCCAAATTCTCTGTCAGTGACCAATCTCGGTCATCTCCAGGTCTGTACCTGACCAACATCAGTTCCAACTGACTGACATCAGTTCCTATCTGACCGACATCGGTTCCTTCATGACCGATGTCAGTTACTATTTGACCTATCTGACCGATGTTGGTCCTGCCTGAGCGACGTCAGTGTCTATGTTTTTCTAGAAGTGATTTCCTACGAGTTCATTTTGGATCACAATATCATCCAAATATCCATTGCTTTGCTCTGAATCATTCAACCTCTTGAAATGATCCTTATACATCACTTTCTTATTGAAAACAACATCATGGCTTCTAATAATCTTGTTAGTTTCTAGATTCCACAACTGAAATCCAAAATCTTCAGAGCCATAACCAATAAAAGTGCACCTCATAGATTTAGCATCCAACTTCTTTCTATTTTCTTTATCAACGTGCACAAAAGCTTCAGAACTAAAAACTCTGAGAAATGAAAGATCTACCTTTTTACCTATCCAGGCCTCTTCTGGAATTCTACCATCTAGTGCAGTACAAGGTCCTTTGTTAATCAGGTAAATTATAGTGTCTACAGCTTCTGCCCAAAACTGTAAGGGCAAACCAACATGCAACCTCATACTCTGTGTACGCTCCATTATTATTCTATTCATCCTCTTAGATACTCCATTTTGATGAGGTGTCCTTAGAACCATCCTTTGCCTACATATTCCATTCATAGAATAGTACCTATTGAACTTATAACTACAGTACTCACCACCATTGTTAGATCTAAGAAACTTCAATCTCAAACCTATTTCATTCTCAACCAAAGCTTTCCATTTCATAAATGTGTCAAATACATCATATTTCTTCTTTACGCAATAGACCCATACCTTTCTTGTAGCATCATCAATGAAAGTAACATAATACTATGATCCTCCAATAGAAGCTACCTGAGCTAGTCCCCACACGTCTGTGTGAACAAGCTCTAACTTGTGCTTCCTCCTTATTGACCCAGTTTTGAGAAACTTCACTCTCTTCTGCTTTCCAAAAATACAATGCTCATAGAAATTTAGATCTATGCTTTTCAAATTTGAAAGCTTACCTTTTGACTTAAGAACTTTCATTCCCTTCTCACTCATGTGGTTGAGCCTCTAGTGCCACAACTTTGCATCTACATCTGAAGTAGATAATACAGAAGGAGAATAATTAGTAATACAATTACATAAATAGAGAGTACCTTCTCTCTTACCTCTAGCCAATACAAGTGCACCCTTGGTAACCTTCCAAGATTCAGCTGTGAGAGTTACTGTACAACACTCATCCCCCAACTTTCCTACAGAAATCAGATTCCTCTTCAGGATGGGTACATACATGACATCCCTCAACACCCATGTGTTTCTATTCTGTAATTTTAGCTACACTTTTCCTTTGCCAACAATTTTACAAGGCTCATCATCCCCTAAATAGACTTTTCCAAAATCTCCCTAGACATAATCACTAAAAAATTCTCTATTTGGGGTTACATGGAAAGAAGCACCAGAATCTACAACCCAAGATTCTATTCTATTATCCAAATAGAGTACAAGAGCATCTTGTGCAACAATACCTGCAACTTTTGCTTCTTCTTTACTTTCATGCTGATTTTCTTCTTTAACGAGTAACCAACAATCTTTCTTTGTATGCCCTATCTTTCCATAATTCCAACAGGTTATTCTTCTTCCATTTCTGGATTTGGATCTTCTTCTCATCTTTGACTTAGAACTTGATCTCCCTTGCTTGCTCTTCTCTTTTTGCCTTCCTCTGCTTTCAATACTTAAAGCATTACCTGATGATTCCCCTGTGCTTTTCCTGTGAGTCTCTTCATTCAAGATTACACTAACAAAATCATCTACTTTCAAGATATTTGTAGCAGATGCAGTATTACTAACTGCCATTACTAAACTATGCCAACTTTTAGGCAAAGAGCATAATATTAAAAGAGCCTTAATTTCATCATCAAAAACTATTTTGACTGAATTTAATTGATTTAAAATACCATGGAAATCATTTAGATGACTAGATACAGATCCACTTTCCTGCATTTGAAAATTAAATAATTGCTTCATAAGATATACCTTATTTGAAGCTGAGGGCTTTTCATATAAATTTGCTAACGTGTCCATCAACTCTACCATTGTCTTTTACTGTGACAAGTTGGAAATCATAGAAGATACCAGGCTCAACCTTATGGATCCCAGAGCCTTTCTATCAAGAACATTCCATTCTTCATCTTCCATATCTATGGGCTTCCTTGAAACCCCACCCAATGGTAAGTACAGATCTTTCTAATATAGATAATCTTCTATCTACATCCTTCATAATTGATAGTTCTTGCCATTGAACTTCTCCATTCTTAGTTTACTTTTTTTTGCCATTGCTTTGCTCCCACTCAAACAGAAACCCCTGTGAGTGCCCTGTAATCAATACACACTAAATAAATCTAAAACCACCTGTTAGTGAACCCAAGCTCTTATACCACTTGTCAGTTGGTATCACTTGGTGAACTAGAAACCTAGCTCTGATACCACTTGTCAGGATCTTAACAAGAACAATTGATTACTTTTACAAGCACCTAAACACGGAATTAACCATAATTGAAAGTAACTAGAAATCAAAATCAACAAAGAATAAGAGATACAAGAAATAATTAAAACTTGTATTAAACTCTTGGAAATACAATTGAATAAATATCCCTTTCTTCCACACCTCTCTCAGATGTACAGATCTCTTTCCCTCAAGAGTTCTCTCTTCACAATTATAAACACAGTTCAGCTACTTGAATTGCCTATCTTACATCTTACAACTTACAAGCTATGAAGATCTATCCCTATATATAGAATTAGGGATCATGAGCTATGCAATATCAACCATTATATACACCTCCTAATCTAAGGCTTAAAATAATCCTACCAAAAATAAAAACATGGACTTACAACTAACAACTAAACTAATCATGCAAACAATCCATTCGTCCCACGAAAATAGAATTCTAGAACGCATAGGTGATCAATGTCGGTCCCTATTTGCCTGCATATGACCGACGTCGGCCGATCCATAACCAACATCGGTAGCCTCCAGTCGATCCCTGACTGATGTTAGTGACTGTGTAATACAACAACCTTTGCATTTGCTCATTGGTGAAGCTTTTAGCTCCACACCTTAACAATGGAGACCAAATATTTTATTCTTGACAAATGCATACTTCATGTTCCCCAAAACTGCTTACTTCAAGTTCTTGATAGCTAATTAATTCAAGGTTTCAGACAACTACTACTTATAGGTTCTAGAGAAGTAAGGCTCCTTTGAAAACCTAATTTGGTCTTACTTAAACCCTTAAGGTTTTCTAAGATATTTTGTCTGGTCTGAGATCAGACAATTTGTAATTCTAGGATCCATTCTCTATTTCCAAACTTGAGGCTTATTTAGCTCATATTCTTTGTCATTAAGGAATAGTAACACATACTCTTTTGGCATCAATGAAAGTCCATGACAATCCTTCATTGAGCTTCTTGATAGTCCTTCATGCATCAATGACTATGTCCAACAATCTCCCCCTTTGTCATTGATGGCCAAACATCCTCTACAAAGTAGCACAATCTCTATTTTTCACCTGCATCTTGATCTTTTCTCCCCCTTTGATATTAATGACAAAGCATCTCTACCAAAAATTTAACTAGCTCCATCTGAAGTGCATTTATTTAGGTATTACATTGTTATGATCTTTATACCTATCAGATAAGAAAAATTTATGAGAAGTTCCCCCTTAGGCCATGAAATAATTTCCTAAACTCTTCTTCTTCTAGGAGTTAGTGATGTTACTTTTATACTCCCCTTGGAGACATGCTTGATCACTATGAACTAGTGATGTGGTGTAGGAGCTACCATTCCCAACCACTATCTTAGATATTCATATTGGTCCTTAGGTAAAGATTTAGTGAATATGTTTGTAATTTGATCTTTTATTGGAACATAGTCCATTGTGACCTCTTGATCACCAACCTTATCTCTTAAAAAGTGATACTTTATTGATATGTGATTTGTTCTAGAGTGCATCACCAGATTCTTGGATATATTTATAGCACTTGAATTGTCACATAGAATGTGAATTGGTCCTTTGAACTCCACTTCAATGTATTTTAGTGACTACTTCATCCACAACACTTGAGTGCAACATGCCATTACTACAACATATTCTAATTTTGCTATAGATAGTGTAACTAACTCTTATTTTTAACTTAATTATGAAACAAGTCTATTAACAAGAAAGAATGCACCACCACTAGTAATTCTTCTATCATCTGTGCTTCTTGCCCAATTAACATTTGTATATGCTATCAAACTAAAATCATCACTTGAAGGATATCATAAGACACAGTCTACTGTGCTTGTTATATATTTGAAGATTCTCTTTATTGCATTTACATGTGTTTCTTTTCGAGTAGCTTGGAATCTAGCAACTACGCATACAACCTACATGATGTCTAGTTTTGATGCAATGAGATATATCAAACTACCAATCATTGACCTATACATTGCATGATTCACTTTAGGAGATTCATCACCTTTGCTTAATTTACATCTAGTTATCATAGGAGTGCTAACTGGTTTGCTATCCTCCATAGTAAATTTCTTGAGCATCTCCTTCGCATACTTGGTCTAGGATATGAATATCCCTTCTTTGGATTGTGTATCCTGTAGACCAATAAAAATGAAAGTTATCCTAGCATGGACATTTCAAACTCCTTTTGCATTGGATTTACAAACTCCTTGTACATATTATTATTGCTACCACAAAAAATGATATCATCAACATAAAAAAATATGATCAACATATGTCCATTTTTAGATTTAACATATAAGTTACTATCTGCACATCCTTTGATAAATTCTTATTATTGCAAATATTGATCCAACCTTTAGTACCATGCTCTAGGTGATTATTTTAGACCATATAGTGCTTTCTTCAGTTTACACAGATAGTCTTCCTCATATGTTACCTAAAAACATTCAAGTTTTTCAATATAGACTTCTTCTTCTAAGGTTCCATTCAGGAAAGCTGACTTAACATCCATCTGATAGAATTTGAACTTCTTAAAGATTGAGAATGCTAAAATCATTCTAATGGCTTTCAATCTTGCCATTGGGGCAAATGTCTCCTCAAAGTCTATTCCTTCTACTTGAGCATATCCATTGTAAATAAGTTTAGCTTTGTTTCTCAAAAGAGATCCATCTTCATTTAACTTGTTTATAAAGAACCATTTTGTGCCTATGACATTCTTGTTTGTGAGTCTTAGAACTAGGTGCTAGGTTTTGTTCTTTTCTATTTGACTTAGTTCCTCATCCATGAACTTTTGCCAATTCTCATTTTTGCTAGCCTTAGCATAGATTTTGGGCTCAATTTCAGATAGTAAAGCAAAAATTACCTATTATTTTCTCATTGTAGCCCTTTTCCTCATTTGGAATCCTTCATTCATGTTGCCAATAATCTGTTCCTTAAGATAATCCTTTTGAACAAACCTTGAGGGTACCTTTTTAGTCCTCTTTATCTCTTTTTCATTATCTGATATTTCATCCTTAGCTTCTTTTAGTTCCTCAATTTTAATCTCCTTTATAGGTTCAGTTTCTTCCTTAAGGATCTCTTCAAATTTAACATGGATGCTCTCCACTAGATTATGTAGTCTTTTGTTGTAGCATACATAAGCTTTTCTATGAGTGGAATAACCAAGGAATATTCCCTCATCACATCTTAACTCCCTAGAATTTTATCCTTCCTTTAAATGTATCATTTGCTTCCAAACACTCTAAAGTACTTGAATAAAGCAAGCTTCCCATACCATAGTTCATATGGAGTCTACTCACTATTTACTCTCAATTGAACTCTGGTCAAGATGTATACTGCTGTCTAGACTACTTCTCTCTAATAAACATCTAAAAAGTTGGCTTCTTTCAACATTATTCTATCCATTTTTTTGACAGTCCTATTCTTCCTCTCAATAACTCCATTTTGCTATGGAGTTCTTGTAGAAGAGTATTGTCTCTTAATTCCATACTTTTCACAGTAGTCTATGAATTCATTTGAAGTGAATTCACCACCTTTGTCATATTTGAGGAACTTGATCTTTCTACCAATTTCATTTTCAACCATGGTTCTAAAAATCTTAAATCTCTGAAAAGCTTGAGACTTGTCCTTTAAAAAGGTTACCCATGTCATTCTAGTGTAGTCATCTACAAACAACATGAAATAATACATTTTTTTAGAGCCTCTTGTCTTGGTTGGTCCACAAAGATCAGTATGAACTATCTATAGAGGCTTTGTAGTTGCATACTCTTTAGTTTGGAATGAGACCCTAGTCTATTTATTGAGATAACATTCTCTATAATTTATGTCTATAGGCATGGTTATCTTAGGCATATGTCTCACATAATTGTTATAACTTACTTGACTAAATTGTCAAAGTTAACATGACCCATCCTTCTATGCCATAACTAGCTCTCATCAATATTTGCAAAGAGATAATTTGTATCATTTAATTTAATCAAATTATATATATGTTACTCTCAGTCCTTTTTCCTTGTGCAACAATTTTCTAGGCCTTCTTATTTCATAACCTTTAGCATCAAATATGACTTTATAGCCATTATCACACATTTGACTGACATTCAACAAATTATGTTTTAGCCCTTTAACATAAAGGACATCATGTATAGGGAGCTTGCCATAAATATGCAAGGTTCCTTTGCCTCTAATTTTTACTATAGTATTGTCTCTGAAATTGATAGTCCCTTCTTTACATCTGCTCAATTTGGTGAACTTACTCTTGTCACCAGTCATATGCTTTGAGCTTCCACTATCTATGACCCATATATTTTGCTCTATAGCATGTACACAATTTGAGAAATCATAGACTAATTCTTCTTTTTCCACATCTCCTTTGGCTTCTTTATTATACTTTTCTTTGTTATGCCACTGATTTGTGAGCCTTTATTCACTTTAGGAGTCTCAACCCTTTTGGCATTGTTAGATTTTGATTTAACAAGATTTTTTCTACAATGATTTTATATATGCCCAAAATTATTATAGTTGTAGCATAAAACATCTATATCTAATAGAGGGGAAAATTAATTTATACTTAAGAAGCTTATCCTTCTTTTAGGTACAACTTTACAATCAATTGATCTATGGCCAAAATGATTATAGCTATAATAATAACCATAAAATGATGAAGAATACCTAGTTATCATTCACCTTTGAGGATATAAATGAGGTCTCTAGAACTCTATTTTCTTCACATTTCTTGCTGTTATGTTACTTTTTGTAGCAACAACCTTGGTCTTTTTAGGAACAAAGTCATTGCTTTTCTTCTTCTCTTTAGGAATGTTGTTTTTTTCTTTTCTAATTCCTGACTCTACTATTGCCTTGAAGTTTTCATATAGATTTCTAGTTATTCTTAACATGGGACTATTTCCTTTCTCATACACAAAACCTAATCTTTCCTTGGAGGGCCTTTGTGAGCTAATCAATTAATCTAGTATGACAGATCCTCCTTTTAGTTTTAGGCCTTTATCAATCTATTCTTTGGCCTTTTTGGTCCATGATTTTTTGATAGATCTTTAACTCACCTTTGATTCAATAACCATCAAGAACTTTAATGCCTTTGGATCCATTCACTTAATTGGATCTTCTTCACACTATTAAGCACAAACCATTCATTCTCCCATCTAGCTCAAAGTTTACCTTTAGCAATCTGCCTTTTAGGAGTTCAATACAACATCCTTCGACACTAATGAAAATGCCCTACACTTATTTTGAATTATCCTTTAGAGACTTTGTAATGGTCTTTTAAAGCTTCTCAATGTGCCCTTTGAGACCTTTTGTTATATCCTTTTTCTCTAAGGGGCTTTGAGACAATTTCCCTGATAAAATGCCAAGTGCTATTTTTCCATCGGCTTTTTCTTTCAACATTTTTGCAATGTACCTTTTGAGGATTTTAAAAATGACCTTAAAAAACTTTGCAAGATACCCTTTGGCACCTTTGTTTTAGACCTTTTACTTCTAGATAATTTTCTTGATGAGATGCCAAGTGCCCTTTGGGAACTTTGAATTTCCCTTCAATTCTTTGCTCATATTTTTGAAACTTTTGATTGTGACACATACCCTTTGAAACTTGTGAAAAAATCCAAATACCCCTCAAATTTTTTTTTGGTCACTTACCATTTATCTCTTTGGTAAAGCTTCTTTCAAAACTTTTGATTGGGACACATACCCTTCAAAACTTGTGCGAATGTACCCTTCAAAAACTATGTTCAGGTCACTTACCCTTTGGTACTTTTGCAAAGCTCCCTTTGGAACTTTTGTTTGGGATAATTTTTTTGACAAAATTCCCTTTAAAAATACTTAAATAAATTCTTTAAATAATTTTTTGAAGCATTCTTTGTGAAATAAATCCCCAATACATTCTTTCCAAAAGAAATCCCAAATTGAAAAATTGACTAAGTGTGGAGACCAAATATTTTGTTCTTGAAAACTACATACTTTGTGTTCTCCAACACTTCTTACTTCAGGTTCTTGACAATTGATTACTTTAGGGTTCTAGACAACTGCTACTTCTGGGTTCTAGAGAATTAAGACTCCTTCACAAACTTGATTTGGTCTTCCTTAAACCCTTAAGGTTTTTTGAGACATTTTATCTAGTCTGAGATAAGACACTTTATAATTTTGGGCTCCATTCTCCATTGCTAAACTTAAGGCTTATTCAACTCATATTATTTTTCATTAAGGCATAGTAGCATATGCTCTTTTGGCATTAATGATAATCCATGACAATATTTCATTGAAATTCTTGACATTCCTTCATCAATCAATGACTATGTCCAACAATCTCCCCTTTTGTCATTGATGTCCAAACATCCTCTACAAAGTAGCATAGTTTTTATTTTGCACCTACATCTTGATATTTTTTCCCCCTTTGTGATTAATGACAAAGCATCTCTACCAAAAATTCAACTAGATCCACCTAAAGTGTACTTCTTTAGGTATTAAATTATTCTGATCCTCAGACCTATCAAATAAGAACAATTTATGAGAATCTCCCCCTTAGGCTGTGAAACAATTGCTTAAACTCTTCTTCTTCTAGGAGTTAGTGATGTTAATTTTATACTCCCCCTAGATACATGCCTAATCACTGGGAACTAGTGATGTGGTGTAGGAGCTAACACTCCCAACAGCTATCTTAGATATTCATAATGGTCCTTAGGCAAAGGTTTAGTGAATATGTCTACAATTTGATCTTTTGTTGGAAAATATTCTATTGTGACCTCTTGATTACCAACTTTCTATCTCAAAAAGTGATAATTGATATGTGCTATGTTCTAGAGTGTATCACTAAATTATTGGATATATTTATAGCACTTGAATTATCACATAGAATATGAATTGGTCCTTTGAAATCCAATTTAATGTCTTTTAGTGAATACTTCATCCACAACACTTGACTGCAATATGCCACTATTACAACATATTCTACTTCTACTATACATAGTGTAACTAACTCTTCTTTTTAACTCAACCATGAAACAAGTCTATTACCAAGGAAGAATACACCACCACTAGTACTTATTCTATCATATGTGCTTCTTGCCCAATCAACATTTGTGTATGATATGAAGGTGAAGTCATCACTTGAAGGATACCATAAGCCATAATCTACTGTGCTTGTTATATATCTGAAGATTCTCTTTACTACATTTACATGTGTTTATTTTTGAGTAGCCTACAATCTAGAAACCATGTATAAAACCTACATGATGTTTGGTTTTGATGCAGTGAGATATATCAAACTAATAATCATTGACCTATACATTGTATGATTCACTTCAGGAGATTCATCATCTTTTCTCAATTTACATCTAGTTATCATGGAAGTGCTAATTGGTCTTCTATCCTCCATACCTAATTTCTTGAGCATCTCCTTCGCATACTTGGTCTGGGATATGAATATCCCTTCTTTGGATTGTGTAACTTGTAGACCAAGAAAAAATGAAAGTTTTCCCAGCATGGACATTTCAAAATCCTTTTGTATTTGATTTGAAATTTTTTTGCACATATTGTTGCTACTGCCACAAAAAATGATGTCATCAACATAGACAACTATGATCAATATATGTCCATTTTCATACTTAACATACAAGTTACTATCTGTATGTCCTTTGATAAATCCTTATTATTACAAATATTGATCCAACCTTGAATACCATGCTCTAGGTGATTATTTTAGACTATATATTGTTTTCTTTAGTTTACACACATAGTCTTCCTCATCTGTCAGTTGGAAACTTTCAAGTTGTTCAATATAGACTTATTCTTCCAAGGTTCCATTTAGGAAAGATGAGTTAACATCCATCTGATAGACTTTGAACTTATTAAAGACTGAGAATGCTAAAAACATTCTGATGGCTTCCAATCTTGCCACTGGGGCAAATATCTCCTCAAAGTCTATTCCTTCTACTTGAGCATATCCTTTGCAAACAAGTTTAGCTTTGTTTCTCACAAGAGATCCATCTTCATTCAACTTGTTTCTAAAGACGCATTTTGTGCCTATGACATTCTTGTTTGTGGGTCTTGGAACTAGCTACCAGGTTTTGTTCTTTTCTATTTGACTTAGTTCCTCATCTATGGCCTTTTGCCAATTCTCATTTTTTCTAGCCTCAACATAGCTTTTGGGCTTAATTTCTGATAGTAAAACAAAACTTACCTATTATTTGCTCATTTTAGCTCTTCTCCTCATTTAGACTCCTTCATTCATGTTGCCAATGATATGCTCCTTAGGATGATCATTTTGAACAAACCTTGAGGGTGCCTTTTTAGTCCTTTTTATCTGTTCTTCATTATCTGATATTTCATCCTCAACTTCTTTTAGTTCCTCAATTCTAATCTCCTTTACAGGTTCAATTTCTTCCTTGAGGATCTCTTCAACTTTAACATGGATACTCTCTACTAGCTTATGTAGTCTTTTGTTTTAGTAGACATAGGATTTGCTATGAGTGGAATAACCAAGGAATATTCCCTCATCACATCTCAACTCAAAACTACCTAGCTTTTTGTCCTTGTTTTGAATGTAACATTTGATTCTAAACACTTTGAAGTACTTGAATGAAGAAACATTTCCATACCATAGTTCATATGGAGTCATTTCACTATTTACTCTCAATTTAACTCTGGTCAAGATGTATACTACTATCTAGACTGCTTCACTCTAATAACCATTTAACATGTTGGCTTCTTTCAACATTTTTCTAGCCATCTCCTTGATAGTCCTATTCTTCCTCTCAACAACTCCACTTTTCTATGGAGTTCTTGTAGTAGAGTATTATCTCATAATTCCATGTTTTTCATAGTAGTCTATGAATTCCTTTGAAGTGAATTCACCACTTTGTTAGATCTAAGACACTTGATCTTTCTACCAATTTCATTTTTAACCATGGCTCTAAAAATATTGAATCTCTCAAAGGATTGAGACTTGTCCTTTAAGAAGGTTACCCATGTAATTCTAGTGTATTCATCTACGAACAACATGAAATAATACACTCCTTTGGAACCTCTTATCTTAGTTGGTACACAAAGATCAGTATAAACTATCTATAGAGGCCTTTTAGTTACATACTCTTTAGTTTTGAATGAGACCCTAGTCTATTTACTGATCTGACATTCTTTACAAGTTGTGTCTACAGGCTTAGTTATCTTAGGCATGTGTCTTACACACTTGTTAGAACTTTGACTAAATTGTCAAACTTAACATGACCCATCCTTCTGTGCCATAACCAGGACTCAAAAATATTTCCCATGAGACAATTTGTATCATTTACCTCAATCAAATTATATATGTTACTCTTAGTCCTTTTTCCTTGTGCAACATTTTTTCTAGACCTTCTTAGTTCATAACCTTTAGCATCAAATTTGACTTTATAGCCATTGTCAGACATTTGACTGACACTCAGTAGATAATTTTTTAGTCCTTTAATATAAAGGAAATCATGTGTAGGGATATTTTCATCAATATGTAAGGTTATTTTTCCTTTGATTTTGATTGTAGTATTATCTCCCAAATTGACATTCCCTTCTTTGCATTTGCTCAATTTGGTAAACTTACTCTTGTCACCAATCATTGCTTTGAGAATCCACTATCTATGATGCATATATTTTTCTCTTTATCATGTATCATATTTTGAGAAATCATATACTGACTCTTCTTTTTCCACATCTCCTTTGGCTTCTTCATTGTACTTTTCTTTATTATGTCACTGATTTGTGAGCCTCTATTCACTTTAGGAGTCTTAGCCCTTTTAGCATTGTTAGATTTTGATTTAATAAGATTTGTTCTATAATGATTTTCTATATTCCCAAAATTATTATAGTTGTAGCATAAAAGACATAGATCTAACAAAGGGGAAAATGAATTTATACTTAAGAAGCTTATCCTTCTTTTAGGTATAACTTTACAGTCAATTGATCTATGGCTAAAATGATTATAGATATAACAATAACTATAAAATGATGAAGAATACCTGGTTATCATTCTCCTTTGAGGATATAAAGGAGGTCTCTTGAGCTCTATTTTATTCATGTTACTTGCTGTTATGTTACTTTTTGTAGCAATAACCTTGGTCTTTGTAGGAACAGAGTCATTGCTTTTCTTCTTCTCTTCAGGAATGTAGTTTTTTTATTTTCTAATTCTTGACTCCACTATTGCCTTAAAGTATTCATATATATTCCTAGTTGTGATTAACATGGGACTCTTTCCTTTATCATACCCAAGAAATAATCTTTCTTTGGAGGGTCTTTGTGAGCTGATCAATTCATCTAGTATGATAGATCCTCCTTTTAGTTATAGGCCTTTTTGGTCCATGATTTCTTGCTTGATTTTTAACTTGCCTTTGAGTCAATAACCATCAATCACTTTAATGACTTTATATCCATTCACTCAATTATATCTTCTTCACACTATCAAGCACAAACCATTCATTCTCCCATCTAGCTCAAACTTTACCTTTAGCAATCTACCTTTTAAGATTTTAATGCAACATCCTTTGGCACTAATGAAAGTGCCCTAGACTTCTTACAAATCATCCTTTGAAGAATTTGTAATGGTCCTTCAGAGCTTCTCAAGGTGCCATTTACAACCTTTTGTTGCATCCTTTTTATCTAAGGGGCTTTGGGACAATTTCCTTGATAAAATGTCAAGTTCTATTTTTCCTTCAACTTTTTCTTTTGGCATTTTTGCAATATACCTTTCGAGGCTTTTCAAAATTCCTTTAAAAAACTTTGTAAGATACCCTTTCACATATTTGTTTTGGAAATTTTAATTTTGGATAATTTTCTTGATGAGATGTCAAGTGCCCTTCAATAATTTTGAATTGACCTTCAATTCTTTGTTCATATCTTTCAAGACTTTTGATTGTAATACATATCCTTCAGAACTTGTGTAAAAGTCCACATACCCATCAATAATTTTTTTTTGGGTCACTTACCCTTTAGATATTTGGTAAATATTCCTTTGGAACTTTTGATTGGGACACATACCCTTCAGAACTTGTGAAAATGTACTCTTTAAAAACTTTATTTGGGTTAGTTACCCTTCAACAATTTTGCAAAGATCATTTTAAAACTTTTGTTCGGGCCCATTTCCTTCGAGACTTTTATTCAAGATATTTTTTTTGATAAAATGCCCTTTGAAAAGACTTAAAAAAATTCCTAAAATAATTCATTGAATCACTCTTTTTGAAACAAATCCTAATACATTATTTTTAAAATAAATCCCAAATTTCAAAATTGACCAAACATTTTAATCTTGATAACTACATACTTCATGTTCTCCAACACTACTTACTTTAGGTTATTGATAGATAATTACTTTGGGGTTTTGAAGAACTTATAATTTTAGGTTTTGGAGAAGTATACTCCTTCAAAAACTCAATTTGGTCTTTATTAAACCCTTAAGATTTTTTAAGCCATTTTGTCTAGTCTGAGATCAGACACTTTGCAATTTTGGGCTTCATTCTCCATTGCCAAACCTGAGGCTTATTCAACTCATATTCTTTATCATTAAGGCATAGTAGCATATTTTATTTTGGCACCAATGACAATCCATGAAAATACTTCATTGAGCTTCATGATAGTCCTTCATGCATCAATGACTATGTCCATGATTTCTTCTTCCATCTTAGGTCCATGTTTTCTTCTTTCATCTTCAAGCATTCTAAGGACTTCACTTGTAGGTTAGTTTTGAAAACATTATCTATCCTCTTTTCCTCCTCAACTTGGGTATTCAAACTCACTACCATTTTATTTGATTTCTCATTTATTTTAGTCAATTTCTCAAACCCCTTTTGACTAAGCTTCTTTTGTTTAGAATTTTCTTTTCTAAGCTTGTCAATTTATTTTAAAGCATAGATGAGTTCACATTCAAGATTTAATTCTCCTTCTTCTCCATCATCTTCATTTAAGTCCTCTTCATCTTGGCATAAAGATTTTGATTCAAATGTCATGAATAAGACTTCATTTTATTTAGCCATAAAATCACTATCATGTTTATCACTTAAGTTACTGCTGTCATCCACTGAGTCACTGTCTTATTTTGAATACAACCCCTTTTTGTTCTTAAAGAATATTTTATTCTTATTGGGATGATAGGATTTATGTTTTTGATTTTTCTCAGTTGAATCAGAGTCATCCTTCTTTCTATATGGACATTTAGCAGCAAAGTGACCTATCTTTCCATAATTAAAGCATTTGAAGGGTAACTTACCTTTGTATTTACCTGAGCCCTTCTTTAAATTTTTGATTAAATTAGCCTCTACATCATCAACCTCCTCAGATTTAGAATTATGATCTTCTTCTTTTGGCTATCTAGAAACCTTAAAAGCAACTTCTCTTTTGGATGAGTCTACATCTCCCAGCTTCATCTCATATGTAGTGAAGGTTTTATGTAGCTTAGCTATTGTGAGCTTGTTTGGATCTATTGAATCTTCAATTATAGAGATTTTAGAATCATAATTTGATGTTAGAGATCTCAAAACCTTCTTAAAAATAGTTGACTCTTCCATTATCTCTCCAATTCCTCTGATTGCATTTACAATCTCATGTACCCTGAGGAGCTAGTCTATAATCTTCTCTTCCTCACTCATCTTGAGGCTCTTGAATTATCCCTTATGTGTTTGGAGCTTGGATTGTTTTAATCTATCATCTCCTTCATAGATGCTATTTAATTTGACCCATATGTCCTTTGAACTTTGATGGTGCATGAATTTGACAAACTCATTATTTGACAATCCACAAAGAATAACATTCTTTGCTTTGGTATTATTTTCACATGCCTTATTCACTGCCTAATTAGTAGGAAAAATATTAGGGGGTATTTGTCCATTCTCAATGGTCATCCAGACATCAAACCCTAAGGAGGTCAAATATGCTTCCATCCTTATGATCCATAAGGCATAGTTAGATCCATCAAACAAAGGTGCCTTATTTGATGAAGTTCCTTCATGACTAGCGATTTTGTGTTTAGACTCAAAGATCTACCTAAGCTAATTAATATTCTCTATAGGAACCCTATGCTCTAATACCAATTGTTGAACACACCTATCTACTGAGAGGGGGGTGAATTAATAGATCTCAAAAACTAGTTCCTTAAAACTTTTAAGATGAATCTTAAACATATGTAGGCTTAAAGAAAAAATGAAAGATATCACATGCATAAAATTACATATCATAACACCATATTTATACATGGAAACCCAAAGGGAAAAACCATGTTGAGAATGCTACTAAAAGCTACTATTCTAATCTAGCCTCACAAAATTTGTCACACTAACTGAACCTCACTGGTTACATTCTAAGACACTAATCCTAAAGAGACACCCATCCCCTATTCTGAGCACTAACTCATAATGACCTCATTGATCATATATTTAAGGGAGACAACCCTAAGGAGACACCAATCTCATAACTAAGCACCAACTTAGCCTCACTGATGAAACCAACCAAATAGTTGTGGAGCTACAACTCCATTTGATGAAAAATAGATTCATAATAGAATTTGGGTCTATTCATTATTGTAAGTATGATCTAAAACTACTCATGCTATGAACAATACTTGTATGCTCATTCTTCCTCTCAATCTCTCTTTTTGTTTCTAGATTCTTTTATTTGACACTCTGCCTAACTCCCTTTCTTCCCCGCTTTTCTATGTCTAAATATTTCTAATTGACACTCTACATAATTTTTTTTCTATGTCTCAATTTTTCTATTTGACACAATATTTTACTCTCATTTTTGATCATATCATAAAAACAACTTAGATGAGTCTCTTTACTTTATACATTATGCATTCATGGCTTGACTCTTCTCCTTCCAAGCAAAATAACTGTCTTCTTTTTTCTATGTCTCTTGGAATTCGACCACAGTATTTAAACATTCATAATATATGAATGATTCTAAGATTAGACATTTTTTATTTAAAGATCATTAAAATAATCAACTATTGATTTCCTTCAACCATTATTCTAGATTCTTATAACTAACTCACTTCATTGGATCTTTGAATGCTTTCATACTTTAAAACATGTCTATCAAATCTTAAGACTCTATCTCCCACAAGCTATTAGATATTATTATATGCATGATACTTAATTAACACATTGATTAACTATCGATCTCTTTACATCATCTCACTACCTCTTGTGTCTTTGGATCACTTTCACTCCATTGATGTCCTCAAATATGCTCGATCCTTAACTGACCGCTATGTCATTAAATAGTGATCACTTTATTCCATCTGGGTCCTTATGCTTTTTTGGATCTTTCCTATCCAAGGTCTTACACATCATATGATCTTAGTAGATGCATGATCCTTAACTAAGTCAGTCATTAACCTGTAGTATGTAGACCTCATCTTGCTTATTTTTGTGACTATGGATTTCTTCCATTTTGATGATCTCTTCAAACTTGCTCAATATTTAACTCACCTTTGATTCAATAACCATTGAGTACTTTAATGCCTTTCGATCCATCCACTCAATTGGATCTTATTTTCACTATCAAGCACAAACCATTCATTCTCCCATCTAGCTTGAACTTTACCTTTAGCAATCTGCCTTTCAGGAGTTCAATGCAACATCCTTCGATACTAATGAAAGTGCCTTGCACTTCTTCTAAATTATCCTTCAAAGACTTTGTAATGGTCCTTTAGAGATTCTCAAGGTGTCCTTCAAAACCTTTTATTATGACATTTTTGTCTAAGGGGCTTTGGGACAATTTCCTCGATAGAATGCCAAGTGCTCTTTTTCCTTCAACTTTTTCTTTTGGCATTTTTGCAATGTAATATTTGGGGATTTTCAAAATTCCCTTCAAAAACTTTGAAAGATACCCTTCAACACATTTTTTGATGAGATTCCAAGTTCCCTTTGAGAAATTTGAATTTACCTTCAATTCTTCACTCATATCTTTCAGGACTTTTGATTGGGATACATACCCTTTGGAACTTGTGCAAAAGTCCACATACCCCTCAAAAACTTTATTTTAGGTCACTTACCCTTCAAATCTTTGGTAAGTATTTCTTCAAAAAAATTTATTGGGACACATGCCATTCAAAACTTGTGTAAATTTAGCCTTCAAAAACTTTGTTCAGGTCACTTACCCTTTGGCACTTTTTCAAAGCTCCCTTCAGAACTTTTATTCATGACTCATTTCCTTCAGACTTTTGTTCGAGACATTTTTTTTTGAAAAAATGAACTTCGAAAAGACTTAAACAAATTCAAAAAATAATTAATTAAAGCACTCCTTTTGAAATAAGTCCCTGATACATTCTTTCCAAAAGAAATCCCAAATTTCAAAATTGACTAAGTGTGGAGACCAAACATTTTGTTCTTGACAACTGCATACTTCATGTTCTCCAACACTGCTTACTTTGGGTTCTTGATAGCTGATTACTTTAGGGTTATAGAAAACTTCTACTTTGGGGTTCTAGAGAAGTAAGACTCCTTCAAAAACCCAATTTGGTCTTCCTTAAACCCTTAAAGTTTTCTGAGACATTCTATTTAGTTTGAGATCAGACACTTTGCAATTATGGGCTCCATTCTCCATTGCCAAACTTGAGGCTTATTTAGCTCATATTATTTATCATTAAGGCATAATAACATATGATATTTTAGCATCAATGACAATCCATGACAATCCTTCATTGAGATTCTTGACAGTTCTTCATGCATCAATGTCTATGTCCAACAATAGTGACACTAAGGTATATTACCACTAATAAAATGTATAAAACATTTGTATAAGTAAGATCTAAAATATGACATCATAAAATAGTAAATTTAAATCTACCCTAATAGCTAAAACACTAAATAAATATAAATTAGATAATTAGATAAGCAATGACTTAATAAAATTAATAAAGTGATGAAATGATTAGACCTTTAAAAATTCTTGGGATTTTGAGAGTGCAACAGTGAATCAACAATGATATCTTATCTTTGTTTGAAATATAGAGTATTGACTATTAGGAATAGATTTGACACTTTACTATCATCAAATACACCTTAGGCAGATTTAGCCATTGAAAAGGTCCATGTGTTGTGACTATTTTTTTTATTTTGTTGAGTTAAGTATATTATATGCTTTATATTATGGATTATAAGTTTTCTTGTGCAAGTGCACTGCCAAATGTCATGCAATCATGTGTCTTTGCCTTCCTAAATTCAAATTCATCAAATCATATTTGATGTCTTCTTCTCTTGACCTAGTTCACCATAAATTCACAATTAAAAAAAACAAAATTAAATTATGGATTGAGCAACCACAAGGGAGTTGTAACTACATATCCCACATGCTATGAATAAGATAGTAAGTAGTTCTAGTGATTTGAAAATGAAATATTGAGTAATGGCTTGGATTTCCTCTTCCATAGATATGTGATGTGACTACCTAAAAATTTTCTTAGAGATTTTTTTGGTACAAGTGGTTGATGTCATGATAGGATGAAGTGAAGAACAATTAATGTTAGCTCAATGTGCATTCTCCCTCTCAAGTGTAGTAAAGGATTTGATCAATGAAGTCTCTAACTTAGTGAAGGATATTTATTTAAATCTCACTTAGACTCTTCTTGGTAAATGATTAGGAATGATTTGTATTTATGTGATTCCTCAAGACATTATACACACAATGAAAAACCATGGGAAATTGTAATAATATGTGAAATAAGAAGGGTCAAAAATCATGACAAGGCAGAAGGACCCACAAAAATACACATGATAAATTTAGTGCTACAAATTTAGATTATGTCCCTAGATAGATAAATGTCTAAAATGAGACTATGAAAAAAAAAAAAAAAAAAAAAAAAAAAAAAAAAAAAAAAAAAAAAAAAAATATATATATATATATATATATATATATATATATATATATATATATATATATATATATATAAGGATTAAAATTTGAAATGGATGAATTTTAAATATATCTAGAATTCTCAAAGGCTAAAGGGAGAGTAGTGTTGAGTAAAAAGTGCCCTTAAAAATACCAAATATACACAAGTGGATCAAGTGTGAAAAAATGGGTAAAAGGAATTGTTAATTGTAAAAACATAGTATCTTGTACCAACATTAGGTGTCTACAGATAGGTTTCTGATTAAAAGACCTATCTGATTAGAAGACAAAAAAAGGCACTCATAAAATTTCAAGAGGATCTTATACTATTTGGTTGAAATTGAAGCCTGCCTACCAAAATTGAGCCCTTCAATTTTGGTTATTTTTATAACCTTATTTGATTTGCATAAAATTTATAGATATTCTCTAGTATAGATTCAAAGCCATTTTTTAGTCACTTTCAAACTTTGACACTACACAAGTAAGTTTATGTTTAGGTATTATCTAAAAACCCCTCTTGTCAAATTTTAAGCTTTTATTTAGTTTCATTATTTGTATGTTAGAATTAATTTATACCTAAATTATTGTATTTAGTTTAGTTTTGAATTACATCTCCCATTTTGATGATTAGGTATTATCTCTTGACTGTTATCCACTTTTCATCAAAACATTTTGGTGAACCCACATTGTTTTGCATGTTCTTTATATTGGGTGTGTGTTTCTCTTGCATATCTAGTATTTATTCTCTTCTTAGATTTTCAATAAATCTTTCCCTTATTGAGCCTACTCATTAGGGTTATCCTTGTTTTTTTATTATTATTAGGGTGTGATAACCATGTTCACTTTCATAAGCTATAGTTATCCTTCTTGTTGTAGATCTTATACATGCTTATGTTCTTTAACTTTCCCTATGGTTAGATGTGATTCATATATAATATGTTCCTATATGGTAGTATTTATTTGGGATATTAATAGATTTTATATATCACTAGTAATGATTATTTGGCTATTATGTAATTTTTTCTCAATTATAGCATGTTTCTTTCCATAGATAAATTATAGAATGTTAGCATATGGTTTGAAATATGATAGAGTGCCATGTAATAATGATGCTTCATGTGTTGATTCCCTTACAATTGATAGATTTTATTTAGCACCCCCTCATGATAGATCTTGTGTGGCTATTTTTATAATGGTTTATTATGAGGTAGATATTTTTACAACTTAGAGTGGTAGAGTGCACAATGCTTAGTTCCATCCATGCCTTCTCAAAATTAAGGCAAGTTTTAAAAAAACCTCTTCTAACATTTATCAATCCAGAAGTCTTATATTATAAGCTATAAAGGACTATGATATCATAGATATAATTAATAACACTCAATTATCTATCCTATAATTTCTTACAAGTCTAATTTTTCACTTTTATTCTATTGTTAGATCTTTGATAGATATTGAGAAACATATCAAATTTGAGCATGTTGAGTTGACTTCAACATACATTATGCATCAATAGTTACCCTTGTAAATTTAATTTATTATAAATAATAAAATCATTAAAATGGTACTTGTGGATAATTTTTTAGGTTAAACATTTTAGAGAGTCTTTTCTTAATACATTTGGAATTAGAAGTCATGCACTTTTAAACTAAAATATTACTATTAAAGTTTTTGAAAACCAACTGAGAAAGGATCTAGGATAAATTAAATTTAAATATCTCTTCGAATTTCAAGTAATATCTAATTATGTGAGACATTATATTTGAATTCTAGGAGACCATGGATATATTCTATGCATGTTGTTCCTTCTTTGTTACATAGTTGGTTTAAATTTATAGATGAGGAATTCATATATTCATGTCCTTTTGATGTTGTACCATTTAGATTTTATAATATTATATAATGTAAATATAGTGTTATTCCACACTTGGACACACTTAAACCATCTATTATGTCACCCCCACAAGTTATTCCAAAGGAACAATCGACCACATTTGAGTGGGGTGAAAGTAGTAAAACCTATGATGTGTTTTAACTCTTTTTGGTTATAGGATGACTAATGCATACAGAAAAAATTAAAATTGGGGAAAAAGTTGTATATATAATAATTTAGTTTAAAAAAATAATCAATTCTATCTTATGGCTAAAAATAGGAACAAACAAATCAAGCAAATGACTAAATTATATAAAAATAATGAAAAGATAAAGAGGTTGGAATATGACACACCTAGTGATAGGAATTTATATAGGGAAAATAACTACATTAATATTTATTCAAAAATATATTACATTAAATTAAAATGTTTAGTTTCATTGTTCTATTACACAATTTTTTTAATAAAACTTGTAATATACTAAACTCAACCACTTATGGGCCCAACTACCTGAACCAACCTATTAACATTAATGAATACTAAAAGAAAATTAATATATTTAGTAAAAGAGGTGTCTCACTATGAGATGCATGTCTTATACATAATACTAAAAACTAATAAATCTAAATCTAAACCTTGGATCACTAGACCCAAAAAATACCCTTGATATAAAAGGGACTAAAATATTATCTAGAGAATATGATCGAGAAGCCATCTATCATTACCTGATATAACCTAAAAAATATCCATATGTATATATAGTAATGATCAAAATTCATTGACATGTCAATTGTGACATATGCCTACTACTTTTCCAAAGTCTAAATTGACATGATGATGAGCATCATCCTGGACATACTCATCCCATTTGATCATCCACACTTGTACTACAATATGAACTTCATCATGGGAATACTCAACCACATCAATTCCTATCTAGGTGATAATTCAATACCTCATTTATGGAACATGTATCTATGATGTCCAACAATTATGACCAATTTGAAAACACTATTGGTGCTATAAACACTTTCCAACTATACAATCATTGATGACTAATAAAAAACCAAAACAATATCTTCCCCCTATCATATGATAGGTGTGAATTCTATGTAAGAAAGCCCACTAGTTAACTAGTCTCCTCCTCATCAATGATATAAAATAAATTAAAAACCAAAATTGAGATAGAAAACATAAAACTCATATCATCTATCCAAAATTTTCACTACAACAAAATCTGATCTCATACTTAGCAGCAAACTCAAGATGGGTGAGTCATTATCTCTATCAACTTAATTGATCCTAATGGACCTATAGCCCAAAATATACTACATTGTGAATTATAATGGTACTAATAATATAAAGGTATGAGATTACATTCATTAACATCACATTAAAAAAATTCTAATTTTCAAATCCAACATACAAACAATGTATTGAATACAATAAAAGATGCACCTATTTTACATTAAACACATTATTTATCCACTTTTTACTACATTTTTTATAAGAAAATCTAAAAGGAATACTCTAAACAAAAAATTGGACTATCTTGAAGGAATCTAAATGAGAAAAAATCTACAAATCAAGTGGTTACATGCCTATCTCTTTGCGTAAAAAATGACAAAAATGTCATATACATATGTTATAACACTAAAAATTTATGGGATTTTTAAATATTTGTCTTTGAACTCTATGGGAATGTAACACTTTACCTTTTACATATTCAATGTTTTATAATCCACTTATTTATCAACTCCTCTTAGAAAATAATCAAAAAATAAAGATTCACATTTTAACTTGATTCATATATACATACAATTTTGAAAATTACATTACATGAAAAATAAAGACAAATGAGAGTTAAACTTATGAACTATCAAAAATTAATCCTTAATCATCAATTATTTTACCAACTCTTCTACCCAATCATAGTTTTTATTCTATGAATCTGAGGTTAGATTTGGACTTTACAGGTGACTATGTTGATATGTGTGAAATATGAATATTGACTATCACTAAGATAAAATCAATGTTGCACCAAATATTTATGAGACATAATAAATATGTCATTTAATATTTAAAACATGTTTTCAAATCTATACCTTACCACCTAGTGTGTTGTCTAATTTATTTTTTAATCTACAATTTTTTAGCAGTTGCATAGGTTATTGTTGAGTAGGGTTGTGTGATCACCATGTGGAATTTATGGGAAAAATATGTTATTTTATATTATATTTCTCTCCTTTAAATATCTATCAAAAATAGAAATAAAACATGCATGTGAAGTTTTTTATGACTTAGGCTACCCCTTTAAGATTTGTAGCTACATATCTCACAAACTTAAAATTAGATTCAATGTAGTTATCTTATGCATTTGAGTTAAGTGTAATTGAGAGAAAAGTTCCAATTTATCTCCCTATAACATCAAATAAAACTAAATGAACACTCACTCAAACCATATTTTTTTACAATATAATGATGGAACAAGACTTGAAGTGATATATATGCTTAGGAAACTCAATGTGTAGGCCCCTTCATAAGTGAAGTAATATATTTGATCAATGCATGGCTCAAGCTTATAGAAGGTTCTCCATTCAAATATCACTTGAACATAACTTTGTAAATGACTAAGGACTAATCTGTATATATATAGGGATCTCTAGGATAAGAAGCATAATAGTCAACCATGGAAAAGTGTGTGAAGTAAAATTAAAGGAGCAGGTATTTAGGCCAAAGTAGAAGGACCCACAAAACAAAGGTATGGAATCAACTGGCCATTGATTATATATGATAAAAAATGATAGGTCCTCGATTATGTACTAGGAAAAATGAATGATTATAATAGATATGAGGCTATTTATAAAGTAGATGACTATGATTTAGAAGCTAACAACAAATGAATATGTAAATATCTAGATGAAAAAAGGCTAGTGTTTAACCTTATTTTTGATTCAATATATGTTTAACATATATAACATTCAAAGATTATTCATATTTTAAGTTATGACATTTAAGCATAAATATGAATATAAAGTAGAATTAATTGAATTTGATTGATAAGTGACATAGCTAAATATATTAAGTACAACCAATAATAAGACACTTAGATTTTCTTGTTTATAGTTTACTATAGTAAGTATATAATAGTGAAAAATAAGATAAAATAGGCTTATGATGGCTCAGGTTTTCAAATATAATTTGTAGTTGTGTCTAGATAAGTATGTACTACCTAGAAAACTATGCAATGTTGTCTTGTCCATTGATTGTGTATTTATCCACTGTAAAAGTGACAAAACTCTAATTGATATTCTACTTGTGCCTATGTTTACTAAGAGTGTTTAGATATTTTTATGTCACTAATGATGCATAGAAGCCTTTATTTCCTTTATCCTTGCCTTGGAAACCCTAGGTATACTTTTGAAATCTATAAACCTCCAAAAAAAGGATAAGTGTAATGGGTTGATCTAACCCTAATAAATCTCGTTGATGATTGATTGTTGTGTATGTATCCAAAATTTTTGAGGATGGAATCAAACCACACATAATTCTACCACTTAACTTGATTGTACAATTGTGCTCCTTCACTTTATGTTTTTAGCTAGTAATTTGAATTTGATTCTTGATAATATTAGCTCTTGAATTCATATGGAATTTTAGGTTGATCCTAGTGATTGATATTTAATTTAGGAAGAATATGGAAGATTTAATCAATGTGAAATAGTGTATTACATAAATGCTAGATAAATATCCATTCCATTTGAAATGAAGCCTTAATTTGTTTATATAATGATCTTTTAAAATAATTTTCTTTATCTAATTTATGATATGTTCAAGATGACCCATATGGATATTTAAAATTTTGGAAGCGAGCCATTAAATGGCATAGGGACAAGGGTAGACAGGTCTATAAAAATGAACCTATCCCAAAAAAGAGACAATTGACCTAAGTTTGGGAAAAATCTATGAGTGATACAAGGTAATTTGAGAAATGACTTAGGAAATTATATACAGTAATTATTAAAAATATAGGGTTCAATACCATTTGTAGATAAATGGTTATAGGAATGTAAATAAAACTCATATATTTGACTGTGAGTCAAGTAGTTCAAGATATGTCAAGAATTAACATTATCAAGTCCTTATGACTAGATTTAGGTATCTACATTTGCCCCCCCCCTTTATCCTAGTAATAAGATTTATAGAGTAAATGATAAATATATACTTGAGTGTGTAAAACACACTTTGTATTTTTATAAGAAATTCTATTTGTGCATGATACTCAATTTATCGAACCTTGAAACAACACGTAAAGTAGTCAATGTCCATTTTAGAAATTGGACAATATTAAATTTAAAAATTTGAAATTGAAAGGAGAGTAAGGAAGGAGTAAACATATAAATTTATAAAACCATGTTTCCCTATAACTTGTAAAAGATGATGCTTCCTTATTGAAACATTTTATAAATGTGCTCCCTTGTTGAATCACTTGGATAGATGGTTCCTCATATTAAACAATTGGTTAATTGAGAGTGATCAAGTCCCAATTTTAAATAATAATCAAGCCATTTATTTATAAATATGCATGCTTTAACTTTTATGAATGGGGAGAAGCACACAATGTACTATCCCAAAAAAAGTTAGAACCATGATGGGTTCACTAGAAGTGATGCTAAGGTCATTGAATAGAATAAAACATACATCACTTGTGATAGATTTGGAACCACATTTCACTATAAGTAATGGCAAGGCCATTAAGTGTCACTAGAATCAAACATATATTACCCCTAATATAAAAAATTACACATCTATAGACAAATATAGTTCTATTTGTATGATTAAAATATAATAAAAAATATTCATGCCCCCATCATGACTTTAGTGCTAATATATTTTAAGTGAAATAACAACCATTTTACATTAAATTTATAAACTATTTTTTAGTGCATATGTACATGAACTAGTATCATGCCTTTTGACATTGAAAAACTTATATATGTGCATAAACAAAAATGACTCCCCTTGAATCTATGTCAATTGATATAGAATGCCATGCATTATATGCTCAACTGTAACTGTATGTGAAACTTAAAATTATTGTTCCTATAAATATTTTGCATATGCATTCAAGTGTGTATGAATTTCACTCAAGTATCTATAAATTGGGTGTATATACATGCCATATGCCGCCATAATGTATATCAATTTTCCAATATATATCATGTATCTAGTTTCTAAAATATATTATATTTGTATGCTGTCATAAAATCTATTTTTTTGCTCATGAAGGGTTGAATCTCTAAGAAAATACATTATAATGCCCCCTTTTGAGATAAAGGATGTAGCTTGTAAGTCACTCATCTCAAAAAAATAATTAAATGTATAATGTGATAAATATAAAATCATATATAATCATGTTGACATTTGGAAAGTATGTTATCATAGCATAGTGTATGTCATAAAGGCATGTATGAAACATATGTAATGTGAGGCATACAAGTGTCTTGTATATATATATATATAAGTAACCATCTCTGAATAAGACTATATAGTAAAAGTGAATGATATAGATGATGACACCACTAATCAATCACAACAAGAATAACACACAATGTCATATAATGTCACACAATATCACACATAAGGCCAAGGGCCACATACAAGGGACATGAACTTATCACAACAAACAAAGCCAAGGGCCATATGCAAATGACAAAAAATTCCATAATCAATAAACATAAATGTGTTATATACACAAGGCCCAATGGCCACACATAATATGAAATAAATGTCTAACCTATCATATTAGAAAGTAACAACATCAAAGGAGTGTAGAATAAGTGAAAACTAGTCTACACCATATATATATATATATATATATATATATATATATATCACATTATATAAAAGTAGCATAGCCATGTAGTAAAATGTAAGATATGAGTAACTAGAATGATACTTGTAAGATATGTAGTTTAACATGATAGAGAGGATATAAATAGATATACCATCTAGAATAAGATGCCCCCAACATAGGCATAGCTATTGGGTAGAATAGAGTGCAACATATAGGAATCCATGTGTAATATGCATGTCCTACATCACATTCATATACCTCATAAAAAATGTGTACATGAAAAATAATATTCTATCTACCAAAGTATGTGATAAATAACATATGTAAACAAACAAACTAGCAACTTGCATCATGTTTTTGGTCCTTAATTTTTAATTTTGAGAACTTTTTAAATGTTTTTTATATTTTTGATATATATATATATATATTATATTTTTAAAATATTATATTTTTTATATTTTATTCTTTTTTTTATATTTTATGATATATATGCAAGGGAAAGTAGAAAGGCTTTGAAAATAGAAGAATGGGAAGGATCCAAACAATCCAAAACATATGTTAAGGCATAGTGCACTAGATGTGATAGCATGAAAATGTAGAAGAAATGAAAGCAAGAAATATTTCCCCATTATATCTATGGATTGAGACAATGTAGGTCAATAAAATATGCAGAGATAAGAATCTACATGCCCCCAGTGGGTAAGAATCAATGTGTGCTCATGTAGTATGTATAAGTAAGAGTATGAAATCATGTGAGCTCAAATGGAAGCCAATTAATGTGTATATGTCAATTTTTAATAATGATCAAGTAATATGTCAAAATAATACATGCATTAAAACTATTGAAAGAAAAGGTGTCACATATGTTCTGATTAGGATAGACAATCAAAAGTAAAGGGCCAAATAAACAAAAACAAAGGCTATAATAAAGGTATATTTAAGCGCATATGAACACATGTGACAATATAGGAGAATAAAATGGATGATTAATTAAAAAAAGAGGAAGATATGTAAAATAAAAAATATTAAAGCTAACCAATGATTTAGACAATAGGACATTTCCATGGAGATCTTACATAACTTATATAATCATCTATTGAATTTTGTGTTAAGTCACCAATTGAGATGGGATGGTGATATATAAGTTATGTGTCATTGAGATAATCATGCCAACATTTTTAATAATCAAAATCATAATCATAATCATCCTCTTGGTCCTAAAAATTTGATATGTCATTCTCATTATCTTTTACATCTAGATATGTAAAATCAATTCCACATCTTGTGGTATTGAAATTTTTGATTTATTTTGCTTTGCCATATGTGTTATATCATGTGCCTCTATTATTATTTTATTAGTTTTATTTGATTGAATATTATATGAAGAAATATTTTACTTTTTATGATCTTTTTCTAAAGATGTTCCATATTTTGAAATGGAAATAACCTTTATGAGGAACCCTTTCTTAAGGATGTTTTCTTGCTTATTTTGAGTTTGTTTTTACAACTTCTCTTTTAGTAATTTCTCATTTTATATTCGCTCTCTTTGCTTATCTAACTATTTATTTTATAATTTTTCTTTATTTAACCTTTATTTTTCATCTTATTCCTTTTGTAACCTTTATTGTTATAATTTTTCCCTTTTCAACCTTTATTTTTCTATTTTTGTCTTTTGTAACCTTTATTGCTCCAATTTTTATTTTTCTAACCTTTCTTTCTTAGTTTTTTCCATTTTCAATCATTCCTTTTTGATTTTTTCTTTTGATAAATTGTCATTTTTCAATTGTTCCTTTTGTAACCTTTACTTTTTGAACTATTCCTTTTGTAACCTTTATTTTTCTCTTTATTTTTGTTCTTTTTTCACTTGTTCCTTAGGAGATGCAACACTAATTATAAAAGGTGGTGTTTTAATATATGCATAAAATATGAGATCACCACTATCAATTATACTTTGTATTTTGGTCTTTAAATCTCAACAATTGTCTATATGATGTCCATGCATTAAATGATATACATGATAGTTTTTTGATTTCCTTATAGGTTTCATAGGAGGTAAAGTAATCAAATTGATTAAAAACACCTCTTAAATTTTCACTTGGTTCTTATACAAGATCCTTGATCCATTAATTATAGATGTATGTTACTTTTGAACCCATAGTTGGGATGATATCTTTTGAGGCACAATATTCTTGAATGTAGAGGAATAAATATAATTGACACTACCATTCTTAGGATTTTTGCTATATGAAATATTTTCCTCAAGTAATGTAATATTTGATTTCATTTGATTTTGTATTGTATATATGGACTCCCTTATAATAACCATTTGATTTATAATTACTTAATAAACACAAACCTTAGTAACTTTTGATTGAACATGTAGACAACCACCCTCAATAGGATGTGTGAGAGGTGGAGGGGGTTGAGGAAGAACATTTTGGTTACCTTAAATTTTCACTATAGGTTGGGTCACCTTACTTATTGGGATAGAGATAACATGGACCTAGTTAGAGGGAAATAAAATATAAAATATTGAGGAGGGATGATAAAAGTCACATGGGATTCCATAAACATAGAAGATGTATTATGACTGATTGCCACCTTGATTTTATTGTACACTTGTGTTCCTTAATTTATTACATAATTGTAAAAGATATTGAATATTTATATCCAACACCATGCAATCATTATAATCATTACTTGAATTAGAAAGCACACAACATGAATATATAATATAGGGATGATTTGATTTTGAAACTTTAAATTTGTAAATAGATTTAAGGGTGTAACTAGGTATAGTGTTTTTGATTTGTAAGCTCTCAGATATAATTTTCCTAGTCATAAATAGTGAAAAAGGCCCAAAAGGGAACTAATTATAAAGGATTCCATCATCCTGTATCTATAATATCACTTCTCTGAGGTACATGGAGAGTAACTTATTAGGGATAACCACTTATCAGTATAGAATAAAACCAAATGATTGAAGGATTCCTATGGATTAAAAAAATCCTGTGATTCTAATATAATTATTAGGTAGGTTGAAGATAAAGTTCATATATAGTGATGTCAAATGGATTGAGTATTAGAGCAGTACCCTCACACCATGGCTTGGGTAAAAATGATGACCACTTTTCCCAAAATGAGAAATCTTATGAGTTTTATAATGGTTAGAAAATAGTTATAAAAAGCAAACAAATGAAAGAAAAAATTTGAAAACCATTAGAAGAAAACATTTTTGTGAATGGAAATCAAGAATTCAAATTGAAACCCTTTGGTCAAAGATAAATCCTATAGTAGCACTCAATCAAATCCTTGAAAGAATGATAATATTTATATTTAATTTATGGGAATCATAAATTTAACTAAAACCTTAGGACCAAAAATGAAGAAGTAATATTCAAGAAAATGAATGAGTTGACCAATATATTTTACCCCATTTTTTATTTAATAAATGTTTAAAAAGCATATAATATTGAAATATTATTCGTATTGTAATATATGACATTTAAGCATAAATTTGAATGTAATGCATAATTAATGGAAATTGGTTGATAAATGACATATGTTAAAAATAGTAAGTACAACCAATAAGAAGACACTTAGATTTTCTATTAATTTTCATAGGTATATGATAGTGGAAAACATGGTAATATAGGTATGTGATGGATTGAGTCTAGAAATAGAGTCTATGATTATTTTTGGACAAGTTTACACTCAAATGATTACACATTGCAATTTTTTTTGTAGATTGCGGATTTGTCTACTATGAAAGTGATGAATTTTAATTTATCTACCACTTATCCCTATGTCTACTAAGAGTGTTGACATATTTTCATTATACTAATGATGTCCATAAACTTCTATTTCTCTTATATTTTCCTTGAAAACCCTAAGTGTACTTGAAAGAGCTATAAACCTACCTAAAATATGGGGAAGTATAATAGGTTGAGATGACACCAATCACCTATGTTGATGCTTAACCACTCCTTATGTATCTAGATAATCTAAGGAGGGAATCAAGTCACACATAGTTATCCCAATTTTTTTGATTATGTAATTATGATCTTTCACTATATGTATGTGGTTAATAATATAGATTTGATACTTGATAATGTTATCTCTTGACTTGATTTGGAATGTTAGGTTGATACTAGTGATTGATATTGAATTTGGGAAGAAGAGGATATATTTACTCAATGTGTATTAGTGTGATATATAGATGATAAATAGATCTACAATCCCATTGAAATGAGGCCTTTTTTTTTAAAAATACTAATCATTTTCTTTAGATAGCTTGTGAAACATGTGGGATGATCCATATGGATATATAATTTTTCTTAAGATAAATATTAAATGGTACTGTACAAGGCCACACTAGGTGGATAGGTCTATGGTATTGAACTTATTTTCTTAGACCTATCCTTAAAAAATAGGGACAATTGGTTTGAGTGTTAGTGTAGTGCTTTTCCCATTGGGTTTTGCCTACATGGCCTTTTGGCCATTCTATGTTAATTAAACTTCCTTAGGTTAGTTATAAAAAGGTCACATAGGCTAATTTTATTTTAATGTAATTTTATAATTAGGAAAATTAGAGGCTTCCTCATGTTACCCTAATTTTCCCTATATGTACCCCACTTTTCCACTTTGGAAGGTTAGATAGGTTAATGTGATTTTATGCAAGTAGGACATATTTTGCAATATTATTGTGTGAAGACAAGATTCTTCCTCTTTTGCAATTTATCTATGATTTCATTACTTTATACATAGATTTAATCAATCTTCTGTACAAGGATCCAAGATCATGGCTAATTCGACATGATATCAGAGCCATTTTTGCTAGTATTGCAGTAATCTTTGTAGTGAATTCTTTCATACATTCACTATTCTAGCATAAAGAAGGGTTTGGTGGAATTCCTTGGAGAATTCATGAAAAACTTTATTTTAGAGTTTTAGATGTCAAAAATCACTATGTCATTACTTTTAGAAGGTGCCAAAACCCTTAGAACAACTAGAAACATGATCTAGTTTTGGAACAATCAAATTTTTCCTTTTTTTTTGGCATCTTAAGGCCTTGTTTTTCATTTTTTGCAAAAAATTGTACTTCTTATGTTGTTGTGAAAAAATGCCTTCTAGGTTTTCTTCCTTAGGTCAAAATATCAAATGGGTCTCTTACATAATTTCCATAACTAAAGTATTTTGAACTTTTTTAGCTTGCCTCAATTTGCATACCATCATACCTCTACATTCCTCAAATCTATAGGTGGTCATTACTTTAGCTCTGTAGTTGATCTACTTCTTATTGCATGCATCAGAGAGTCCGCTAACCAATCTAGACTTTTAGAGGGATGTTACTTAGCCAATAGACCAAATCAAACTTTTAGTGGTGAGTAACTTAACTCTTCTAAGTTGAGTTATTTAATAAGTCTACTTATTTACCCATAGAAGAAATTGGACTTATGGATTTGATTTACTTAAAAATTTGTGAAGTTGAGTAAGCAGGGTCCCAAAACCTAGATAATACTATTGTAGACACCCTCAAACTTATAGGGGATCATTACTTTCAACTTCACCTACCTCAAGCAAAGTAGGTTTGAAATTCCATCGTACACTACAAAAGATCAATTCAAAATTTTGGGGGTCTATTGCTTACTCAAGTTTTTGAAGGGTTATTACTTTTGGAAGTCAAGTAGAGAAAACTCAAAACTATAGTGTACACTATGAAAGACAAACTCAGAATTATGAGGGTCTATTGCTTACTTAGTTTTTCAAAGTCTAATTACTTGTATAAGTCAAGTGGTCTAGGATGTCTGATTACTCTTTTGAGACCAACCCAGAATTTCAAAGGGGCATTACTAATCAGAGTTTTGGGGTACTACTACTACCTTCTTCTATTCAAAAAAATAGTTTGAGTTTGATTACTCTTTCAAAACCAAACCAAAATATTGAAGGGTCATTACTGTTTAGAGTTATAAGGTAACTCTACTTAATTTTTTTACCATTTCTATCTTTTTTGGTAAAAAATCATAGTGTGAATTTTTTTTCCACTTTTGGAAATAGTCTAGGAATGTGTAGAAGAAAGAACTTATAAGTGTCATAACTTTCAATTCATATATCCATTTTGGATGATGTTCTTTTTGAAAGTGCATATTTTTTAAAGATCTATGAATTTGTGGTATTTTTTAGGCCCTTTGTAACATCCATTTTATTCATGGTGTAATGGATTAAAACTCCCTTTAACTTTTTGTACCTTTCTTGGATGCATTATCAATTGTGCTCGATGTCCCTCTTGTATTCTCTCACACTAATTGATCATAGACACATTCTCAGTGGTGATTGACATATAATATTGAGCATGTGTTAAATTGTAATTTAAGGGGGGGTCTTGTTGATAGTTCAAGGGGTACTTAAAGTGTGTGCAATCTATTCTTTGCATTTATGTCAATTATATAAAGTATCTTAATCTAATATATACTAATGGATCTAAAGTCAATTAAACTACTCACGCCATTTAACTATCTTTATTAAAATTATAAAATGTAGCTCACCTTGAGAGGTAAAGGACTCTATTAGATCACTATGGGTGAGGAAACTAAGTAGTCTATAGATCCAAAAAAGATTAAGTGGTTGTTAGGGATGGAAACCTAGAACATAAATAGATCTGATTCCAACTTGTCAGGATCTTGCTCCTCAATAAGAGCACAATATGATTACCTTGTATAAGCAACTAAACACAGAATTATACCAAAATGAACAAGTAACTAGAATTCACAAATAACACAGAATATGAGAGACAATACACAATCTTGTATTAATACTCATGCCAAAAGGAAATACAATGAAAATGCCACAATCTTCCACACCTCTCAGATGTACAGATCTCTTTCCCTCAAGAGTTCACTCTCCTACCAAAAATGGTCCCAACACACAACTCAAACACATAATTGGTGTTCACCTCCAACCAGTCAGTAATAACCCTACTAGTACACAAGTACTCAAAGTACTTTAAGTAGATCTCCCATGAACCTGCAACAACCTGCAACTCAAATGATCTTACTTACCATGTAAAACTTCTTCTTGATCTTGCTGCCACCTGCAGATCACCTGTTCTTACAATTGAAAGGATCTACCTTGCCTTCCTCTTTTTTCTCATAATTAAAATACATGCCAATGGGTCTATAAATAGATCTCACACTAAACAATAACTTAGACTTCTAATTTACAATAATTAGACTTGTAACTCAAGACCAAAAAATAGCATTTACATGTAAACAACCAGTTCAACAAACTAATTATTTGTGCAACGAGCAGTTCTAGAACCACACAGGTGATTGACATCAGTCCCTGTCTATCTGGAGGTGATCGATGTCGGCTGACTCCTGTTGATGTCAGTTGCCCTTCTGTTCACCCCTGACTGATGTCAGTTGTACTGCCGATGCTGGTATCCCTAGAACTCAGCAACCTCCTCCATATTTGCATATAGTGAAGCTTTTAGCTCCACAACCTAACAATCTCCCACTTGGAGATAAACAACTACACCTATACCTGTACTTGTACATCATCTAGTTTGTTCCCTAGCTTTGTATCCCTCTTCAAGATCACTCTTGAAGACCAACCACCACAAATCCTATGGTGCACCTCCTATCATCCAAATCACCTGCCACATATGCATCTACAAACCCATGTAGAAAATAACTTGACCCTACATAGCATGTGCACCTCCTGCTGGTCCCTCTCAGATACTTGAGAACCCACTAAACTGCCCTTCAGTGCTTCTTTCCTGAATTGACCCCAAACTTGCTGACAACTCCCACTGCTTGGGAAATCTTAGGTTTAGTACATACCATGCACTTAACCTCATCATGTGAATTAGGACACTGTTCATAGAAATGTCTAACCATCGACGTGCTAACTGGTTTCACACAATCATCTAGAGACAAAATCAACCTGTGACCTTCCATGTCTCTAAAACACACTCATGCCAAAGAATCTTGCTGCTCCCAGATTCCTCATGACACACCTCTGAACTAACTTTACCTTTAGTTCAACAACTCCCTGTATGTGTAACCCTAAAACAAGCACAACATATAGTAATAGGATAATGTAGCTAATATTATCCAACCTGGTAAAGAGAAACACAATGGTTAAACCTCCATTGTCCTGCAGCTTACTCAAGACCATATACCCTAGCCTTTCGTCTCACGTGTCCATTCCCACTCTTCTTTATCTTGAACATCCATTCATCTCTCAGTGCTTTCTTCCAGCTAGCAACTCCACCAAAAAACTCCCATTTGATTCTTCTCCAAGGAATCACATCCTTCATCCATGCCAAGCTCCCACTATTTCCTGGATCTACCTACTCTGCTTCTTTAATAACTTCCTAGTTCTTGATCATTAGTGAACAACAAGTAGTGTAAAGAAGGGAAATGATGAATTTGAGGCTTACTTACCCTTTAAGTCCTCCATATGGGTGCTTGAGACTCTTTGATATCTTGCTGTCCACCCAAAATTTGTCTCAGTGACCGATGCCAGTCACATCTCAATCTGCACCTGATCGATGTCGGTTCCATGCAACTGCCTCATCGCCAACATCGTTTCCCCTGACCGACACCGGTGTTTATTTTTCTAGAGTCACTGACGTCAAGATGCACATAACCGACGTCAATCCCTGTCTGGATGCCGATGTCAATTTTCTAACTGATGTCGGTCTCTGTGTTTTACTTGTGAGCGATGACTTTTACCTGTGAGCTCTTTTTGGATCAAAACCCTGTCCAAATAAGCCTTGCTCTACTCAAAATTATTCATCCCCTTACACTAATCTCTGTCCATCATCTTCTCCTTAAAAACCAAGGCTTTCCTATTCTTGTCACGAACATCAGATTTCTCAAGAAACGTCACTTTCTTCCTTTGCTTATAGAAATCTCAATCCATGCTTTTCAAATCCAAAAGCATACCCTTTGACTCAAGAACATGCATCCCCTTCATATTCATGTGACCAAGCCTATTAAGCCACATCTTCAAATCTACAGTTGAAGTAGATAAACCAGAAGGAGAATTAGTAATACAAGTAGATAGATAAATCATACCTACTTTCTTACCTCTTGCTAAAACAAGTGCACCCTTGGAAACTTTCCAAGAATCCACTGTGAGAGTTACTGTGCAACCCTCATCACCCAACTTTCCAACAAAAATCAAATTCCACTTCAAGACTGGGATATGCATGACCTCCTTCAACACCCATGTGTTTCCCATCTACAATTTCAGCTTCACTTTCCCTTTGCCAACCATTTGACAAGGCTTACCATCCCCTAAATAAATTTCTCCAAAGTCTCCCTGGACATACTCATGAAAAAATTCCCTATTTGGGGATGCATGGAAAGAGGCACCAGAATCTAAAACCCAAGATTATACTTTATCCAAAGAACATACCAGAGCATCCTATGCAACAATACCTATAATAATACCTGCAACATCTACTTCTTTAGTTCCTTCTTGCTGATCTTCAACCAACCAACAATCTCTCTTTACATGACCTTGCTTTCCACATTTCCAGCAGGTTATTCTACCATACCTGGACTTGGATCTCTTGCCTATCTTTAACCTTGATGTCCCTTGCTCTATATTCTCTCTTTGCCTTCCCCTACTTTCAACACTCAAAGCATTCCATGATGATTCACCTGTGCTTTTCCTACAAATTTTTTCATTCAAGATTACACTCACAACATCATCCACTTTTAATATTTTTGAAGCAGACGCAATATTACTAACTACCATTACCAAACTCTCCCAACTTTCAGGTAATAAGCATAAGATTAAGAGAGCCTTAATTTCATCATCAAAAACAATATTGACTAAATTTAATTGGTTTACCAAACCATATAAATCACTAAGATGACTATGTACAGATCCACCTTCCAACATTTGCAAATTAAATAATTACTTCATAAGAAATACCTTATTCAAAGCTGAGGGTTTTTCATATAATTTTGCCAAAGATTCCATCAACTCTATCATTGTCTTAGCTTGAGATAAGTTGGAAATCACAGACGATGTAAGGCTCAACCTTATAGATCTCAGAGCCTTCTGATCAAGAACATTCCATTCTTCATCCTTCATATCCATGGGCTTGCATGCAACCCCACCCAATGGTAAGTACAAATCTTTTTGATACAGATAATCTTCTATCTGTATCCTCCATAATTGATAGTTCTTGCCATTAAACTTCTCCATTCATAGCTTACTTTCTTTTGCCATTGCTATACTCCCACTCAAATAGAAACCCTTTTGAGTGACCTGTAATCAACAAACACTAACCAGATCTGATACAACCTGTTAGTAACCCAACCAAAAGCTCTGACACCACTTTGTTAGGGATGGAAACCTAGAACATAAACAACTCTGATTCCAACTTGTCAGGATCTTGCTCCTCAATAAGAGCACAATATGATTACCTTGTATAAGCAACTAAACACAAAATTATACCAGAATGAACAAGTAACTGTAACTCACAAATAACATAGAATATGAGAGACAATACACAATCTTGTATTAATACTCATGCCAAAAGGAAATACAATGAAGATGCCACAATCTTCCACACCTCTCAGATGTATAGATCTCTTTCCCTCAAGAGTTCACTCTCCTACCAAAAATGGTCCCAACACACAACTCAAACACAAAATGGGTGTTCACCTCCAACCAGTTAGTAATAACCCTGCCAGTACACAAGTACTCAAAGTACTTCAAGTAGATCTCCCATGAACCTACAACAACCTGTAACTCAAATGATCTAACTTACCATGTAGAACTTCTTCCTGATCTTGTTTCCACCTGTAGATCACCTGTTCTTATAATTAGAAGGATCTACCTTGCCTTCCTCTTTTTTATCATAATTAAAATACATACCAATGGGTCTATAAATAGATCCCACACTAAACAATAACTTAGACTTCTAATTTACAATAATTAGACTCGCAACTCAAGACCAAAAAATAGCCTTTACATGCAAACAACCGGTTCAACAAACTAATTGTTCATGAAACGAGTAGTTTTGGAACCGCATAGGTGACCGACGTCAGTCCCTATATATATAGAGGTGACCGATGTCGGCCAACTGTTGTTGATGTTGGTTTCCCTTCTGTTCACCCCTGATCGACGTCGGTTGCACTGCCGATGCCGGTATCCCTGAAACTCAGCAACCTCCTCCATGTTTGCATACAGTGAAGCTTTTAGCTCTACAACCTAACAGTGGTAAAATAGATGTGATGATACCTATAGGTTCTTATGCTTTTCAATGTCTCCTAACCTCTTATTTCATGTTTAATTTGCAAAATCTCCCAATGAAGTTTGGACCATCTTAGACAAGCTTTTTGGAGTGCAAGACTTTATCAGGGGTCATGAGCTCATGACATTGAGCCCAAATGACTATGAAACCCTAAAATACTTATTTAAAAATTTTAAATCACTGAGACTATAGTTTAAATAATGTGGCATTAATAAAATATATGACCAATTGATTCTATCCATGCTTGCAAAACTAGGTTATGACTATTTAATTTTTGTTTCTACATTTCATGATACCAAACATGTACTTGGATCCACTTGGAAAATTCCATCATTCAATGATTTTATTACTGATATGACTCAGGAGTAAGATAAGGTAATTCAAATGGGTGCACTAAAGTCTTCAAAATCACATGCCTTGATTATTAATCAGGATAAGAAGCCTTCTAATAGTGGTAAACATGAGAAGAAATAATCTAAACCAGATCATGAGCATAATAAAAATTAGATGCCAAGCCTAAGGCATCATCAAATGAGTCCTCCTTAAGAGAGAAACCTAATAAGGAGAAACTCAAATGCAAATTTTTCAAGAAACTTGGGCATGATGAATCTCAGTGCATAAAAAAGAAGATTGACACCTTGACTAAGATGCTTGAGAATAATAACATCAGTGTTATTGAATCCTCAACTTAGACCATGTATTCAAAAGATTATACAAAGGATAATGACAAAAAAAATGGTAAACATAAGGGAAAACCACTTGTTGTGGTAGCTTCTTAGCCTTTGACTTGGGTTATTGACTCAGGTGCTTCCTATCACATGGCCTCCTTAGAGGATATATTTTCAAAAATAGAGCCATGTTCCATGATTTAAATTGTCATGGGTGATGACACTTTAGTATAATTTAGTGGTAAAATATCAGTTGAAAAAAGTGATAGGACCTTTAATGATGTTTTATGTGTTCCTTCACTATCCACCAATCTTTTGTCAGTGTACCAAATCACTCACATAGGTGCAGGGAAGCAAGTTAAGTTCACACCTAATTAATGGTTACCAAGAAGATACAAAATGACATCATAGTGTCTTATGGGAAGGATAATCATCATCATAAGTTGTATACCTTCTCATAATTTGCCTTAAGTCAGCCCTCAACTACACTACTTACTCATGCAGATGGAGTGAGCAAAATATGGCATGAATGGTTTGGCCATTTAAACTCCTATTACATGGAGCAAATCAATCATCAAGACATGGTTTCAAGGTTGCCTAAAGAAAAATTGTTGGATGGCCTATGCAATAGTTACATTCTTGAAAAGCATACAGAAGAGAAATATGACAAGGGAAAAGCAAGGAGACCTGAACAAAAGCTAGAAATTATCCACAGTGTCATAACATGTCCATTTCTAAAACCTTCATTTAATAGGACTAGATACATGCTCACATTCATTGATGAATTTTTGAGGTAAACCTTTGTGTTTTTTCTCAAAAATAAATCTAAGGTCTTTGATCACTTCAAGGAATTTAAGGCACTTATAGAGAAGTAATCAGATTGTTCCATCAAAATATTAAGGACTGACAATGGTGGGGAGTATGCCAACAATAGGTTTGAGTAGTTTTGCACATTAGAGGGGATTTAGATGCAACACATAGTTCCATATATTTCTAAGTATAATGGTGTGGCCAAACATAAGAACCATTCTTTGAAGGAAATAACCAAATTTATGCTTCAATCAAAGTCTCTTGCTACTCAATTTTGGGTTGAAGCAATCAACTATGTTTGCTACATTCAAAACCATGTTCCACATAAAGCCTTAAAAGGAATCACTCCTTTTGAAGCTTGGGATGGTCACAAGCCCACAATATATCACTTTTGATTCTTTGGGTCACTAGTAATGGCCCATGTTCCCAAGAAGAAACACAAGGCAATGGACCTTCAGATTCAGTCTTGTATCTTTATGGGGTATCTAGAGGGTGATAATGGATACAAGCTTCTCCATCATAAAACTCATGAGTTTTTCATATCAAGGAGTGTTAAGTTTCATGAGGGCCCACTTGAAGTTGCTATTGGCACTCCAAACTCTTCAAAAGTCTCATTGGACATTGATTCCACCTCAGATAGTGACTTGAATCCACCTCAAAGTCCTCTTGATGATTAGGATGACTCTTATTCTTCTTCAAGTTCAAGTGATGAGAGTAGTGACAAGGATTCTCCTCCATCTCACACTCACACTTTAGATGATGATGACTCACCTCTTGATTCTCCAATCTCATAAAATTTTGGTCCCACTTGGGAAAAACATACACTTCAAAGAGCTAGGAAATGGCTTGAAAATACATTAGATACAAGGTAGACATATTCATAGTTTTAAGGGGCTTCACATGCCTACTTAGCCATTACCTTATATCTATAAACCTTTCATGAGGTATCTAACATTCTAGAATAGGATTCTACTATGTAAGAGGAGTATAACCCCCTAATTAGGAACAAAGCATGGGACTTGGTCCCTCTTCTTAAAGGAATAAAACTGGTCTATTACAAATGGGTTTATCATAATAAGTATGGTGAAAATGGGTCTATTGATAAGTATAAAGCTTGTCTAGTTGCAAAAGGGTTTTCTCAGGTGCCTGGCATAGACTACACCAAGACATTTGATCCTGTAGCCAAGATTACATCTATTAAACTCACTCTAGCCATCACAACTACACATTGGTGGGATGTTCACCAAATGGACATCAAGAGTGCTTTTCTACATGGTGACCTCAAAGAAGAGATCTACATGGAGGAATAAAAAGGATTTGTAGAAGATTTCTCCTTGTTTTTTAGACTAAGAAAATCTATCTATGGACTCAAATAGGCCCCTCAGACATGGTATGCCAAGATGGACTCCTTTCTCCTCACAGTTAGGTTCACCAGATGCCATTTAGATCTGAATGTCTACATATTATAGTAGGATGATTCTCTATTGATCCTAATTCTCTATGTGGATGACTTATTGATTATAGGGAGCTCACGATCATTCATCTCAATATGAAAATTGCACTTTTAGATAGATTTTTAATGACAAACATGGGATTATTGTATTACTTTCTCAAGATTAAAATCATATAATTATATTCTAGGATAACTTCATCACAATCCACATATTCTATTTATTTCTTGTGAGGTCTAACATGGTTGATTGTAAGACAACTCCTACTCCCTTCTTATTTAGTGTGAAGATTGAGGTTGATTATCCTAAACCATTCATTGATGTAGCTCCATATCAATAACTTGTGGGTAGTCTTATCTATCTCACACAAACTAGACCTGACATATACTATGTAGTTGGCATATTCTACCAATTTATACAGGAGCTACATAAATTGCATTGGAAAGTAGCTAAGCAGATTATGTAGTACATTTGGGGTTCACATAATTATGAGATACACTATAGAGTAGGAATAGAGGTTAATTTGATTGGATACATAGATTCAGATTGAGATGGATATATTCAGAGTTGAAAGTCTAATTTAGGCTATAGTTATCACTTGGTTTAGGTCTAATAAGTTGGTTAAAAAAGAAGCAACATGCAATTGTTTTATCATCTACAGAGGCTGAATATATAGGGGCTATCAATGCCACCACTGAGGCAATCTTGATTCAAGGAATTCTCTTCAAGTTTGGCATCCAATTTCATAATCCAACAATCATCTAATATGACAACCAAATCACTATCAAAATTTTTAAGAATCTAGTTCTCTATAAAATAACCAAACACATAGAGATTCACATGCAATTCATCAATGAGCTTATCAATGATCAAGTCATTGATATTTGGTACTATCTAACATCGAAGCAGATTGTAGATATTCTAACCAATCCCTTCATAGAGAATAAATTTTTTCATCTATGAGATCTCATTAGGGTTAGGGCTATTCTAAATTCTTCTTCCTCTTATGGAGGCTCTTCACTATGTACTTGTGTACCTCATTAGGATTTTAATTTGAGATATAATTCTCATCTCATCGAAGCTACGCTTAAGGGGGTGTTAGTGTAGTGATTTTTTCCATTATGTTTTGCTTACATAACCTTATGGCTATTCTATGTCAATTAGGCTTCCTTAGGTTAGTTATAAAAGGGCCACATAGGATAATTTCATTTTAATGTAATTATCTAATTAGGAAAATTAGAGGCTTACTCATGTTGCCCTAATTTTTGTACCCCACTTTTCCACTTTGGAAGGTTAGATAGGTTAATGCGATTTTATGCAAGAAGGACATATTTTACAATATTGTTGTGTGAATACAATCTTATTACTAATTTGCAATTTATCTATGATTTCATTTCTCCATACATATATTTGCTCAATCTTCTATGTGAGGATCCAAGATCATGGCCAATCTAACATTGAGTCCAATAATAAGCCTTAATAACTATTGTCAATGCCTTAAGGATAATAGTTTGAGCAATGCCTTAATAACTATTGTGTAATAATGATGAAAAACAAAGAGAAAAATCCCACTTATAGATAAATGGATAGAGGAATGGTGAATAAGAGTCATATATTTGAGTGTGAGTCAAGTAGTTCAATATATGTCAATAATTAACAATGTAAAGTATATGTGACCAGATTTAGGTATCTAATAGTTAGAGATAGTATTATGTGGGTTGAAATGTGTTTAAAAATTTGAAAATACACATAATGGGACTAAATGTGTTAAAACATGGAAAATACATAATGGAAATGGGTTTTATACCAAAATTAGGAGTCTACAAGAGAATAATATCACTCAAACTAATATATGGATCTATAATTATCAAAGCTTAATTTTACATGAATTGGCCCAAAGGAATATAGATATGACATGAGCACATTTGAAATTGGTCAATTTTAACTTATCCCACAATAATATAATCAACCAATACAATCATTTATGCCTAGTGATACACCATCTTACTATGATAAAGGTAAAGGGCTTATGGTGGACACTTGTTTAAAAAATAATAAGCCAAAATAACCTCCTAGTTTGGTTCAAAATAGTTGATAAAAACATCAATTTAGATTGAAAAATTAATAAAAAATGGGATACAAAGGCCAATGTTTAGGTAAACATGAGTAAGACATCATAAAGCCTATCATTGCAACACATCATATCTTTAAATAAGGTTTTGGATACTCTAGAGATAAATATATGCCCTTTTAAAAAGATCATGAATACTAAGGAGATCATAATAATGAGAGTATTATAAGATATAAATATCTTCACAAATAATTTTAAAAATCTATTTCTAATCATTTATAATAAAAAAATCATGTCATGATTATAAAACTTCAACATCAGGTGTTGATTGATGAGGCCAGTTTACTAGAGATTATTCCCTTAGATAATTTATCTAATGATGAATAGTTTAAATAATTTTTAGTAAGTAATGTAGATTTACCAACTTACCATCATAATAATATATTCCCTTTCAATTTAAATAATCATGCCTATTTTAAGAAGTGTGAACCGTCATATGTTGATGAAAATATTACACTACATAGTTTAGAAAATTACCAATTTATCCATATGTTGAAGATCAATCTATTTTATTGAATGAAGGTATAATTGAATTTAACTTTGGTAATAGTGAGGACCCTAAGAATTTATTATTAATTTCCTCTATTATTCATGAAGAAAAATAAATTCACACTAAAATATTACAAGGCTCTTTGTGATATATTTTCTTGGTCCTATTTTGATATGCCTTATATTGACCCATATATTGTGATTCATAACTTAGTTATCCATATTGATGTTAATAATATGAAATGAAATATTATAATGATGAATCTTAAAGTTAGTTAATGTTAGTTATGTATGACCTATTGATTACTAAAATTAGATTTCTAACATTTTCCCAATTTCAAAACCAAATTAGGACATCAAGATGTGCATTGAATCGATAAACTTTAATAAATATTTTTGTAAGGACAATATCCCATTACCCAATATTAATATGATAGTTGAATATATATTGGAGTGTGTCATATTCACACTAGATGTGAATTCCACCATAGGTAGATGTGTTACCAATTCATGATTTATTATGTGAACACAATTATTAAGTGCATAAATAATTGGTAGTTATCCTCACATGTGAGAAGGGTTAGGTGTAACTTGGGGAATTATCCCACATTTTACTCCAATAATAATAATATCTCACTCACATATGCATATTCCTATATGATAACCATTTGTGTTCTTATGGATAGTAATGGAGCTTAGATTCATCTCCTGAGCTAGTCAAGATGTAGTATTTTAAAGAGTCATGTTATAGTGCAACAATTACTAGTTACACATATACATTATATATTACACATAGTTAATATAATGTGTATTTATTAGTGAATATTTATCTTTTTTGAATACTTAATGAGGATGGTGTTTATGCTAAAGATCCATGGGCTATGCTGAATATAATAATTATATTTTTGCTATCATATGGTATCAGAGTAGTGTCTCCTAAGAAGATCATTGAGATTTTTTGAGAGGAGATCCAAAACACTCTCAAAGCTTAGTTTTTAGGAAGATTATGAGTAGAGGAGGAGCATTAGGCACTCTAAATCTTCAATCTTTATCAATATTTAAGTGGCAAGGATAAATTTTATCTCTTCATTAGCTTCTATGAGAAGTTTTTTACAAGTCCCATCTATTTTATTTAGATTTGGTTCATTACTTTAGTTGGACTCATGTACTAGACTCATATCTACATATGGAGGAGTTACATGAAATATTTTTATCTAGTTTTTGTTTGAGTGTTTTTATTTTTTTCAAACATTTCCATTATGTTCAAAGTGCCATAGAATGTCAGTCTCAACTTAAGTTTCACCTGAATCTAATACTATGAGCTAATTTTTCAATCTATGTAGATCACATTCAATATATATTTAGAGAATTTTCAATGGTAAGAATGATCCAATGAGGCAAAAAATGATATTTTCAATGCATCTAAAATGTTTTTAGGGCCATATTTTGAGTTTTTGTAGTATATTGTGATGAGTTGTTAACTCTTATGTTTGGATACATATTAGATCTATATCCATCCGAAGGGTTTTTTTTCACCTTGAATTTTTTCTTCATGTGGCATATTGGGAACTTTCACTTAAGGATTTTTTAATTGTTTTTCATGCACACATACCACATTTATACTTTTGGAGATATTAAGTTGTTTTATCTTCACTCCCTAATCAACATTAAGGGGGGGGGGGGGTGTTGTGTACTACTAAAGCTTCCTTGGTTATATATGTTATATACCTAGTGATTATTCATAGTAGATGTAGAGGATGGTTGTTTCTTAGAGGAGCTCTATAACAACCCATTGTTAATCTAGTTTTTCCTAGAGGAGTTATATAACACTCCATTTACAATCATTTAATCATACGGTTCATTCAAATGGAACATGTGCCAATAGGCACTCTTTTTCACACAACCAAATTCATGGTAGCTATTTTTGATTCATTTAATTAAAGGATTCATCATATTTGGTAGAAATTTACTTCAATAACCTCATTTTTCTTTTTTCTTTTTCATTATACATGGGCACCTCATTAGGCCTAGTTTATGGGATTTGTACTTATGAGCATAAGTATTTTTTTTATTACCACATCACTTAAGCTAATATTTAGGGAGTGTTGGATTGTGTCATATTCACACTTGATATGACTTTCACCTTAGGTATGTAAAACTTATTATGTGTACATAATTATTAAACACATAATTAATGTAGTAGTTATCCTCATATGTGTGAGAAGGTTAGGCATTACATGGGGAATGATTCCACATTTTAATCCACCAATAATAATATATCACTTACATATTAATTTTATTACATAAAACCCTTTGTGTTGTTATGGAAGTTAATGGAGATTAGAGTCATCTCTTTATCTAATGGAGATGTAGTTTTTTAAAGAGTCATGTTATAATGTAACCATTTCCGGTTACACACATATATTGTATATAACCAAATTAGTATAATGTGCATTTATTGGTGAATATATATCTCTTATCTAAATAATTTATGAGGATGTCATCTATGATAAAGATCAATGGGCTATGGTTAATATAAAAAAAAATATTTTTGCCATCATTCTATAGTTGGGTATGAGATGCTTTCCTTTGGGGATTGATTTGTTTATTGTAATAAAATCAAGAGTAATCCTAGTGACTAAAATAAATCCATGTTTAAAACCCCATAAGATATTATTTTTATATTTTTTTGATCCCTTAAGTCTCAAAACCATATATGCCACCTATTAAAGGGATATTATACATATTATATGATTATACACATGATATATTAGAGGACTATGTGATGAGGCTTAGAAATGGATCTCATAATAACACTTAGTCTTTCTTAGAACACTTCCTTTATCATGTTAGTCCCAATTATTAAACTCAAAATATGATTATCTATGCACATATAATGTAGATAAACATGTAAGTTGATTTTAATTTTAATATATCTATTGATTAAATTATATGACTTAATGATTACAAATGTTTTTTATATTTATCATGTTAAATAAAATGCATAAGTATTTTGTTCATCTATTCTGCACTTGTATCCACCATGGAAGGATTACCCATAGCCATCTATTAGATAAAGTTTTATTTCACTATGAAATCACTAACCACCCATAGTAACTAATTGTGTTAGTTTATAACAATGACTATAGGTGATTTTCCACTCAGTTGTAAGGGGTTAAGTCAAAACTACCACTTATAATTATATCAAATGGACTGAACAAGAGCAAAGGATAATTTCCAAAATATAAGTTTTTGTAACTTCATTCACAACACCTTTATTATTATTGGACCACTAACTTGTCTTCATTTTTTATATGGCACTTTTGTATTTGTTTCTTTTAGTGTTATTTATATTTTATATTATTTTATCTTATTATGGTCATATTGTTGTAAACTCTATGAAATTTTATTTTATAATAATACCCCTACCTAATCGATATAAAAACAAGATTTTAGGCTAGATGAGAGGAAAAACTAGAGAGAAGAGCAATTGTAATATTTTGTATCAAAACAAGTTCATAATAATATTATTATGAATAATCATGTAGTAATTCCTTTATTGCTACAATTTGAATATTAATAAATAACAAATACATTAAGTTTATTCTATCTTAAAAAGGAAGGAATTCAAACTCTGGCACAACCAAGGTAGGACCCACTTATTAGGATTTAGTTGTGAAAATTCTCATTTGTTAATTAGTATTTTTATGTCATGTGAGTATTTATTTTACATTTAATTATTGTAAGTGTGAGTAATTACTTTACATTTCATAACTAAAAGTGTGATTATTTATTTTTAATTATTTTTATGTAATTATCATTCAAAATTTGTGTGTGGGAAGATTCCAAAATATTAATTATTATTTATAATATCCAATTTTTTAATTTTACAAAGTGTGTTTGATTTCCAACAAGTGTGTTTCCTTCAATGCAAAAGAGTGTACATTTAATTATGTTATTACTTTGAATTATTATTTATTATAAAAAATGAGGCTAATTTTCTTAGTTATTCAAAGTGGTTTAGAGCTACATATGTAGTGCAAACCCCTTACAAAGTATATGTCTTTAGATTGATAATTAAAAGTACTGCTATACACTTTTGGTGTCATTGTTGGGAAGGTCTCTAAATTACTAAAGTATTCAAAGAATAAGATATGTTTATGATTTATAGAATAATTTCCTTTCATTGACATAGGTAGAAGTTATAAATAAAAAAAATATCCATATTTACTAACTCTATGTAGGATAGGGCATGGCATTTGAATTAGAAAGATTGGTTAGTTGCATGTATTGTGAGAGAGATCAATTATTAAGATTCTCCCTTATGATATTTAAATTTTATATAAAATTATAATATGAGGTACTAATTATAGCTAGTAAAAGAAACAAAATGATACCTATAGCCAGTCCACATTAATCACCTAAGGATGTAACTGAGAAGTAATTGGCAGAGTAGTTTAAAGCCAGGGGACAAGAAGAGCCTAACACTCCCAAGAAATATATTTTAATACATTTTTAATTAGTGATAATTTGGACACCATGTTATTAGGATTTTAAAGTTTATATCCTTCCAAAATCACCTAAAATTATCTAAAAAAGAGTTTATTATTTCATGCTAGCCTCACAAAGAGACCTCAAACCAATAGTACTATCTAAACCAATAACATGAAATGAAATATTCATTGAGTTTCAACAAGAATTTATAGTAGAATTCACTTAATCACCCCAAATAGAAGAACCTTTTTTCCCTAAAAAAATCCAAAATTCAATCTATCATTCATAGTGGGCCAGGACTATTGAAAAAGACTTTGATGAGTGGGTTGTAAATAAAATTGTACATGAGTAATCCAAGACATCATGGGATATCTTCAATAAGATAACTCTATCAACAAACCTTCAAATATTGAATTCCACATTACCACCCCATCAAGCATTTAAATTATGAATAATACAACTCCATTTTACCTATCAAAATTTAGAGGGATGGCAAGTTAGGATCCCAATATATTATTTTTGAAACCACTTTTAATGATGCAATCTCCATTGGTTTATGGGATTGGGAAAGAATATGTCTAATAATTTGAATGATATGCTAGAAAATCAATTTCCAAGTACTATGAGTATTATAGAGGAAAAAACCCTAGGGGAGATATAAAATTTAAAAATGCCATACAGAGAATATAAGCCACTAAGGATTACCCAGAAAGATTTCAATTTAACCTATAAAGGTCTAAACAGAGCAAGCTAGACAAGAATCTATTAAACTGGTATTTTTGAGAGGTATAGCTAAAAAATCTATAAAATCCTTAGGTCTTGTGGGTGGGTTATATGTGATACAAGTTTCATTTGAAGATATCATTAAACCATAAAAAACTACTTGAAATATATGATGAATATTACCCATCACAATAAATCCTTGTCATCATCATCTAAAACTAATAATGGAGTATCATGAGTGTAATTTAGAAATTTTTTGCATGAAATGAAGCATGATATCATAAAACACATGGATACATAGATAGATATAACTCATGCATGGAAAAATCAAGATGGAGCATACAAATCTTAAATAATTTATTACCTTGATTGTTAAAGGAATAAAGATGAATGTAGATGCCAAAATGTTCATAAAAATATGGTGAGCATTGAATATGAGATTAAAATATCAATTTAAATTCATGAAATTGGATGATATTGGGTACCAAAAAATATAGGTATGTAACATGACCCTTCATTTTTCAATTCACAATTTGTAAATTAAATGTATTTAGATCCTCCTAAAAACTAGTATGGATGAACTCCTTGGAACCTAAATGCCACCTTAAAATAGTTTTTTTCCAAAATAATATCATCATACTATATCCAATTGGAATTATTACCAAGGCCAAACATGGAAATAAAAAGCCCAAAATATGTAGTAGTAATAACTGCCCGATCCATGAAAATTACCACAGAGGGGAAATCAACCATGTCCTAACCAAAATGTTGGTTTCTAATAGAAACCAAAATGACTATCAAAAGATTCAATACCCAAAAAATTGATCTATTCACATACTTTTACACCATAATTTATAACCAAACCTAAACCTAGTCCCAATAATAAACTATCTCAATTAGTATATAATAATGAAATGGTGACATACTCTACGTACTTTATAGAATTTAATGATGTTCAACTTTGTTCAGGGAAGATTTTCTACAACCCCACCAAACCTATAATATTAAAACCCATGAGGAGGTTAAAAATAACACATATGACCCATCACCACCATCTAATAATGAACCCACCCCCAAACCAAGTACATTAATAAGTCCATCTATACCAACCAACCTTCCTTTTCCTAAATTTCTCAAACACACAATGGAGGAACCTCAACCAAAATTTTAAGTTTTAATGGAATTTAAATATGTTTGTATCCATATAAATTTATTTTAATCCATAAAATATGTTCCCATCTATACTAAGGTTTTCCACAAGTTATGCTTACACAAACCTAGTTGGAAGAGGAATTATCCTCAAACTATTCACATTGTGGGACAACTTGCTAATCTTATGTTGTAAAATGTTGTTACACCTTAGTATTCAAAACTGAGTAGCCCAATTATAAATTTTCATATCAGAGGGATCCTATTACAAAGCACTCTAATTGAATGAATATCCACCATCAATGTTATGACTTATGAGATCATAGAGTAATTTAGGCTATAAGGCCTTTGGTAAAATCAAACTATTGTTCAAATAGTAGAAAAATCCATTGTATCAATTAAAGGGGTGATCAAAAAACCTTTTATATCTATATATTCATGATAATACTTAATTAATATTATATTATTATAGCCAAAGGCTAGCTTTGGGGGTATCCTCTCACCTTAGGAAGGACTTGGTTAACAATATCAAATGTATATATCCTCTGATGGTTGGGAAACATGATAACCTACAATGGGAGTAATATCAAGAAATTATGACTATACACCCCACCCAAGCACACTAGAAAGAGAACAATTTATTTGGATGGAGATAAAATAAAATGAATAAACACCCATCTAGCCTATCCTCATAATTGACCAAAACTTATTATTGAAACTACCAAATGATGATACAATTATTTAAAACTTTGTACAATATGTATATAGTGTAGATAAAATTATAGATAATTTCATTCCATATATTGATTATCCCCTCACACACATATTTCCGACATGATATTAAGATCCCAATTATGATATCATTACTTTCTACCAACTTTTACCACATGAATGTAGCCTAAGTAATATTCTAGGTAGTATGGAATCTATGGCCTCACTTTCCAAGGTAGTCAAAATATTACATGGAAAACCACTCAACACATCATATCAGATAAAAATTCATGAAAAAATGAGTTAATTTCTATACTCTAATGGCATAATCATGCTTTTACATGGAATTACCATGATTGAGATGCATACACCCAAAATTATGCACCCACCAAATTTATATCAAAGATGAGTGGAAACGCATTCGCCAATCTCAAAGGTAAATGCATAATGTTGTCAAATAAATTTTTAAATTTGAGTATCAAAATATCCTTACTTTAGTATTCACCTAATCTATTTTTCATAGCTAATGGGTCTCTCAATTGGTCATTATTTCTAAAAAATGTGGTAAATGGTGTATTTGTGTGGAATACAAGGAAATTAACACTTCCACTATGAAATATCACTCCCCATACCATTCATTCACTATGTACATAATTTTTTCTCTCTAAATAAGTGTTTTTACTTTATTAATGGGTTTAGTGGATAAAATTGGATCATAATTACATCAAAGGATCAAGATAATACCACTTTTACATTCCCCTGTGGAACATACACATATTGTGTTCTTCCCTTTGAATTATGTAATGATCTAATGATGTTCCAATGGGTTATTGTGATCATATTTTATATTCTCTCTCATTATAATGTAGATATATACATTATTTTAATGTCTATGTGGACTCTTAAGAAGAAGACATCATAAATTTGGAATAAGTTCTACAGTGTTACTAATATAGAAACTTCTCATTAATCCATGAGAAATAATACATGCTCATGATATAAGCTATTTTTTTAGGCCATAAAATATTATCCAAATGGATATAAGTGAACCCAATGAAAATATAAGTAATTAAAAACTTTCCCACACCATATAAATAAAAAGATGCTAGAAGTTTTCTTGGATATGTTGGCTATTATAAATAGTTAATTAATTATTTTAGAAAGATTGAATATTTTTTGTTTGTTTTATTAACTAAATATGCTAAATTTAATTAAACTAATTCATTCCAATAATATTTCCACTCTTTGAAATATATCATAGTATCAATCAGTTTGCAAGATGCCTTTTCATATCCACATTGATATATCTGATGCAACATAAGGAGTTGTCCTCAATCAAAAGGATGGCCAATTAAAATATGCTATTTATTTTATTAGTAAAAATACTTTATAAGAAAATATTAACTAAATTATAGCATATAAATAATTTATTAATGTATTCTATGATGTTAATAAATTTTGTTATCACATCACTAGTTATCCAATTTTCATCCACACTGATCACTCTATAATAAAATATTTAATGAAAAGAACCAATAATGAATGGGAAAATTTAAGATGGTTATCTCCATTCCATAAATTTTATATTAATATTATAGATAAGCTTATAAAGGATAATTTTTGGGTCCAACATGCCCCATAATCAAAATTTTCATATGGGGACCCTCTTGCTACAACATGGTTATTTTCTTTTTGTATTCTTACATACTTGCATGACCTTATTTATGATTACCACTCAAGTTGCTAAGATAGACATTCATTTCTTAGTATTTAACTCATGTGTAAAGTTGGTTTAATGGAAATGAATTATCTTTACTTGAATATTATAATACGACTACTTACTCAGTAGATTATAATTACCTTATCTTATGAAAGAAACCCTAAAAATAAATTTTCTAGCTAGATCAACTATAAACATTCCTAGTGATGTGCATGATTTGCCTAGAAATCTTGAGCATTATCTTCAAAATTTCACTCCAAACACTAGAAGGACTATAAAAGAACACATTACATATTATAAAACATCCCTTAGGTTAATTAATGTTGAGCATGAAGATGTAGCACGTAGGTTAATCCCTTTCACCTTACTTGATTAGGATTATGATTAGTTTCTCAACCTACTCAAGAATTTAATTTTAAGATAGAATAACTTGAGTAACATGTTCTTAACCCAATTTGGTTAGGTAGTATATCTAAGTGTCTTATACCAGTAGTTTACTTGCATGAGAAGGGAGCCCAATGAACCTATACATAATTTTAACACATGTTTTAAAATTATGTATAGTAAGGTAACAACCTAATATAAACCAGATTACCAACTAGCATTAGATATGTTAAAAAATTATTTGGACCCATGGACTACCATGTTCTAAATCAGAGATCCAACTATCACTAATTTTTCCCTTGCATATGTAGAAGTAATAAAAATGGATATACAAATTAATCCATAAGGGAAAATGCTAGATCCCATTCCAAATATTATCCCAAACATTCCAATGTTAAACTTAATCCTACCTAAAAATCAAAATGTTCCATTGCCATGACCTCTTCTAATTATGAATCAACTCCCTCTACAACATGTTACACCTAATCATAATTTAATATTTCCAAATCTGATTAGTAATGAAGTAATACCTCAATCTTAAAACTAAGATTTGGTTCTAGTTGTAATTAATAATACACAAAATTCATCTCAAGACCCAATAAAACTTGAGTTAGATGTAATCCATAGAAAGATCTAAAGATTAAGCAATATTTTACTGAACTTTAAAAAATAAGTAGGTATCTTGAGTAGTGTAAAGTTTGCCCTAAATTTCACTTACCAATATAATTACACGCCCTTTAGTTGGAAAACAAGTTGAGTTCATCATCCAATAAATTTCTTGAGATCAATATCATGGAGATCACCCTACATAGTTGGTGCTACATTCATAACACAACCCAACATGGAGAACTTGACTATGTTGAGTTTTGTTAAGCTTTTGACATTATTCAAAAGGAAATGGAAGAATATTAGGTTTTCTAAAATGACCAAAATACTTAGGACATTTTGATGTTCTTAGTTCATCAAAATTCACTAATACAACCATGGTTTTATAGACTTTAGACTTTGATAATGTAGAAGATAATGAACTTGAAGATAATACCAATGAAATTCAATATTTCTAGAAATACTAGAGAGGAAATTATACTCTTGGGAGTAGAGTACATCATCCTTTGATTAATTCAACCCCAATAAACAATGTTGTTACACCTCCTGATCCTAAAGATAGAAATGATCCACCTCCACCAAGCTCAAGTGATAATCAACCCTCCACTATCACAATAAGTTACAACATTATGGAAGATATGAATAAAATAAAAGTTATAATAACCCTCCATGAGTTAACACAAATAACTAAATAAAGAGATTTTCTTCTTAGTTATCTTACAAACAAGAGTAGTCAACCCAAACATAAAGTTGTCACTAATACCAATGTTATAATACATAATATTAGGATTGAAGTTTTTCCCTTTCTCTTAATAGTCTGAATCATTGGTAAAGATTTATACAATTGCCTTATTGATTCTAGTGCCTTAGCTAATGTTATGCCTGTAGGGATTTATAATAAATTAGGATTGGTTCCTTTAAAATAACTTAAAGTGGTATTTAAGTTAGACAAGTCTAAAGTCAAGGTTGTAGGAGAGTTATTGAATATCCATATATAGTTATAAGTTTAAGAAGAGTGTATCATATCATATACATACAAGTTGTTGAGATCTTAAAAACATATGGCATGCTAATAAGTAGGGATTGGTTAAGATCACTCAATGGTTATATGAAAGCAAGCTTTTCCCATATGTGGATTCCCTAGAGAAGAGTGGAAAATAAAATTAGAATTGATAAAGAACCACACATGAAGTTGAAGATTATAGAGTACAATGCAATTAATAAATAAGTCAACTTTAATTTTATAGATGTAAGTGTTTATACTTTTATTACCAAACAAACAAAGAATAAAAATATTGAACATGATCAAAATTTAGGTATGTGGTCTTTGTATTTTGATGGAACATACTCTAAACAAATATATGGAGAAGGTATTGTACTTGTTGACCTATTTAATATAAATCATGTAGAAACATGTAGACTACAATTCCCATGCACAAATAATAAGGCATAATATGAAGCTTTAATTTTAGGATGAAATTTTTTAACAAGGTATGATGTTCATCACTTGAAAGTCTATGATGATTCTAAATTATTCATCAATTTGGTAAGAAAAAAAAAAAATCAAGCTCTCATATTAGAAAAGGTATAAACACTGATCTTTGGATTTAATAGAGTCATTCAATATTTTTAACATTTTTGTTGTTCCTAGAATTGATAATGCCATGACAGATTCAATAGCTATTTCTATAGATAACATCATGCCATTAGAAAATACTGATTTAAAAAAATTATAAGTGGAAATAGTTTCATTCCCATTTATGCTAGATAATGTAAATCATTTTCAAGTATTTGAAGATGATAGGCATATCTTGGCTTTCTTTTTTAATTCCAATGCTTTTGATGCATAGGTAATTAATGAAGATAAAAGGAGTGACTTAAATGAAGACTAACATGATGATAATGGAGTGTTGAATATTAAAAACAATCAAATTCCAAGGGGGGCGATCTCATTGGAAATATTATTTGATCTAGACAAACCTAAAAAATAGACTTGAAAAGCCCCATTCTTTCTAATAAAAAATTAAAAGTTATTAATATGGGGATGCATAATTAACCTCATAACATTAGTATAGGAATTAAGTGGTATGATGAAGAGATGGAAAGGCTAAAAAGAATATTGATCTACTATAAATATGTCATTGATTGGACATATGAAAACCTAAAGTTTTTTGATCCCAACATCATGACAAATAATATTCCTTCGAAGCATGATCAAAGACCATTCAAACAACACTAAAGACCAGTCAATCCTATTCTTGAAATACTTATCCAAAATTAAGTTCAAAAGCTATTATTAGCTAGCATAATATTTTATGTGTCATTCAACTTGGGTGGCCAACCTAATGCCAGTTAGGAAGAAAAAATGAGAAGTTCATCTGTGTGGATTTTAGGAACTTGAATCAAGCTTCAAATAAGGACAATTATCCTTTACCATATTTGTATGAAGTCATTCAACAAGTCAGTGGGTTTCATATGAATTATTTATTAAATTTATTCTGAGGTTACAATCAAATTTTGGTTGACAAAAATGTTAGATCTAAGACAAATTTCACAACAAAATGGGGAATGTTTACTTATAAAAAGATGCCTTTTGGTTTGATCAATGTTGTCACCACTTTCCAAAGAGATATGGACATTGAATTTGAAGGATTAATTGGTAAGTTAATTTTTGTTTACATGGATGATTTAAAAACATTTTCTAAATTCAAATAAATTACTTAAACCACTTACATAATATTTTTGAACATTTCTACAAATTTTTTATTTTTCTCAATCCATAAAAGTGTATTTTTTGCATAATAGAAGTTAAGATTCTTGGTCATGTAATCACAAAATAAGGTATGTCAATTGACCCTGATTAAGCTAATGCCATTTCTAAAATTAAATTTCCAAATAGTAAGAAATAACTACAATCATTTTTTGGTAAGATAATTTTTTTTCCATAAGTTCATTTCTAGTTTTGTGGAAATAGTTACATATTTGAATGCTATGTTAAAATATGGAGCCAAAATAGAGTGGAACCTTAATTTGAAGAAATAATTTCAATAAATCAAGGATGATATAATGCAAATTCCATATTTTGGTTAGTTTAAATTATTGCAAAGACTTATAATTGTATTCATTTGCCTCTGATTACATAATTACAATAATCCTGACATAGAATTTTGAAAGCAAAGAACACCCTATCAATTTCATTAATACCAATTTGAAAGCAGATAAATTAAATTACCCTATGTTATAAAATCAAGCTTATGCATTATCAAAGGAAATAAATAAATTTTGACATTACATTCTATAAAACAAGGTTTATGTTATGGTTTATGATCATGTTTTCAAGTTGATGTTAGGACATAATGAGATTTGAGAAAAAAATAAGATGATGGGTCTCAAAGATTCAATAATATGACATGGAAGTTAAGTCTATAAGTCTAGTTCAAGGTAAATGTTTGTCATAATTGATTTTTGAAGTTGATCTTAGCATTATTATTGTTAATGTAAATTAGTTTAAAATCAAGCACAACCCATGGTATTATTCAATCATTCATTACTGACTAATCTTGATAAGACATAGAAAAGAGCATAAAGATTAAAGGTTGATCATTTTAAGCTTAATAAAGGTGTCTTATACCATAAAAATCATGAAAGTATTTTCCTAAGATGTTTAATAGAAGAGAAGCACATGATGTCATGATTTGATTTCATAAAAAGCTAGGTAGTGGCCATCCTTCTGGTAACATGACTACACACAACATCTTAAAAATTGGTTACTATTGGCCAACATTATTTAAAACTTTTCATGCACATGTCAGGTCTTATCATCTTTTTTATATATTTTTAAAGATATAAACTCATGTTACCATGCCTCTTCAACAAGTTATCGAGGAGTGTCCTTGTACTCAATGGGGTCTAGACTTCATTGGAGTTATAAATCCAAATTATTTAGTTGGTCATAAATTAATTATTATAGCCAATGAATATTACACAAGGTGGGCTAAGGAAAAAGCAACAAAGAGTAGTATTTCCAAAAAAGTGATTAAATTTATTGAGGAACAAATTGCAACTAGATTTGGCACCCTAGTAGCAATCATATGTGATAATGGTCATACCTTCCAATCAAATGAATGGAATGAGTGGGCATATCAAAATGTAAATAAATTAAAGTTATCATCAAACTATTATCCATAGGGTAATGGTTTAATTTAATTTAAAACTAAGAATTTGTTAAATGCCATTAAGAAAGTAGTAGAAAATAACCCACATAGTTGGAATTTGCTACTCAAATATGCTTTGTGAGCTGATTGAAGTAGACAAAAGTAGAGTCTCAAGATTTCACCTTTTAGGTTAGTTTATGGTGTGGAAATAATATTTACAATGACACTAAAGAAAACCATATATTAGTTCATTAATGACTATATGGAAGCAAATAAAATAAGCCAGTCTCTATTATTAGACCTGATTAATTTGGAAGACACAAGAGAAGAAACTTTGAAAAATATGGTTTGATAAAAGAGGGAAAGTTAAACACTTTAGTATTTTAGACTTACTATTATTATGGGATAAAGTTCATGAGAATAAGGGCCAACATTCTAAGTTTATTCCTATTAGGATCAAGCCTTATCAAGTTTCAAAGCTACTAAGACAAAATGCATTTAAATTGATATATCTTCAAGAAAATGACCTTCCCTTACTTGTCAATGGATAATTTTGAAGCATTATATCTCAACTATTCTGTAAATTCAATTTAAGAATGAAGGTTAGGAGGATAATGGTATGTATATATTGTATATAATTTCCTATTTTTGTAGATTTAGTTATGTTTCTTTGTTAGTTTAGTTTTATATTTTATTATATTAGTTTCTCACTTTCTTAATTTAGTTTTCTTTCTTATGTTTTGTGTTTGTCTTGTTTGCTTTATTTGCTTATTGTTTTTGATCCTCATTCTCTTATTTTCTCCCAAATTGTTTAAGTTGGTTTGTTTTATTGGATCTATTGGTGGTATTTGTGTGCTTTTCAATATTTACTATAGTTTATTATCTATTATATCATGAGAATTAAATATTATATAAGGTACTCACTTGGCATTGTTGTTTTGGATCTTCCCTTATTACAATTTATTCATGTTTTGGTCTTGGAGAAGTAAGAGTTGATCACAATCAATATTTCACAGCAATGAGGTTCAAGGAGTAAACATAACTTTGGAGAAAAATATGTTGAAGCAATGTTGTGCCTTTACACTCTTATGGGTTATGAACTTCAAATGGTTAATGAATGCATGAGAATCATTAAAATATTAGGGGTTTGAAGGTAAGTAATCATCCTTAAATAGTTACATAAATGCTACATAATACATTTTTATAATTTTGAAGGCCTATGATTCAAAATAGAATATGTGAATTTTAGAAATGTCCATTTTCTTATTCTAGCCATCAAATTGCACTTAATATCACATCTAAAGCCAAATAGAAACATCGAATTGATTTAAATTTATCTTGATAATTATGAATTCTATAAGTCTATCATTATACATTGGATTGGTTCCCAAACCTCAATGGACTAAAAAATGAAATCTTTTTAAAAGAAAAAAATTCAAAGGAAATTAAACTTAAAAATGCAAAATCCAAATTCTTTCCTTGAAAGGGTGATTCAAGAAATATCCATCACAAGCTTTCCAACTTGGTTGGTAGTGGAAAAAGGCTTTAAGTGGTACCTAAGGTATCTTTATTAGGGCTATAGATGCCTAGATAGTATCATAACAATACCCATGATATTCCTCCCCAAGCTAAAAAAATTAATCACTTTGACACACATTGATGGTCTTAGGCAGATATAGAACTTAGTACTCACATGTTGAGGCAAACTTTAGTGATTTCATCTTTATGGTATTTTATAAGGATTTGTTTATAGTTTTATGTTTGTTGTTCAAGTTTGATGATTTAAATTCTAGGTTTCGTATGCTAAATGGCATTTTCCCTATGGAAGTTATCATTTGTTGTGTCCAACACACCCCATAATAAAAAAATTCATATGGGGACCCTATTTATACATCATATTTGTTTTATTTTTGTGTTCTTACATATTTTCATGACCTCATTTATGAATTCCACTCAAATTTCTGAAATAGACCTTAATTTATTAGTATTTAACTCGTGTCAAGTTGGTTTGATGAAAATGACTTATATTTACTCGACTATTTGTTCATAATGATTAATACTCCTTTGTCTAGAGTTCAAGATTAAGAATTGGTCCATTTAGGTTGCTTTTAGGAAAATTTGGCTTTGATTAATTTTTTTTGGATTGTTATTGGTTTTGGTGTGATCATTACCCTATATGATTTTGATCAAAGCTCTAATTGGTCTGGGACACAATAAGGGGCCTAGATCCCCAAGTACCATAATTACAAATAATGGCCATAACTGATCCAAGAATACCAAAAAATGGCTATAACTAACCTAAGAATACCATCAACAACCATAACTAGCCCCAAAATACAAATGATCAACCAAAACCAACCTCCAATACCATACTGAGATTTGAACCTAGGTGGTACTTGTAACAACCAAGTCACTTAACCAACTCACCCACATCTCATCGGTGGCTTTGATTAATTAGTGGTTGTAGGTGCTTCATGTCATTTTAAGATCAAGTTTAAGTGATGTATTATGGGTTTGATTAATGTTCCTTTGAAAAAAATTACTTTTGAATCCTCTAAAATTAGCTTATTTTATTCATTGTCCACTTGAGGTCTTACATTAAAAAAAATGAGCCTTAGTTATTAAAGTGTAACCTTTTCTAGGTGTTAAATTGGAAAGGGTCCAAGTTCATTATTTTATTTTATAAAACCTTAGAATTCATTATTGAGCTATCTAAAGTTAAGGTGTGATATTTATTTATTCATATGTAATTCAAATTATAGTTTAAATGGTCATGTTATTAATTTGGAATATTCATTTAGCTTTTAAAATAATTTATTTCATTCAAATCAGCGCTTGTTTAACCAAGTTCTCATCTAAATTGAGCTTGAAAATTATTTTTATCCATGTCAATTGGGATAAATCTACTTTTGAGACAACTTTGTATATGCTTTTGGATCCAATTATGTTAATAAGTGGTTCAAAATATGTGAAATTACCTTGATTTTAGTCAAAGACTATACATATGTAAAATTAGGCTTTAATTTGTTTATTTGTTAGGTCTTTGTTTTGTTATATGACTAACTTATTAATTATCTATCAAGTGATTTTTTTCCTTGTATTTATTTGTATAAATATTCTAAATACTCTAAGCCATCAATCTTTATCATCTATCACAATCTCAAGCATTTGGAGTTTATGAGGGCATTCAAAAATTTCTAACTCTTCTGAGCCCTAAAGTTCTAATATTGTGACACATGGACACATCTTGGATACCCAAAATTCAGAGGGAAGTAGTCAATAATTAACATCCTAATCTCCTAAGATTATATGATCCTTCTATGTGTTGATAGATTCAGTGATCTGAGCAAATTTAAAGTCCAGAGAATCCTCGATGTTGAAGGCTCAAGATTTTGTCATGTGGCATGATCTCGAAGAATAGGGGATCAAAAGGTCAACAATAGTGAATAAAATATCTAGGATTGAAGGCCTATAATTATTCCATGTGGCATCATTATAGGAACTAAGTACTTGAAGGGTTAATTTGAACATTATAATCCTCTAATGGAAGATTTAATATAAATGCACCATGTGGAAGTATCATTAATGGTTCAAAACTCACCCCAAAATGTAAAACATTAGAATGGTAAAACTAGATAAGTGTCAAAGGCATGAGAACCCTAAGATCATGCCATATGGAATTATCTTGTTTAATCAGAGTAGATCATTTCTTGGTAAAATGGATAAGTGTCGAAGATTTCTGAGTCCCAAGATCATTACATGTGGTCACATCTCAAGGATTCAAATATTGGGGAAGGTGATACACAATTCTAATTTGTTTTGACCCCAAAATTTTGAGATCATTACACGTGGTTGCATTTTAGTGAGTCAAAATTTTTAAGGGTGAATACATATAGAAAAATTTAGATATCTCATAGAGTCTCAAGATTATGCCACATGGCACAATCTTAGAGATTCATTCTATAGAAGATATAGACACAAAGTAGTTGAGTGGCAATATCCTAGAGCCCAATATCATTCCACATGGTGAAATCTTAGGTAATTGGTGTACAAAACATATCTAAAGGCATATGAATTATGAAAGACTTCCCTAAAATATATATTTCAACAAGTTTCAAAATCACATGCATCAATAGTTGGAGAGTCAAAGAAAAAAACTAACATGTGGCATCACATTATAGAAGTATAAGGTATCAACAAATAGTGACCCTAAATTTGATGGTGAAGCAAAGAAGAGAAAGGATGGGTAAGTGATGATTTTAATTTATTATCAATTACAATTTGTTCAGTAGAATCAAATGCAAAGTTGAATGGTTGGGCCAACTGCAAAGCTTGACAATTGAGTGTCCAAGGCATAAAAATGGGAAATGATCATAGCATAACTCATCAAGATATTCTATTGAGGTCTCAAGGACTTGGAACAAATGGAAAGCAAGAATAGTCAAAATATTGGAAAAAGAGACTAAGTAAATAATACAATATGTATAGAGACTTAGGTATATTTTTGGGACATGCCATAAAAAAAAAGACTTTGTTAGGGAATTTGAAATGAAGATGTCATGGACCAATATTAATAATGAGATTTAGAAGATATGATTAAGCTAAAAGGCATATGAATCTAAATTTCAAATGACATATTGAGTCAAGAAGAGGACAAAGGGAGATCATGAGCCATATATTTGCAAGTATGAGAGAATTTTGTTGGTATATGGAATACACAGTCAAAGGAGATAATATATGAACCCAAAATTTTTTTTAGGCTAACCATAGCATATATTTAGTTTTAGAAGAGATTCAATCAAGATATATCTCCACAACACTATTAGCAAAACTAAGCAAGAGTCAGAGTAGATAAAAGTTGAATTTGGATTGTGAGGAAAATCAAAATTTTAAATATATTTATAGTATGAGTTATGGTATTTATAGATTAGAATAATGATTTTTTCAAATTCTATTATGTCACTAAAATTTAATGGAAAAGGGTGCATCTATAAGGATTTTTTCTATCTTGGAGACAAACATAAGACATTGAAAATAGATAAAACTAGAGCATGAACTAAGTGATCCATCATTGGGTTCCTTTTATAGTGATGTGGTTTTGATTATTTAGACCACTAATTCAGTGTGTGAAAATAATTAAAAGTTAGTAAATACTAGATCTTTGGAGCTTTAAATGCATTGGAGATTGCATCTCTTTTCACCTTGAAAGTTGTTATAACCTAGGAATTATGTCATGAATTGTTTTTATATTTTCTTGATGTGCTATCCCAAGAAATTGAGCTATAATAAACTATCACATTTAATTTTTGTTAACAGATCCATTGGTTAAACATCAAGACATTAAATTTTGGTTGTGCATCAAGGAAATGAATTTGATTGCACATACTAATCCACACTATGATTTGTTTCTCAATTCATCTTTCAAGATCACACATACATCACCTATCCTTCACTCACACTCAAATCTTCCAAAATAGTCTTTTGGATCAACCTATACCTCTTTGCTCATCCTCAATCCTCAAACCTACATGATCAATATTATGACATCAAAATTAAGACCTATAGGTCATACACACAATCCTAAACCTACTATGATCTTCAGTCCATCTACTAGACACACTCAAACTTATCTTTCTTATGCTCCTCAACTCTCAACACTCTCAATCTTAAACACCTAAAAACCATCACCTTTGATTTCACTCTTTATAAATCCTTCATGAATATCATCTTCTTGGTCAAACATTAGACATGCCTTAACCCTTAAGGATTATATCACACTAATACATAGCTTAAAACCACCCTCATAGGTCAACCATAGAATCCATGAGTCACTCTTAAGCATATACACATTTTAATTAGGCCTTAATATCCATTATAGGTCTCATAGAAACATATTCACCCCTTTAACACTTATCCAAGCAAATTAAAAACACATGAGCATTTCTAAATGCATAGGTCCACTCTACATGACCCTTAAGACACCATCAAGTGATTACATCCATCACTATAATCCTCTCTAAAATCCACACAGATGGTCCTCATGAATTATACAACATTCTCCAATTGATATTCCATCATAAAACATCCAAACACCATCAAAACAAACTCAAACATCCTTCTTGATTCGCTTGCAAAATATGGTCAAACACACAATCAAATTTAGAGATCAATATATACAAGTGTACAAATAATCAAACCTTCTAACCAAATTCTATGGATATCCCTTGGATTCCTCTATAACTTTTATTTTTACTCCATCAACAAATTTATCCATTTGCTCAATTTATAATTAAAACAATACAAACTAGTTTTTCCTTTATTAATTTGAATATTCAAACTCCAAAAATCACCATGTAATGCAAAGATTCAAACACATGTATTCATCTTGTGCCCCCTATAAATTTTATAAAATAGACTCCAATGATCTCCATAGGAGTTTCCTGACTCTAACGATCAACACTAGCCATTGATCTTTGATCTAGGCTTTCAAGATTGTGCCACTTGGTAGCCCCATGTGTCTTCTATGAACCCTGCAGTCAATTTATGCTCTTACACCACTTGGCAGTCCCATGTTAAATATATGTACCTTAATGTCAATTCATTTAATTCACTTACACCACTTGACATCCCCACATGCAAATAAGCATCCTTTGAATTATTAACCTCTTGCTTGCTGTTAGATATCCTTCTACATGATTTAATGCATATAGTTAGATCTTCTACCAATTCTCCATGATTATGACACATATCACCAATGCATTCATTCTCAAGTTCTTTTTAATTATTGACCTTGTAATCACCATTAGATCTTCATCTACTTGATTTAATGATTTATATTAGATTTTTGATCCGATTGAATGTTGTTTTAACACTTGGCAGCCCTTTATGATGGTCACTCAATATTGAAAATTTGGCTAAACATGGGAAACACTATAATCTACTTGAGAGACAAAATTTTTACCTAGATATAGTTTTTTTCACAAAACCTCATGAAATGAAACTTGGACCATAGAAACTATGCTCAAAATTGAACACTACCATGTGATCATTTCCTTATAGCACTACCATATGTGCAAATGCTAATGTCATCAATCCACTCACTCAACCTAATTTTCCAAGATGACTAGGAAAAATTAGACATTGATATGAATACTATGATGAATTCCTTTCACTTTTATAAGCATTAGAATCACTTATAACACCCCATAGGTTCTCTATAACATGACCACACCACCAATAACATCCATCATCTACCTTACCAAGTCAAACACTGAAGAACTATGAAAGAACACTGAAACTCATCGAATCACACTTTATCATTATAATTATAACACGCATGACACATCATCAACATCCTTGGCCATCTTGGATACACAATTGAAAACTCTCCAACAATCTCCACCTTTGTCATCGATGTCAACACCAATCATAAAACTTATTCATGAACTCTTTCTCCCTCTTCAAGATATTTCTACTCCTTTGACATAATGATAAATTAGGCTCTTCTTCTGATCCTAAGAACCTGAAAAGACTTCAATAACCAAAAATAGGAAAGGACCACCTCTAAGATATGATACAAACTCCTCCTAACACTATGCATATTTATTCTTACCTTAAAATTCTCAAAAATGATCCAAACACAACACTCTTCTTGACCATACACATCTCTATGAAGACAAAACACACATGAACACTAGAAACTACTTGAACTTACCTTGAAAACATAAATGTGGACTCCCCTTAAGTCACCTAAGCTTAGGCACCCTTTGATCACATTTAGACTAACACAAACCATCATGAACCATCATACTAGCCTTCAAGACTTCTATCTCATATTTAACTACATGGTCCTTTGATCTTAGGACCTGACCATATACAAATCTCCCCTTTGTTTATGCATGAGGATTCGATACATTTTCAAATCACCTAACATGGTTTGATCAAGTCATCATATCAACATACTTGAGTTCACATCTGTAGTAGACTTCTTCATATCTTCACCATGATTGAAACATCTCACATATGCTTCCTCTCACATCATGCACATCTCTTCAAGCCTTTTAAACTATCTGAGTTAGCTCCCCTTAACTCCATGCTCCACCTGGATCATGATATCTTCAACAGGTCTTCTTAACCAATTTTATTTTGACACCTAGAAACCTCCATACCCTACTTGTAGACCTTGAGGACCAAAATCCTTGCACACACCTTGAATACACATATTTGCTTCTCCACAAGAAATATGTCTCCTAAGAAGCATAGGAATAAACACCCTAGCCTAAAATGTCCTAGAATAATGTGAAAATAGGAGTTTCCCACATCTCCTCATATTCTTTCTCTTTCTTGTATATTTGAGGCTGATAGTTTTTCTTATGCTCAAGATAAACAACTCGCTCATCCACTACAATATTCTTCTTCTCTTCTAAGACTGTATTGACAACACATGGAGACAAAAAAGATTCATGATATACCTTCTCAAATGAAGAAAGAAACTCATCACTAGGCATTGTCAACTAATGTTCTATACATGAAACATGCTCAATAATATCAAGATGTTCACTTAGATCCATACACACCTCAAAACTAGGCTCAACTATCACCTTGGTATTCTCCTTGAGCTTGGTCTCTTCATTCTTAATATGAACAAACAATGAAAGACCCTGATACTCTTTAACCTCTATAGCATTCTCCAGTTCAAAAAATAGACCACTTAGACCTACATACTCATTATGACTCACACTTTTCATCTTTGGTTTCCATGAGTTAACTTGTCTTCTTCCTTGCACTCTGAGAGTCTGATTGAACTTATTTTGACTTGATGGCCTTTGCCTGCAGAACCTAGAAATGTGACCAATCTTCTCACAGATGTAGAAAACCATTCTTCTTGAAGTGAACTCAACTTGCCTTACCTAATTTGGATAAAATATTAAAATGTGTCCTATGTCATAAAAACTAAAACACTCAACTTTACTCAAGTTATTTGACTGATAATTCCACTCAATCTTATCAAGTCTTCTATACTCTCTAGCCTTATTACCAAATTGATTACACATGTAACAATAATCATTGAAATTTGCATACCTCATGGCATTTGTTTATCTAATCTAAATTGTATTCATTCTTCTAACACCTTCATTCCTTGACTGATGATTGATCTTCAAAGTCTGATTGTCCTTATTCACATTAGCCATCATATTGTCTAGAGTTACATGCTTTGTTCTTATTTATATCCAAGACCAGTTCTATCACTTGCATGATTTTGGATACTCAAAATATTTTCAAGATCATTTGATCTCTTTTCAAACCTCACAAATGACTTCACCTTACTGTATTTCTTGTCTAAATAAACTTTCAATGATTCAATTTCAATCACATACCTTAATCACTCAACTTCTTTGGATTTTAGGCTTGTAGACATAGTTTCCATTTGAGTATTGAGATGCTTGACTATAACTTCATGATCCTTGGAGTCTCCATACATTATAGCCTCATAAATACTAAATTTCTCCTCATATTCCTTCATTTGTGACTTTAACTTCTTGGTCTTCTTCTTCTCAATCTTTAGATCTTCAAGGGCATTCATCAACTTAGTCTCATAATCCTCCTTGTTTTCTTCATCATATGTATTACTCCAAGTAGAATCTTCTTGATATGAGAAACTTCCTTCTCTTGTCATGAAAATAAATTCATCTTCAATAGGACCATTATATTCATTATCAAACTTATAATCACTATCTTCATTCTCATCTGATGAGCTAAAATCTTCATTGGTGTAGAGACTCTTCTTGTTGTCATACTTTTTGAATCTTTTCTTCCTCTTATTAGACCTGAATGTCTTCTTTCCTTCATCTTATCTTTTACCATGCTTTTCATCATCAATATTATTATGATTATGAAGGAACTTATTGGCAAAGTGTCCTATCTCTCCACAATTGAAGCATTTGATGGGTAGTTTACCCTCATACTTGATTGAACCTATTTTTAATTTCATTATAAATAAAGTAATTAATTCATCATCATCAATATTAGATATGTCATCCTCCTTGAATTACTTACCTTGAGTTATCTTATTCTTTATCTTAGTTTCTATCTTGAATACTACTTCTTTCTTTGGTAGTTTTTCCTCATTGACTCTCATTTCATGGGTAGTAAGGATGCCATGCAATTCATCAATCTTCATCTAAGTAAGACCATGAATTTATTTTATAGTAGACACTTTTAAATTAAAATTGAGGGAGAGATAACTTAATACCTTTTTTACTATAATAACTTCTTCAATATTCTCTCCAAGAACTCTGATAATGTTCATAATTTCATCAACATTATGTAGAAAGGATGCCATAAAATCTTATTCCTTCATCTTGAGACTCTCAAATTTTCTTTGATGAGTCTGTAACTTGGCCAACTTAAATTTTTAATCTCATTCATAAATATTTTACAATTTGGCCCAAATTTCCTTGGCAAACTTATAATGGATAACCTTGGTAAACTTAGTCTCTAAAAAACCATAAATGATTGCATTCATTGCCTTTGAATTATTTTCACTTAGCTTCTTATTAGTTGCACTAGTTGGAGGAGTAGTTGATGTATTATAACCATCCATAATATATTTCCAATATCAAACCCTAGAGACATGATTTATGTACCCATCCTTACACTCCAAAATACATAATTTAACCCATTGAACATTGGTGCTTGTTTTGTAGAGAAAACTACATATGTTGACTTGTCATATTGTACCTTGGATTACCTCAAGGTGGTTAAGCTTGCAAAGAAGGTGTGGATATGATAAAAATTATTAGAGGTATAATCATTAGGGGGTGAATTAGTGATGTTAGATAATATAATTCCAATTCTAAACCCTTAACCATTCAACACATATAATCATGAAACATACACATTATTCATAACAATGAACACAAAAGATAAAGCAAGATTAAGCACATAATACATGACATAAGTGGGAAACTGTTGATGTGTGTAAGTGTGCCAAAAGGTTTAAAACACTTCTAATTTCAAGACTAAAATAATATTTTTCATGAGTTTATAGTTATGATCTTCCTGAGATTTGTGGTGGAATAATGACCAAGCTATATAACTAGTTCACAAAATAAAATGTAATTAGTTATTGGGAGAAATCATGTTCTTTAAGCCTACTTTTGAAAGATGAAATTAATATGAACTAAGTATGGTGAATTATGATCAAAACCTAAAGTCTAAAACCTAAACTATCATGCATATTTACAATGAAAAGCTAAACTACATTGATTTGATCAAAATAAAGAGAAAATATGAAGGGTAGTGTAGAAAGAAAGTTGTTTCTGTTATTCAATTTAGAAATTATCACAAATATTGAATTTCATCAAGGACATGAAATCAAGCCAGCATATGACATAAAATAGCCAAAGGCATAGATCTTATCATAGACTAGGAAAATGTCTAAGGATTTTGAAATAATGTAAATAAAAACCCAAATTCACTTTATGGATTTGCTTCCATAAGAAAATAACATTAACACATCTTTAATAAAACCAATGTAAATGAAGTGAATCTAAAGTCTTTCAATCAACCTAGCATAAACACAAATTAACAACTCTGCATTCACACATACACATATAAGATTCATACAAGAAATTCAAATATAAACATTAAAGTAGATGTTTGAGGAACAAACCATGATAACAAAATACACAAATAAATATGAGACAATCTTTGTAGAATTCCATTGCTTGCATTAATTTTATCCAAATTTACAAAGTAGTTTTTTGATCTAAAAATCCCTCCTTTAAAATGATAGTACCCCATTTTATATAAGACTAATGAGGTTTGTCAGTCAGTCATATCAAATTATTATTGAATAAGTGTTAAGGACAACTATCCTTCTACAACATTCTAAAATCAATCACCTCTTCTAGTGTGACTAACCTATAAGAAATGTGCTTTACAAGTTTCACATGCTTTTACAAAATGGAATATTCCCTTTTCAAATGATTTTAAATGATTATTACAAAAGAATATGCTAAGTTAAAAATTTTGACTTTGATATGTTTCTATTGTTTCAATATTTTGCCTTTGCTCTAGGATCTTCATTGCCTTATCATGTTGTTCATCAACCAATCTGAGGTTGATAATTGGATCCACGAAAAGATCTTCTTCTTGATATGTAAGGTCCTCTACTATAGAATGCTTAGAATAACCAACATCAATTAAGTGATACTACCTTGGGCCTAGTTACCACCTATCTTCCATTTTTTGGTCTCTACTCAATCTAGACTTAAGTCTTATGTTGTGATCCTTCAACCTTCTAGTCACTTAAAAATATGAGGATGCCTTGGTGTATATAAGATAAAATTAACCAATATTATGCTCATATGGCACATTCAAGATACCTTTGAGCCTTAAATGTTCTCTTATCCTTTAATAAGGGTCCCATTGTCTAAGATCATCCATCTATAGGTTGAAAGATAACCTATGCTTTGATGCAACTTCAACATGATCCCACTATCTAAAAATAGTCTTACCAATTATCATAGGTAAACTATGTAGGATTCCCATCCTCTTGGTTTTACAAAATCCATCTATCCCATTAAGGAGCTGGTAGGCCACCTCTTGTTTTGCTAATTTATCAAGTACATGGATTGGCAAATTGAGAGGGGCATATTGGGTTTCTTCAATCCTTATGACTATGTAGTCAAGATAAAACCATATGTCTCTTATTGCTTCAATAGAATTTTTGATTAAAAAGGTTTAATATCATCATAAGAAGACCATTAATGGCTTTACTTAATGTAGGGTAAAGGCAATCATAAATAAACTAGATGTGGTCTTTATACTTATAGATGTTAAATTTGGAGTAGTACTAGGAAATGGTCTGAGTACCATTTAGAGACCATTCTCTTTGATTGGGAATATTTGTGGTTGCATACAGGGAATATAGTAGATAGACATCATGTAAAACTTAATCCTCTTCTTATTCTTGATTACATATATCTATCTGCTTAGGGAGATACTAATTATCTCACCTAATGGAGGAACCATAACATTTTCAATAATGAAATACACCATGGGACCCAAATTAGTTTTACATATGCTATAGTTACACATCCATATAACTTATTTATCATGGTCATCACCATCCTAACTCCACGTCTAAACTAACTCATATGGATATTCTTAGTAGGGTCCACAATAATCTAGTTACCAAATTCTAAACCCATAGCTAGGGTATCCATCATATTGTGCTTCTTAACCCATGAATTAATGGATGTTAGGCCAATATTAGGCTTGGTAAATTTGTAGTAAGTCTCAAATGCAATTGGGGATATGTAAGAAATTTTTCTTAGATTATGTTCATTAATCAACATGCCCTTGTCTATTTTAGCTACTATGAAAATGGGACCAATAACATAGATACAATGAAGTATCTCTAGTTTCGTAGCTACATGGTGAAGTGCAGTCATCTAAATAGATAAAATATCATGATAGAGTCTCTTTACTGAGAGGATCTTCTCTTCTTCCTTGGTGATGATTGGTTGGTTCTCAATTATCTAGAACTATTTAGAGCAATTATTGTCCCATGTTTTCAAAGAAGCAACTAAAAATTCTATGTCCTTGAACACTTGACCCTCAACATCTGATGACAAATATAACTCAACCTCTTATTTTTAAACATGTTTATGGGTCATCATTGCTATAATTTCAATTTAATTATCCTTTTGCAGATAATTATCCAACTTTTTTGGCTTAATCATAGTGAATCTAGAGATAATTTAGGGAAATCTATACATTCTAGGGCTTTTTGGAGGTTTACATAGTGCTTTAATGGTGGCAAGCAATTTTAAAATATGAGATATGGTGACTTAGATCACATTTGGATTGCATATTTATACCTTCTGCATGCTCAGGTCCATAATATCTTTGGATATGATGTGTTATGCCTATGTGGCATTACCATGTCATGCTACTCATTTATTTAAAAAGTGATCATTGTCTTTTAGACATGTGTCATCATCTTGTGCAATCTTGGATCTTGATTATATGCATGTCATTGATCTTTTAAGGAGTTTTATGGACTTGAATTTCACTATGGTGGTTGATATTTGATCTAGGCTTATGAGATTTTGCCACTTGATATCATCACATGATTTCTATGTACCTTGTAGTCAGTCTTCATCTAAATAATACCCTTACACCACATGAAATGTTTTTGTGCAATTTGGGCTCTTTGAATCCTTGACTTGATGCTCATTATCAACCTTCATCTACATGATTGAATTCATACTATTGATTTTGATTTGAGGGATTCAACATGCACCATTTTATACTAAATGTATGATCAAGTGTGGACCATTGATATGTCCTTTAGACCTCTAATTAAATATGGACCATTGATTTGTATCTATCTCTTCATGATTGTGACACTTACCATTATTACATTCTTGTTGACCATTTTCTTCATGACCAGTTTGTGTTTTCCCTTTAGCTCTTTTTATTTCTCCCTTGCTCATTTTCTTTATTTAGTGACTTACTTATTTGTTTATCTTTTCCCTTCGGCCTCTCCTAGTTTGGGATCTTCTCCCTTGTTCTTATTTTTTCCCCTTTGCCTTATTTGCCTTAGCCTTTCTTTCTTTGTTTTTCCATGAAGTTCTCTTTGGAAAATGTTTCAAAGGGCCACTTCCCTTATAAGTGCCCTTTGGAACTTTTTTGAAGGGCCTTTCTTGCCTTGCCTTCCCCCCAAGTGTCCCTTTAGACTTTTTTGAAGGGCACTTTTTTGTCCAAGTGACCCTTCAAAAAAGTTTTGAAGGGAACTTACCTTGTCCTTTCCTCCAAAGTGACCCTTTGGAAAAAATTTTGAAGGGTACTTTTTTCCCAAGTGCCCCTTTGGATTTTTTTCCGAAGGGCACTTTTGCCTATTTTCTCCAAGGTTACCCTTCAGGATTTTCCCGAAGGGCCCTTTGTCTTTGGAAATGCCATTTAAAAAAGTTATAAAGGGCCATTTCCTTTGGAAATTACCTTCAAAAAGTTTTGAAGGGCCATTTCCTTTGGAAATGGCCTTCAAAATTTTCTAAAGGGACTTTATACCTTTACCCAGGTTTCCTTCAAAACTAATCTAAAGGATAATTTCCCAAGTATCTGGAAAAAGTTATTGAAAGAACTAGCTATTTCCTAGAAGCCAAAATTCTCAAAGGAATTCCTTCAGATAAATTATTTGAAAGAATTACTTTGAGAAAATTGCCTAAAATAATAAGCATGACCCAAATAGATTCCCATGATGTACTATAAGATGTCAAATTTGATGCAACCAACTAGCCATTGGGATTCAAATACATGACATGCCATAAGACACCAAATTCAAGGTGGCCAACTAGCCTTTGGGTTCACATTGGTGACGTGTTATAGGATGTCAAATTTAGGGTGGCTAACTAGCCATTAGGATTCAAAGACATGACATGCCAAAAGACATCAAGTTCATGCCCAAAGTCTTCAAATAAGAAGTGAAGGCACTAGGAAAACTTGAATGAATCTGTAGTATAAATTAGGTTTTCCAACATGCTTGACTTATGAATTTTATAAGGAGCCTTAAAGAACTTGAAGGAGTAAGAAATGAGTTGAAGGACTCAAAAAACCCAAAAGAGTCTTATGCAAATCAGAATCAAGTTTTCAAAATATCTTTTATTATAAAATTTTATAAGTAGAAGCAATTAAAAAACCTAAAAGAGTAAGGATCGTGAAAATTGAGTGTCCCAACATGATTGACTTGTAGGTTTTATAAGTAAATCCATTCAAAAAACCTAAATGGGTATGCAATATAAAACGTAGAAGCTTTCAAGGAATCTAAGGTTTGTAGAAATGATATGAGCCATTTCTTATGGAGGGTCATCTCACCATTGGTTTTGTAGTGATCCTGGTCATTTTAAGAGGGTGAATCAAAGAGAAGAACAAACTCCAACTGAATGAGACAACATCTAGAATTAGTTTCACTAGGATGGTGATGGTATTTGAAGGTTTCTATTTTGGCACCCAAGAGATCTCTTTTCTCTCCCTCTTTTAATATAAATAGGACCCTTGGGATCTTATTTTATCATCCATAGATAGTATGGTGAAGCCCTGCTAGAATGTTCTACCATTTTCTTGCCTTTGAGCAAAGAAGCATAAGCCTATTTTTTTCTAAGTTCTAGGCATTTGCCTAGACATGTAAGATACATAGAGTGATAACAAGTGATGTTTTATCCTTCTATTCTCTGTCCTTCATGATTTTGAGAAAAGAGTTGATCCAATAGGTCATGTAGTGTGCATTCTAGCTGTATGATATTTTGCAGATATGTAACCCTTTTTTGGACTATAAAGATTGTCTTTCCAATTATTTACCTTATGTGATCTCATTAATTATCTCTACATTAAAATACTTATGTTGGAATCTTCTAGATTTTGAGGTATAGACTATATTTTATTATATTGTGCATAAGTATAGGGCATACATGTGGATACTAATTCTTGGTGTATCACCATTTTAGACTAGGATTTTTATTTATGAAAACTTTTGACTCTTTTCACTCATACAAGCTGGTTCAATAGTTTTATTACATAAAAAAGGCTAATATAGGGAGCTAGCCCTTTCAACCTAGAGGTTCATTTCCACTTATAAGCACACTCATAGACCTGGAGATGTCCTAACATTTCCCAAATCTGGAGGAGGCCTGAACAACCCTCTTCTAGGGTATAAGATTTAGAGATAATAGTTATGGCACATCCAGTGGGATGGATATTATTTCTAAGTCAAGGTGAATGCTAGTCTTGATAGGCCTGAAGTAGTATAAACACCCCTAACCCACCATTTGGTGACTCCAAAAGGGTGTGAATCCCTAATTCTAGACCAAGTTTTATACATTATCCTACATGTTCCTCATAAGGTCCTTAATATTTTCTAACCAAGCCCCTTTAGTTGAAGCTCTTCTAAAAGAACAACACCCTGAATCACTCCTATCCCTATTAAATCCTTGGCAAGGAGGTTTTAGGGAAGAAGAGGAAGAGGTTAAAGAAGTTCAAGGAGAGGAAGAATTTGAAAAAGAGGAAGAAATAGAGGATCAAAGGGAAATAAGAGAAATGAGGGAAAGGGGAGAGATAGATAAAAATTAACCCTTCCCTACTTTTAATACCCAAAACCCAATAGAGCTTCTTGTATATGACCCCATCCCTCCAAATTTTACCAAAAAATATTCCTATTTTTAATGGGGAGGGTCCTATTACCCCATATAAACATATTAGAGACATCTCTAATTTTATCGATTTCCATAATATTACTAGGGCCAACATATCCATTAGGCTGCTTGTTATGTCTTTAAAAGGAAAATCACTTAAATATTATAAACATTGGAGGGGGGTTGCATTATAAGTTGGGATGGATTTGGAGACCTATTGGTAATAAGATTTAAAATAAGAGTGATCATGCTTCCCTAATAAATCAACTAAATGTAATAAGAAGAGGTCCAAATGAATCCATAGGAGATTTCAATAGCATGGTATAGGTCGCCACCAATCATGAGACCTCCTCCTAGCTTTGTGTTCTCAACATAACTCAAAGGGATTGGTACTGATGTTGCTATTCTGTTGTAGTCAATTTGAGAATTCACTCTTCCAGGTGCATATGAGATAACAATTAAGGCTGAGAATAACTTAATTTAGATTGGAAGACTTCCTCCAAGATTTTCCATGCCTTTGCTATCCCAAAATTTGGTTGAAGCTCCAAGCATGTCACAAGTTCCTAATGCCAATGTGAATCCAAGAGCCTTTCCCAAGAAGGTGGATAATTTTGTGGATAAAGATGAAGAAATTAGATCATTGAGAGCTCAACTCAAGTAAGCTCAATATCAGACAAGTGCTCCTCCTAATGCACAACACTATCCTAAAAAAGGATATAGATTTCCATCCCAATATAATTATCAATGGAGAGGACAAAATCAACAAGGTTAAAATAGGCAACCCAATTCATATAATCCAAATTCTACTCCTCTTGTAAAGGTTGTTGTTCCATTTCATGCAAATCTAGTGCAAGGAGAAGATCATGTAGAGGAATGGGGGTAGCCTCAAGGTTAATTTACACATGATGATGGATGAACCAGCTATAATTTGACTACACAAGAGGAATCTACTCCTTACATGACAATAGAAGAATCATGTCCTAGCTAAAGGGATAGTCATGGAGAAGGTAGCAGCCCAAGTGTGGGAATGATGAATTTTCAAGTAAAAGATGATTTTGTGTTAACTAAAGGCATGTCAATTGTAGATAATACAAGGTCCAAGAAGAGAGGATTGGGTAAAGGCCAGGAGCCATGAATAGCTCCAAGTGATGTCTCTTTAAAGCCACAAAGTGCCAATTAAAGTGTTACACCTTCTACAAGCCATGTTCCTCAACAAAATTAGAATGTAAATACGACTTCCAAGATTGTAACACAATAGGATATAAATCCTTTATTACCATTAAAAATTCAAGAGAAATTGAATAATCCATCTTTAAATATTTTGGACTCATTAAAGAGCACTAAGACAAGCATATCCCTTTTGGAGGTTCTACATATACCTAGTCAAAAGGAGCTTTTGCAAGAGTAGTTAGCAAACATGCATGTGGCTCCTCAATCCTCAAAGCATCATAATGTGTCTCTCAAAAATTATCCAAATCATCTTTTGGATCCTTCTACTAAAGATAAAAATCCTCCACCCTTCTGCCTCACACTCATTGTGGGAAATAAGTTGGTACACAATTGTATTATGGATAGTGGAGCAAACACTACTGTTATGCCTAAAGTAATGGATGATAAGCTAGATTTGAACTATGAGCCACATAATAAAGGCATGTTGTAGATAGATGGAACTCTAACCAAGATGATAGGATTGGTCAAAGGTTTGAAAGTGTTTTTATATGGCTGCCCAAGCTTCCCTATCATGCAAGATATTGTGGTGGTGGACCTTCCAACACACTTTACTATATGCTTGTTTAGGGACTTTATGGCCAAGATAAGAGGATAAATTTCTACTGATTGGTCCTTTATATATTTCAAGACAAGGTATGGAACCAAGTTAAACATAAGGACTCAGCCCTTAACAAGGTTCCACATTGAGCCATACTTGGAGACAATGACAAATTAAAATTGTCTAATCAGCAAAAAGGAAGAAACAATCCTGAATAGTGAAACATCTCCTCTTGAAGGTATTTATAACCTCTATCTTTAAAAGTAAAACACTGAAACACATGGCATTTATCCTTACACTTTCATTAAGGAAATTGGTTTGGGAGTTTACTGCATGCATGAGGAGAATGTCCCAATTCCTTCACTCACCAATGAGGATCATGAGCTTGATGATGTGTGGGAAATATTATTTGATAGTTCAAGGAGAAAAGTAGGTGAAAGATCTGGTGTCATGTTGGTTTCCCCATCAAAGAATTATTACTACTCTTCTTATAGGTTTCACTTTAGTTGTACTTGTAATGTGGTAGAATATGAAGGCTTAGTTCATGGTTTCCAATGGACAAAGAAGAGAGGAATAAAGATTTTGAAAGTCTATGGAGATATTGAGCTGGTCATTCATCAAGTGATAAGTCAAGATACAGCCAAGAACCCCTTGCTCAAGTCCTACAAGCATAGGGTATGGGATCTACTTGAATATTTTGATGCCTTCAACATCTAGCCCATACTAAGAGACTTGAACAAGCACAGTGATAGATTGGCTGCAATATGAGCACATTTTGACTCAGATGTTGATGTTGAACAAGAGAAGGATCAATCCCATATCAAGATCATTATGAGACCTTCCATTTTGGATAATGAAGTCTCATGGCAAGTGTTTAAAACTAATGAACACATTGCACACTTCTTGTAAAACGAGGTAAGTTTCTCTTCAAGAAATAAAAAAAAGTTGCATGATCATTATGAATATCAAATTATACAACTAAAGAAAAATAAAACACCTAAGGAGATGATTACCTTGGAAATTATCTTCAATGAGGGTGATCAAAAGAAGAACCAAAGAATGAGCCTATCAACAAAAGAAGAGAATTATGAGAGAGTTTTTATTTTCAAAGACAAACTTTTGAAGATTGGCAAGGTTTGTTCTCAGCTAGAAAGGTAAGATTTTATTACATTATGCAAAGAGTTTCATGACATCTTTGCCTAGGAGTACAATGACTTGAAAGTATTTGATCCAAGTATATCTCATTACATGATTGAGTTGGAACATGGAGCTAAACCGGTAAGACAAAATCAAAGGCCTATCAACCCTAAGGCAGAAGAACTCATGAAGCAAAAGCTGACCAAATTGATTGAGTCTAAGATTATCTTTCCTAACAAGCACTCAACTTGGGTAGCTAACCTTGTGTCATTTCTAAAGAATAATGGAGAAATTAGACTTTGTGTGTATTTTCATGATCTAAAAAAAGTGTCTCTTAAGGATCATTATCTACTCCCTTCTATGGAACAAATTTTGCAAGTTGTTTTAGGTTCTCAACATTTCTCACTTCTTGATGGTTATTCAGGGTATAATCAAATATTGGTAAATGAAGAAGATCAATTCAAGATAGTGTTCACCACCAAGTGGGGGACCTTTGCCTATAATAAGATGTCATTTGGTTTATCCAATGATGGAGCTACATTTCAAAGGGCAATAGACATGGATTTCAAAGGTTTCATCAATAAGTTTTTGCTTGTTTACCTTGATGATATAACCATTTTTTCAAAAGATGCTACTGATCATATGGGACATCTAAGGCAAGTGTTTGAGAAGTGTAGAGAGTATGGTATATCCATCAATCCAAAAAAGTGCATATTTGCTATCCATGAAAGTAAGCTTTTGGGTCATGTTGTTTCAAAAGAAGGATTATCTATTGACCCTAAAAGGATTGAAGATATTCTAGGCTTGGATTTGCCTCAACACAAGAAATGACTACAAAGTTTATTGGGAAAAATAAACTTTGTAAGGAGTTTTATCTCAAACTTTGTAACTATAGTAAAGCCTATCATATCCATGATAAAAAACAACCAAGTTTTTACTTGGATAAAGGAAGGTAAAGGCAGCTTTGAGGTAATCGAGCAGGTAATTACAACATCTCCCACTCTCTTAAATTTGAATTTTGCTAAATATTTCATTATTTATACTTTTTCTAACCTTGACACAATCTTCAACTATGCTTATGCAAAAGAATGATGAAGATGTTGAGCAGCCAATTACTTTCTTTAGCCAAGGCTTAGAAGACTACAAAGTGAGATATTCTTTTGTTGATAAGTAAGCTTTAACCATAATTAGATGATTGAAAAAGTTTAGACATATGGTTTCCAACAACAAGATCCATGTCATGATCTCTCATCCTAACACCAAGGAGTTTCTCTTAAGCAAGGATCTTAATGAGAAGAGAACTAGATAGATTATGAAAGTGATGGAATATGACATTAACATCAAGGTAACTAACTCGGTAAGAGGAAGAGGTTTATGTGAGTACTTATCTTCCAACTTTCAAGAGCCAAAAGTGCAAGCCTTGGTAGATCAAGTTCAAGACTAGCCAACTGATTAAATGCAAAATCAATGTTGAACACAAGACATCATTAGTTTTATTCAAAATGTTGAGTGTTCCAATGGCTTAAAAAAATCTCAAAGAAGGTATTTTAGACTACAAGCTATTGCTTACTATCTTATGAATGGCATTCTCTTTAAGAAAGATGGAGTAATGTGTTGCTAAGATGCATTAACAATGACCAATTTGATATGCTACTAGAAAAGTTCCATAATGGTGCAGATGGTGGTCACTTCTCTCCTAGAAAAACTACAAAAATAATGAGATCTGATTACTATTGGCCTAGTCTTTTTAAGGACAATTATCATTGGGCTAAGGTTTTTACTCAATATGCTTTCTTTGTTGGAAAACAAAAGTTTGCTACTCTTCTATTGAGTCCTATCCAAGTGGACCGACATTTAATGCAATGGGGCCTTGACTTCATTGGCATGATCAAACCTCTATCAAGTGTTGGAAACAAATGGATATTGGCTACTACAAACTACTTCACAAGACGGGTAGAGGCTGTTGCTTTAAATGAAGCAAATGAAAATGCCATCATAGAGTTCTATGAAAAAATTATAACAAGGTTTGGAGCTCTTCATGTCATCATCTTAGATAATTCACTTTCTTTCATAAGTGCTAAAACTTTTGATTGGGAAAAAAAGAGTGGAGTTCATTTGAGTACCTCATCCAACTACTACCCTCAAGGTAATGGATTGGCTAAGTCTACCAACAAGAACCTCATCAAGATCATTAAGAGGATGTTGGAAACCAATTAAAGAGCATGGAATAACAAGCTAAAGGTAGCCTTATGGGTAGAAAAAATCACTCCCAAGAAGTCAATTGGTAATTCTCCCTATGTACTTGTCTATGGGAGAGAAGCTAGGTTGTCCATATCACAAGAGATCCCTACCTTGGAACTTGCACAATAAATGGAATCACTTGAAAAAACTCCCATGGAGGTCAAATTGACAAAATTAATGTAGCTATAAGAGGTAAGAGATGATGCACACAAAGATTTGGAACACCATCAAGTTCTTATGAAGAAATCATTTGACTAAAGGGAAAGGGCAAGAGTGTTTAAATAAGGCGAATTAGTCTTGAAATGGGATGAAGATAGAGCAAAACTAGGCAAACAACAAAGTTTGATACTTTGTGGAGTGGTCCTTACATAATCAATAAGTGCAAGCAAATAAAATCCTTTTAGCTGTCCAAAATGGATGGAGAAGAGCTACTTATTCTAGTGAAAGTAATCTATTTAAAGCCTTTCTTTTGCCCCTTGTTGGCCATGTCTTTTATATACCTTATTTTGGCGTGTTTCCTTTGTTGTGTTGTTTTACCTAAGTACTTTGGAGCACAACATTTCCATTTTAGGTGTTTGCTTTCCTTTTTGTTGGCTATGCATGTGTCTCTCCAACTTGTGTGTTCAACCATGGTTTTTTATTTCAACTCTTGTTTACCTTTCATGACTCCATGCCCGATGGAAGGATTTAGGTGACTGGTCTTATAACATAGTGGGCATGTCTCCCTTGGAAATTACTAGAATGTTGACCATTTTCTAAATGACCAGTTTGTGTTTTCTCTTTGGCTCTTTTCATTTCTCCCTTGCTTATTTTATGTGTTTAGTCACTTGCTTAGTTGTTTGTCTTTTCCCTTCAGCCTCTCCTGACTTGGGTTCTTCTCCCTTGTTCTTGGTTTTTTCCCTTTGCCTTGTTTGCCTTAGCCTTTCTTGCTTTGTTTTTCCCCAAAGTGCCCTTTGGAAAAGGTTCTGAAGGGATACTTCCCTTCTAAGTGCCCTTCAAAACTTTTTTGAAGGGCCTTTCTTGCCTTCCCTTCCCCCCAAGTGTCCCTTCAAATTTTTTTGAAGAGCACTTTTTTGTCCAAGTGACCCTTCAAAAAAGTTTTGAAGGACACTTTTTCATCTAAGTGTCCTTTCTAAACTTTTTAAAAAGGCACTTGCCTTGTCCTTTCCTCCAAAGTGACCCTTCAAAAAAAGCTTTGAAGGGCACTTTTTGACCAAGTGTCCCTTCAATTTTTTTCTGAAGGGGACTTTTACCCATTTTCTCCAAGGTTACCCTTCAAGATTTTTCCTGAAGGGCCCTTTGTCTTTGGAAATGCCCTTTGGAAAAGTCCCAAAGGTCCATTTCCTTTGTAAATTCCCTTCAAAATTTTTTGAAGGGACCTTGGGCATTTACCCAGGTGTCCTTCAAAACTTTTTTGAAGGATAATCTCCCAGGTGTCCTTCAGGAAAAGTTCCCAAAGGAACTAGTTGTTACCCATAAGCCAAAATTCATGAAGGAATTCCTTCAAATAAATTGTCTAAAGGAATTACTTTGGGAAAATTTCTCAAAATAATAATCTTGACCTAGATGGATTATCATGATGTGTCATAGGACATCAAATTTGATGTAAAAAACTAGCCATTAGGATTCAAAGACATGACCTACCATAGGACATCAAATTTAGGGTGGCCAACTAGCTATTAGGTTCACATTGGTGACATGCCATAGGAAATCAAATTTAGGGTGGCCAACTAGCCATTGGGATTCAAAGACATGACGTACCGCAAGACATCAAGTTCATGCCTAAAGTCCTCAAATAAGAAGTGAAGTCACTAGGAAAACTTGAATGAATATGTAGTGTAAATCAGGTTTCCCAACATGCTTAACTTATGAATTTTATATGCAAATAACCTTAAAGAACCTGAAGGAGCAAGCGAGGAGTAGAAGGACTCAAAAAACCTAAAAGGGTCTTAAGAAAATAAAAATTGGGTTTTAAAAAGTTCTTTGATTATAAAATTTTATAAGTATAAGCAATCAAAAAACCCAAAAGAGTAAGGATAGTGCAAATCAGGTTTCCCAACATGCTTAACTTATAGGTTTTATAAGTAAAGCCATTTAAAAAACCTGACTGGGTCTACAATGTAAAACATGGAAGCTTTTAGGGAATCTAAGGTTTACAGTAGCAATCCAAGCCATTTCTTATGGAGGGTCATCTCACCATTGGTTTTGCAGTGATCTTGGTCATTTCAAGAGGGCGAATCAAAGAGAAGGATAAAATCCAACTAAATGAGAGAGCAGCTAGAATACGTTTCACTAGGATGACAATGTAAAAACCATTTTGGAGACTTCTATTTTGGCACCCTTGAGCTCTTTATTCTCTCCCTTTTTTAATATATAAATAGGACCCTTGGGATCTTGTTTTATCATCCATAGATAGTATGGTGAAGCCCTACTAGAATGTTCTACCATTTTCTTACCTTTGAGCAAAGAAGCATAAGTCTATTTTCTTTCTAAGTTTTGGGCATTTGCCTAGGCATGCAAGAGACACAGAGTGACAACAAGTGATGTTTTATCCTTATATTCTCTATCCTTCATGATTTTGAGCAAAGAGTTGATCCAAAAATTCATGTAGTGTGCATTCTAGTTGTATGAGATTTTGTACATGTGTAACCCTTTTCTAGACTATACAAGTTGTCTTTCTAGTTATTTACCTCATGTGATCTCATTCATTTTGTCTCTACATTGAAATACTTATGTTGGAATCTTCTAGAGCTTGAGGTAGAGACTATATTCTATTGTATTGTGTATAAGTATAGGGCATATATGTGGATACTGATTCTTGGTGTATCATATTTTTAGACTATGCTTTTCATTTATGCAAACTTCTGACTCTTTTCACTCATACAAGCTAGTTTAATAGTTTTATTGCACAAAACAAGGATAATACAGGGAGCTATCCCTTTAAACTTAGAGGTTAATTTCCACTTATAGGCACACCCATATGCCTAGAAATGTCCCAACATTGCCCAAATCTAGAGGATGCCTAAATATCCCTCTTCTAGGGTGCAATATTGGAGACAACAATTCCTTCTCAAGATTTATTTATGTGTTGACTCTATGCTTACCATAGATTTGATTTTGTAAGATTGATTGCACATCATTGATCTTGGATGTTGAATTGTTGACCCCAACCTTCATCATAGATCATTAATTAGGATTTGTAAACTTGAATGCATATTGTTAATCTTTGATTTGAATAACTTTGACTTGTTGACTTTAAGATAGCACCCACATACCATCCATCTCCCTTTTAAGCTCTTGATATTTTGCCACTTGGTATCTTTGCATTTAATTAATACCCATGAATATTAAAATCAAAGGAATAAGCACTCGAGACATATAAAGACTTAAGATAAATTTTAGACCAAGTTTTTGATGAATTAATAAATTCAATTAAGACTTAGGTTAAAATTGAACTAGAACTTAGAATATAATAAAGAGGTTAAAATTGAACTAGAACTTAGGATATAATAAAGTGACCTGATGAAAATATGAACCCATTTAATATTAACTTAACCAAAATATTTAGACTAAGGTTTTTAGCATTATTTAAACTAAAATTCAATCAATCAATAAGAGACCAAATTAACATTTGATTGTAAAGCTAAAAACATTTATTTATTCAAATTAAAGTCCATTGAACTTGTAACATGGAAACACATGCACCAAATGTTAGCAACATTAGAGGAGATCAAATGAAAAGTATGTGCTAACATGTTAATGTAAGCTAGATCAAACATGATATTCAATAATGAACTTTGATCAAGTTGATTGTCCAATTCATAGCATAAATTTATAGAATATAAACAAGGGTCCTCAATTTTTATAAATGGGGGACCTCAACAAATGGTGATTTCTAGAGGAAACATTGAAAAATGTTAGAATTTAGATACTCTTGATTTAAATTAATAACCAGACAAATCATTCCACATGATCAAGTACCATTATTAAGATCAGTTTATAATTAAAACAAGGCTTACACATATATAATAAATATTAAATATCAAAAATCAGTCATGTTGTGTGTGTGCTTTGATTGATTTATGAATTATCATGGGATTTAGAGAATAACTTCTAGATTTTATGACATTAATCACTAACATATACTTGTAGCATATTTAGATATTCATTATTAATCATGTTTTATGAAGAAGGGAAGGATTAGGCATTGCTCTACTACTAGCTAGGCATCCATATCCCCAATAGATATACCTTTGGCTCCACTCTAGGCCTTGTTCCATTGCCATCCAGGTGCCCATAACCCTAGCAGAGGTTACCCGAATCACCTTTGCTTAGAAAGATTTTGGATTTTCAATGAGGCTCTTATTTTTTTGTAATTTTCAAGTAAATTTAGCTTTCCAAAAAAGGTTGAGAATTAGAATTATCCAAGTTTTTTAGGATTTTATCAAATGTTTGATTTTTAGACAATCATCCTTGGTCATAGACTTCATCCCAAGAAATAATGTTCTTTAAGTTCTAACATGACTTTGTCCTGATAATTCAAAATTTCACTCAAACATATGCAATCCTCATTAAAATCAAACTTAGATCAGAATAAGGTTTAAGATTTTAAGGAAAAATTAGCCTAGATATCAATCTTTACCAATTTATTAAAATCATAACTTCAAGCTCAAAATTCTAAAATCCATGATCAACTAATTTTTAAGAGTCATACCTACATTCATGAATTGAGAAGTTATCTTGAGTATTCAGATGGATTGGAACTTGAAAACTTGTTTTGAAAAAGACTTATTAAAATTAAGGAATAAAGCAAAAGAAAACAAACACACTATAGGAAAAATAGACAACAAACAGACAAATATTCACAAACACTATGCACAAATAAGGAAGATGAAAATAAACTAATCTAAGCCTACCTCTACTAACTCTAACTAATATTAAAAATTACTCCATGAAGACTTGAGGTGAGATAATAAAGAAATAGTGATTGAGGTATTTCCCATTAGTTGGAAAAGTGAACTATGTTCCATACAAGTATTTAGGATTAAAGTCATTGTCTCCCAATGTCTCAGTAATTTGGTAAGGGCCAATCAACAAAAGAGTGAATTTCCCATGTTTTCCTTTTGGCTCAACTAATTTATCCCATAGGAGAACTACGTCTCCCTATCTAAACACCTTGATATTTGAATGCTTATCAAACCATCTTTTGATAGTGGTTTGATGTCTATTGAAGTTGGAAAATGCTTCTTCCCTTACACCCTCCATTTGTATGATATCAAGCAACCTTCAATTAGAAAACTTTTGATCTTCTTCCATATACTCCTACATTAAATTTTAAGTTGGTAGTTTGATATTAATTGGAAATAATAGTTCTTAAACATATACTACTAGAAATGGTGATGATTATAGAGATTGCTTCACTCTATTTCTATCTACCCACATAGCATATTTGAGAAATTTATTCCATGTTCTTGGTTGTTGAGTTGCAAACTTTTTTTTATAGATTTCATCAAATTTTTGTTTGTTGAATATAAAAATCCATTACCTTGAGGGTAATCATTTAATGAAAACTCAAGAATTATGTTGTTATCATAGGCACACTCAATAATTTATATAGATATAAAGGATAATCCATTGTCACAAACTAATGATACTAGTGTCCCAAATATTGTGCAACTATCCTCTTCTAAGAACTTGACATCTTTATGCTTTGTTACCATTGCCTCTATCTATCTTGTATAATAATCAGTAGTAGTAAGAACATATCTATGTCCATTTGAATAATTATGGTTAATTACCTCTATGAATTCCAAACCCCATTGAGAAAAAGGTTTGTCAATCAAAACTACCTTCAATGGCATAACTACGTTTGGTTCTTTTGTGCTAAAGCTCTGACACTAATGACATTCTCTAACATGCTTGTGAGCATATTTGAAAATTTTTGGCCAATAGTATCATACCCTTAGCATATTGTAAGATGTTTTTAAATAAGGGTGTCCACTCATAAGCTTCTCATGAAAAGTATTGAAGATTTTAGTTGCTTTTCTTTTGAAACACATCTTTAGTATATGCCTTGATAATTATTTCTATAAAGTATCTCATCTTTGATCAATAAATGAGATAATTTTAGCCTCAAACCTCTTCTTTACTCTTTGATCATTCCTATAGGATAAGAACTAGTGATTAGTAAATGAATGATTACATAATACTAATCATTTGGTGGAAATTATTATTGATTAACTTGCATAATACTCAAACTAGGATTAGTGTTAGCAATCTATTGAATCAATCACTGACACCTTACCAATTTGGTTGTTTTCATCTCAAGATCATACTCTTGGTGTATATACAACCACTTACCTCTTCTCTCTCCCAATTGACATTGACTTAACATAAGCTTGGTAGCAGGATCTAGTGATATAACATACACTTTATTCCTAAGAATATAGTGTCTAAAATTTTTAACTACCTTAACCAAAGCATATTATTATATATCAATTACATAATAATTTAACTCAAAATTATTAAAGTTTTTACTTATAAATGTAATTGGATGATCACATTTATCTATTTTCTGAGTCAAAATAGTTGTAATAGTATGACCAAAAGCAAAATAATAAAGACAAAAATCTTTTGTGAAATTGGGACTTATCAACATAGGTGCCTGTCCTATTGCTCCTTTGATATCCTTGAAGGATTTTTTTATTTATTCCTTCTATATGACCTTTAAATCCTAATTTATCATGTAGTTTAGTGGTTTCACAATCTCTGCAAAACCAGAATTGAATTTTATCACAAGATTAATTTCTCCAAACATAGACTTAAATTCTTTTCTAATGTTTAGGGGTTTTATCTTAAATATGGAATTAAATATATTAGGATATATATAAATCCCATCTTTAGTTAAAACATGTTCTATTAATTTCTCTTCTATAACATAAAAATGCTTTTCTTAGGATTAAGGGAAATTCCATACCTTCTACAACATTTCAATACATGCCTTAAATGCATAATATGGTCTTCCCTATTTTTATAAAACATAATTAGATCATCCATATATATGATGATGGACTTACCTATGAGACCTTGAAAGTCATGGTCCATATCTCTTTGAAAAGTTGCTCCTACATTTATTAGTCTAAAAGACATTATTTTATAAGCAAAAGTTCCCCATTTTGTTGTAAATGCAATCTTCATTATGTCCTCCTTGTTTAAAAGTACTTGATTATAACCCGAAAAACCATCTAAGAAAGACATCATAGTAGAACCACTAATAATTTGAATGACATGCTCAAGGGAATGTAAAGGAAAATTATCCTTTTCTAAATATTTGTTCAAATTTCTAAAGTCTATGCATAATCTAATTTATCCATTCCTCTTTCTCTTTTTAACTGGTACTAAGTTAGATACTTAGGTATAATGTCTAATTGAAAATATTATTTTTGCATCTAATAGCTTCTTGACCTCTTTATATATTAATGGTTCTAAAATAGGATTGATTGGTCTTTGCTTCTATCTAAAAGGTTTACAATCTTCTTTTAATGGAATGGTATGGGTAATGACTATAAGATCAAAGATATTTAAGTCTTCATAAGACCATGTTATAACATATTTTTACTTGGTCAAAAACTCTTTAGCCTTTCTAGATTCTATGTTTGTACAATATGTACCAATATTTACTAGTTGGGTTTGACCTAAGTTCCTAGGTCAACTACATTATAATATTTTCGTTTCACCTTGGGAACTTTAATAGTTTTAGCTAGTTTATCTATGTCAAAAAATATTTCTAAGGTAATCATACTTTTGGGAATTTTGTTGTCATTCAATTGAATAATCTTGTCATCAAATTTATCTTTATCAAGACAATTTTCATTGACCTCATTAATAATACAAGACTCAAATACTCCTAAGTTGTTCATGAAATATAAGATCTATTGATCATCACTAAATACTTTAAAATGTTTGATATTGTTAGGAACTAAGGGACATGAAACTAAATCAATGATAAGGTTTCCTAGTTTAAAATCTTGATTTGGCATAAGATTGGCTACAACTAAGGCTAGCTCATCAACAAGCTTATTCTCTTCTCTAGGAATTGAAATAATGTTAAAGGAATCAAAGTAATCAATCAATTCCCATACTCTAAACTTATATTTATTAAGATAATATAATTTGAATTGGTGCTTACTCTGAACTTGATTAATGACTAATTCAGAATCACCATACACTATTAGTTCTTTGACTTTGTGTTTGATAGAAAACTATAATATTAAGATTAATGCTTCATATTCTACTAAATTATTCATGCAAGGAAACTAAATTTTGTAAGAAACAACATATTATTTTCCAATGGGATTGATTAAAACTACTCCTACTTTAGATCTATATTTACATCTAGCACCATCAAAATATAATTTCCACAGTCCAAGCATAACATGAGAGTCTTTAGAGTTACATACCTAAGGAGTGTCAAGAGTGTAAAATATTAAATTAGAATTGACCATGTTTACATTTTCATTTAATGTATTATACTCAGTGATCATGCATTTCATCTTTGGTTCCCTTTCAATTCAAATTTGATTAGGAATTCCCTTCCATGGTAACCACACATGAGAATAGTCAGTTGACATGTATCCATTCAAATATTTGGTCCAATCCCTACTAAGAAACATACCATAAACATATATAATGTCCATAACTTAAATATCTATGAATTGATACACTCTTGGCTCTGAATTAAGTTGTATATGCACATTTAACAATTCACCAATCACTTTAATTCTTGATTTATCTAATTGAGTAACTACTCTAGTAGACTTAATAAGAGTTAAATCAAGTTTTTCACAAATACCATTTGACATGATATTTGCATAGGCACTAAAATAAATTTAAAAATTATGCAAGTTTTTACCAAAAAATCTCATTTTTAGTAAGAAATGTGGAACCTCTACTTTGTTCTTATACATCACTACATTAACAATTGCAGCCTTTTATGATTTACTAGGTTTTTTGGATAAAGATTCAAGCAACAAGTCCCTTTGTTTAGTTATTTGAGTCAATTAATGTAAAGTGATATTATATTTAATATTATTCATATCCTCAACTATGTTATATCCACTCCTAGAAAAAGAAATAGATGCATCAAAATTATTTTTAGTGTTACTTCCCTTTGGAAGCTCTAGATTATTGTCTACTATAGGATCAAGAGGACTATCAATGTTGTTTGGTGGAGTTGAACTTGTTAATGATTGATTTTTTTCTCTATTCCTTGATGGATAGGTCTTCTTTAAATACTATTGAAAATCATGAATATCTTCTGGAGTATCCTTAGTTTCATTCTCATCTTGGAATGGAAAATCAAAGGTTTTCATAATCAAAGTTGTGTCAGCAGATTTAGATGCCTTTAAAGAACCAGATGTACCCATATCATTATCTTTGTTAGGTACACCTTCAAATTTATCTAATTCATCTTGAAATAATTCAAAACCATTAAAAAATTCTATAAAATCCAATTCAAGATGCTTTGAAGTATTATGAACTCTATAATAATAAGCTAAAGCTACATCACAGATTTTAATTTCAAGAATGTTCTTGTTTGAAGATGACTCATTGTTGTTGTTATTACCATTGTGAAACCTATTTATTGGTCTATAAAATTTTTGATAAGAATAATTTCTATTAGAATTTCCCCAGTGTTACCTACTTATTTTTGTAACTGAAGGAAATTAGTGCTCAATTTTTGAACCATTTTTAATATAGAGTCATTATCATTCTTAGGTGCCTTTAAATTATGAACTTAAGTACTAACGATAGATATTTTCACCATATCTCTTTGATCTTGTGGATGAAATCCACTTGCAATGTTATGTAAGAATCCTAGGTTTTGACCAAGATGAACATGACTCAAAGGTAATTGGTTTAAAACTAGAGTTTGATTCAAAGTGGGGATGTTTTAGTTAGCATTTGGAATGACATTCAACATACGAAAATTAGGATTGACATTTAGAATATCATATGATAATTGACCTTGGGGTTGCATTTAATCACTAATTTTTATAGCTTTAGCATAGGCCAAGGCTAATGCATTTATAAATCCAAAAAATCTTTTTAGAAATATAGAAGTCATTGGATGTAAAGCATCCTTATAAATTTCTAAAGCTAAATATTCATTAGGTCTATAGGGAGCTATAGTTATGATAAACATATTTTGGAATATAGCATTAAAATCTCTAATGGTTTCACTTGAATCTCTTTTCACCATAGTGAATTGTTGATAAAGGACATAAGGACTGATGACCTTTCCAAAATGAGCAATGAAAATACTATTTAAATCATTCTAATTGACATTGTAGTCTTCAGGAAGGTTTAGAAAAAAATCATATGTAACATCTTTGAAAGGGAAAGGGAACAATATATGAGTAACATATTCATGAATGAAATTCAACAACCTTAAAACAACTTTAAAACATTTTATATGTTCTTCAACAGTAACCACATCTGTAGGATTGAAATAAGGTAAGTATTCATCATGACTTCTAGGTAAGTCATATACCTGACCAAACACATTGATGGAAGATACACCTAACCACACCATACCTTGATAAGGATTAAACACATGAGTATGACAAATAGGTGAAGTGGGTTGGAATTTAGAAACCCTATGCTTACCTTTATTTACTCTTGTTTTCCTATGAATCTCTAAAGAAAGAAGAGGTAGTCTTGTCTCAGACCTCGACCTATTTATTATTATTGGTAGTTCAAACTTGTAAAATTTATATCCTATTCAAAACACAACAAAACAACCCTATCTTTTCAAAGATAAATGATCTTTAATAAAAATTTAAGCAACCTTTGCAAGTAACAACTCAATTCTTACAAATTTTGAGAAAAATTTGTATATAACAATTCAATTCTTTCAAAGAATGACTATATTCAATTTAATCAACTTAAATATACCTCCAAACTTATGAATATCAATGATCTTTACACATAATTACTATCACAAACCTTGAATATGTTGATCTTACAAATCTTAAATAATCTTTGCAACAATCTTATGTAAATCTTCAAAGAATAGCTATCTTTAGATAAATAAGCCTAAAGACTAGTCTAAAACCATGAATATTAGTGATCTTTACACAATTAATCTAAGAAAAACACAATTATACAAAGGATCAACTGATCTCTAAATAAAATTCACTAAAATTAGCTAAAATACTTTAGATTCACAAAGATTTAGCTTAAGAGGACCTCCTTTTAGAACCAGTGAAACCCACCATTGATGTGCGTAAGTGTACCACAGGGTTTAAAAAGTGTTTAAAACACTTCTTATTTAAATATTAGAAGAATATTTTGCATGAGTTGTTGGTTGTGATCTTCTTGAGATCTATGGTAGAATAGCAACAAGGCTATATAATTGTTTCACAAAATAAAATGTAATTGGTTGTTGGGAGCAATCATGACCTTTACGACTGCTTGTGAAAGATGAAAGTATTATGAACTAAGTATGGTGAATGATGATCAAAACCTAAAGTTTAAAACCTAAAATATCATGCATATTGACAATGAAAAGATAAACTACAGTGATTTGATCAAAATAAAGAGAAAATATGAATGGTAGGGTAGAAAGAAAGTTGTTTCTGATCTTCAGTTTAGACATTATGAAAAATCTTGAATTTCATCAAAGTCATGCAATCAAACTAGGATATGACATGAAATAGACAAAGGCACAAATATTATCATATACCAATCATTTATCTATTTTTTTTTATATAATGCAAATAAGAACTCAGATTCACTTTAAGATTTTACTTCCACAAGAAATTAACATTAGCACATCTTCAAGAAAATCACTGTAAATGAAGTGAATCTAAATTATTTCAATCAACCTAGCATAAACACAAATTAACAACTCTTAATTCACACATACACAACTAAGATTCATATAATAAATTCAAATCTCAACATTAAACTAGATGTTTGAGAAAGTAGCCATGATAACAAAATACACAAACAAATATGAGATAATCTTTACAGAGTTTCCTTGCTTGCATTAATTTGTTCCAAATTTACAAAGTAGTTTTTTCCTATAAAACTCCATCCTTATTTACAATGACAATACCCCCTTTTATATAAGACTAATGAGGTATACCAGTCAGTCATATCAAATGATAATTGAATAAACAACATTCTAGAATCAATCACCTTTTCTAGTGTGACTAACCTATAAATAATGTACTTTACAAGTTGCACACACTTTTACAAAATTGAATATTCCCTTTTTAAATGATTTTACATTATTCTTAAAAAATAATATGCTAAGTCAACAAATTTGACTTTGATATGTTTTTGTTGTTGCCATATTTTGCCTTTACTCTAGGATCTTCATTGCCTTATCATATTATTCATCAACCAATCTAATGTTGATAATTGGCTCCATGAAAATCTCTTCTTCTTGATATGAAAGGTCCTTTATTGTAAAATTCTTATAATAACCAACAACAATCAAGTGATACTTCCTTGGGCCTAGTTACCACCTATCCTCCATTTTTGGCCTCTATTCAATCTAGACTCAAGTCTTATGTTGTGCTCCTTCAACCTTCTAGTCACTTCAAAATATGAGGATGCCTTGGTGTATATAAGATCAAATGCACTAGGATCATTCTCATATAGCACATTTAAGATACCTTTGAGCCTTAAATTTTATTTTACCCTTTTGTAAGGGTTCCATTATCTAAGATCATCCATCTATAGGTTGAAAGACAACCTAGCTTTGATGTGGACTCAACATGATCCCACTATCTAAAAATAATCTTACTAATTGTCATAAGGAAACTATGTAGGAGTTACTTCCTCTTGGTTTTACAAAATCCATATATCCCATTGAAGAGCTGGTAGGCCACTAGTTGTTATGCTAATTTATCAGGTACATGGATTAAAAATTTGAGAGGGGCATGTTGGGTTCCTTCAATCCTTAAGACTATGTAGTCAAGATATAACCATATGTCTCTTATTACTTCAATAGAATTTTTGATTAAAGGGATCACTCTTGTTATAGGAAGACCATTAATGTCTTCACTCAATATAGGATAAACATGTTAGAGGTAAAATCACTGAGAGGAGGGGAGTGAATCAATGAGCCTAGAAAATCCAACTTCAATTTCAATCTTCCAAATTCTTAATCAATTACCACAAGCATCCATGAAGCATACACATTATTCATAACAATGAGCAAGAGAGATAATAGAAGATCAAGCAGATAACACATGACATATATGGGAGACCCTATTGGGGGATAAAACCCACTAAAACATATAATTGGACTAATATCCTATAATAACAAGAACCAATTTAGACCATCTACAACTGATCAAGGAACTACCATTTCATATTTAGTGAGACTACAATCCTACAAGGTGCTACCACCCCTGTCTAGCTAAGCTATAAAAAAATATATACCTTTAGCAAGTTTCACCTTGAAAGGAGGTTGAAACCCCCTATATTTTGAGCTTCCATAACAACACCTATGAATACATCCACCTTTGAACTGATGTCTTCAACACTTGATGATGGACCTTTGATTATCACTCTTCTCCTTTGCTCACACTCAATCTACAAGAGCATTATATTGCCAATAGAATTATGACCTACAAGTCATAAAAATAGTCCTCAATATATTATTATATTAAAATCATTCACTAGGCACCCACCCTTTCCTTCACCTCACAAAACTATGCTCTCAAATGCAAATTCCACCCACAAGTCTCTCAAGTCTAGAAACTATCACATTTGGTTTCACTATATATAAAACATTCATGATTATAAACATCTTTTTCAGCCATTAGGAATGACTTAAACATTAAAGAATATATAATATAAATACATAACTCAATACAATCTCCATAGGTTGGCCATAACATCTATGGTTCATTCTTAATCAGCTACACCTTTCAATTAGGCCCTTGTATCCCTTATAGGTCTCATTGAGATGTATTCACAAATTTAGCACAACATCAAGAAAAAAAAGAAAATATGACCACTTATAAATGCATATCTACACTCCACATATCCCATTTTTCATTTTAAAATTATCAAAGTTATCATTGCACTCTTATGTGCAAGCTTAATCAACTCAAACATTAGCCTTGTTCATAAGGATAACATGAGCGAACGTACAATCAACTTCTTAAGAATTTTTCATAATAAATATAGATTGATCACATATCCAAAATGAATAAAAATTGTCCTAATGGAGTATAAAACACTCTTAAATAGCTAAGTCATCATGAAACATTGAAACAACATCAACACAAGCTCAATTATCCTTCTCGGATCACTTGCAAAATAAACATGAAAATATAGTCAACTTTGAACCTTCATAACTTTAATTTGACACAATTTCAGACCTTCAAATATATATTTAAATATGTGCCTTGGAGTCCTCTATAAATTTTATTTTTAAAACCATGAGTAGATTCTACATAGATAAAAAATTATGGCCCAAAAACCAGACACTAGTCATTCCTTTATTAAATTCAAATATTTGAATTCAAACGGTCACAGTTAAACCTTGAACACCATGTCCTCATCTCATGTCCTCAATAATTATATAAATAACACACCATTTATATTTTTATAACTTTAAATCATAGTGCACCATTACCCAAATCTTAAACTTCAAACATTTGGCCTCATCTCATGTAATCTTACAATCTTGATCACATAGGCTTCGCCAATCTCTTTGAGATTGTCCTTGCTTTAACAATGAGATACGACTATCACTTTGACCTCTTGAATTTACTATGCACCATTGATATCAATTATTATGAACAAATAATCACCATTTATCTTTTTAATAATCTCAATCTTTATCTGTGCTCAACATTTAAACATCAAACACTTGGCACCATCTCGCTACTTTTGGACATCTTGGAATGAACACGCTCTGTTGATCCTTTTGTATAGAGCTCAATATTTACTCAATTTAAGCATTGAAAAATTTTAACCATTTGAATTAATACTCAACTTATATCTAGATGTATGAAATCCCATGAATTGTTGGATCTCCATCTAGTCCTAATCTTTAACATTGTGTAAAAATGACTATGGGGACCATTGTTTATCTGCTTGGAAGGCCAAATTTGAACCTTAATAAATTTTTATAAATTTAGATGAATGATCTAAAATTTGGACCATATTATCTACTAAAATATTATAATCCAACCATGTGTCAAAATTCTCCTAAAATGTTTGCACATGTGAGATATAACTTCATTAATCTACTCACTTAGATTTCTTCTACCACAAAGCCAACTATGTCAAGAATTGTCTTGGAAGGACAAATTTTCACATGCATATATTTTTATGAACTTAATAACATGACCTGGAATTTATCACATATAAAATAGTTACAAAAATTAACAAACCTATATGATCAACTTCTCCTAAAACATCTACACATGGTAATGGTGATGTCAACAAACTACCTACTCAGATTTTCTACCACTAGACCCAAAATGTCTAGATAAAAAAATGGTCAACTAGATGAAATAAAATCACACACATAATAATTAAAGGCATATAAAAACTATTATAGGACCCATTTCACATGATCAATACTCCATAATCACTCTTAAACATCTATAGCCATGCCAAAACTGAAGATCAACCAAGCCTCCTTCAAGCATACTAAGACAAGCACATTACACACTTTGTCATTATAACTTATACTATTAAGGAACTTAATACACTGACCTATAAACCTCCATGACATCATTTATAACTCTTTAATAATATCCCCCTTTTTATTTATGTCAACACACATCATACAACTCACCTTCCTTTTTTCTCTTTAAGCACTCCTATAATAATAACTTTATCCCCCTTTGAAACAATGAAAAAGTGGGAAAAAAGAGATTATAAGGACCTAAAAATACCAAAAATAGGAAAGGACCATGTTATAAAAATGATTCAAACTCCCCATTACCTTAAGACTACCTTTTCTTGTCTTGACAACTTCCTTTTGCTCCATGCCAACACTCTCTTCAACCAAGCACTGAAACCAATGAAGATAGGACACATAAAAACACTAAAATATGATGGAAATCACCAAGAAAGATGTAAGGACTCCCCCTAATATTTTTGAGCCATTTCACCTTTTGAGCATCTTTAGATCTCCACACACCATGAAAAAGCACTACACAAGCTTACTAGCCTTCTCTCTCAAGCTACCTCAAGAACCACCAAAAGAATTTCATGCCACTTACTAAACAAAAAACATGATATAAATCAACTTGAGAACTCTCCTTGAAACATACATATGTTTCTCTTTTGTAAACACTGAGAAAAAATATCAAATCTTCATATTAGGCCTGTTTAGACTCCTTGTAGCCCTACTTAGAAATTATAGATCTCACAACTTTCAATAGACACATATTCAAGACCTAAAAATTCATATCTAGATCAATCACATATGAAACCTTAAACACACCAATTTTAAACACTTAAATCAACCTCTGTAATATACTTCCTTCACAAACTAACTTACTAATTAAGCCTACATCTTGACAAAAACATGAATAATTTGAGAACCACAAATATTCAAACCTATATGAAACATGAAATGATAACCCATTTGGCCAAATAAACCTATTAAGAAGCCTTATAATTTAAATCACAAGGCAAACCACTTTTCAAGTAGAGCCTAAAACCCTAGAAAATAAAAAATAAGCAAGGTTAACAAACCTCTTTCTGTTTAACACACACCTCTAAAAATTCTTACACAAATGGAGATAACCATCAAAAAATTATGGAAAAAATGGATCCTCCATATCTTTGGGAACCCATACATCCTATAACCCATTTTAGGACTTGCATACTCTTAAGCACAAACTAGGAAACTTAATAGCAAACAAAAATCTCCAATCTAACTTCAACATACCTTTAGACCACAAAACCACCTAGAACATGCTAGAATAAGGTCAACATAACTTTTCATCAAAAATATCATCTTTAAAAATCACAAATCCTCTTTTTCCACTTGAAAAGACCTTCAATCTAACCTTGTATATTGACCATATACAACTATGAAATCACTTTGACATCACCACAACATATATTCCACCTAGACATACCTACTCCAACTAAAAACACTCATCTCTAGACTTTTAGGACCATGTGAAGAACACCATAACAACACCTACTTCTCCACTGAAAATAATCTCTTAAGAAGCACAGATAGAGACATCCTTTGCACCATAATTCTCTAAAATAAATTTAAGATAGGTTTGGCTCACATCTTCTTAGTAAAAATTGGAATCCTCTTATCGCTATAAGATTTCTTGCTTTTTTTCTTCTTCTTCTCAGTCTAAACTATGACAACTGGTTCAGTTTCTAAATCACTATCCTTTTCTTCTAAAATTAGATTAACAAAACATGGAGACAACATAGATTCATGACATACCTTTTTATCTAAGAAATCCACCTTACAGTTAGGAACCTAATCAATAGGCACTGATAATTGATGTTCTTTGCATTATACATGCTCAACAATGGTAGGATATTCACTTGGATCCATACATACCTTAGGACTAGCTTCAACCAGTACCTTGGTCTTCTCTTTAAGCTTGGTCTCTTCACTCACAACATGAGCATATAATGAGATCCCTTGGCACTCTTGAACTTATAAATCATTCTCCACCATATCAAACAAATTACTTAGACCTACAGTCTCATCATGACTCATACTTACCATCTTTGGCTTCCATGAGTTGACTTTCCTTTTTCTACACTCTAGGATCTAGATTGAACTCATTTTGATTTGATGACCTTTTCTTACAGAATCTAGAAATGTGACCAATCCTCTTATAGTTGTATCAAATAATACTGCTTGATGGAAACACAGTTTGTCTTACCTTATTTGGATAGAAAATTGTAAGGTGCACTTGGTCATGACAAATAAAACAACCTCCAATTTTTGAAGAGGAATCACCTTGTCTAATATTATGTGGACAATGGTTTGTAAAGTGTCCCACATTAAGATAGTTGAAGCACTTAACTTTGTTCACACCTTTTGATTGATGACCCCCATCATAGTTCCATGAACACTCATTTTGAATAGGTCTCTTGCATTCTATAGATCTATGCCAAAATTGATTGCATGTATAATAGTAGCCATTCAAACTTACATACCTCATGGCATTTGACTATCTGATCTAATTTTTATTCAAAGTATGATTGTCCTTATTCACATTAGTCTTCATTTTGTCTTGAGTTACATTTTTTAGTTATTATTTGTATCCAAGACTAGTTCTATTACTTGCATGCTTTTGATCATTAAGAATATTGTCTAGATCACTTGAGCTCTTTTCAAATCTCACAAATGACTTCACCTTATAAGATGTCTTCTCTAACTTAGATTTTAATGACTCATTTTCAATTATATACCTCAAACATTCATCTTATTTGGCTTTTGGGCTTGTAGATATAATTTCCAATTGAAAACTGAGATGTTTGATAATATCTTCATGCTCCTTGGTGTCTTCATTCATTCTTTATTCATACACATTGAATTGCTACTCATAGTCTTTGAGTTAAGAATTCATCTTCTTGTTAATATTATTCTCAATCTTTATTTCTTCAAGATAATTTGTCAATGTAGTCTCATATTCCACCCCATCATCATCATCATATGTATCACTCTAAGTAGACTCCTTTTGATGTGATTAACTTCCTTACTTAGCCATGAAGAGGGATTCATCTTCAATAGTATAATAATCTTCATGATCACACTCTGAGCCACTATCTTCACTCTCATTTGATGAGTTATATTATTTATTGGTGTAGAGACTCTTCGTGTCCTTGTAGAACTTCTTATTATATAACTTCTTCTTATTGTCATATTTTCTAAAACCTTTCATCCTCTTATCAAACTTGTATGTCTTCTTGTCTTCATATTGGCATTCATCATGATCTTCATCATCATGCTTATGAGGGAACTTTCTATAAAAATGTCCTATCTCTTCATAATTAAAGCATTTTAAGGGTAGTTTACCCTTATACTTTCTTGAACCTATTTTCAATTTCCTTGTAAACAAAGAAATCAATTTATCCTCATCAATATCATAAATTTCATCCTCCTTGGGTTTCTTACCTTGGAACTTATTCTTAGGCTTCATCTCTATCTTGAAAGTTTCTTCCTTATTTGGTGGTATATAATCATTCTTCCTCATCTCATAGGGAGAAAGGATGCCATGAAATTCATCCAACTTTAGCTAAGTAAGATCATGAATTTCTTCTATAATAGATACTTTAGGATCAAAATTGAGAGAGAGGGACCTTAATAACTTTTGAGCTATCGTATCCTCTTTGAGGTTCTCTCCAAGACCTCTGATGATGTTCACAATCTCATCAAATCTCTACAAAAATGATGCCACATAATATTCTTCCTTCATCTTGAGAATTTCAAATTTCCTTCTGTGAGTCTATAACTTAGCAATCTTGACCTTTAAATATACTTCATAAATGATCTACATTTTATCCCATATATCTTTAGAATATTTAAAATGGATTACCTTGGTGAACTCAGTCTCTATAAGATCACAAGTGATGTCATTCATTACCTTAGAATTATTCTCAAATAGCTTCTTGTCTATAGTACTAGATGGAGGAGTAAAAGGAACATAACCATCCACAATAGATTTCCATACGTGAAACCCTAGGGACATAATGTATGTCCTCATCCTTGCACTCCAAAAAGAATAATTGGATCCATTTAACATCGGTGCTTGATTAATAGAGAAACCTCCTTGATGATTACCCATATTGTACCTTAGATCACCTTCAAGCTATTAAACTTTTACCAAAGTACCTACTTTGATACCAATTGTTAGAGGTACAATCACTAAGATGGGGGGTGAATCAATGAGTCTAAAAAATAAAAATTAAATTTTAATCCTTTTAAATTCTTAATTAATTATCACAAGCATTCATGAAGCATACACATTATTCATAACAATGAGTAAGAGAGACAATGTAAGGTTAATCACATAATACATGACATATGTGGGAAAACTTATTGGGGGAAAAAAACCCACTAAAACCTATAATTGGACTAATATCCTATAATAACAAGAACCAATTTAGACTAGTTACAACTAATCAAGGAACTACCATCCCTTATTTAGTGAGACTAAAATCCCCCAAGGTGTTACCACACCTATCTAGTTGAGCTACAAAAACAACTAGACCTTTAAAAAGTTTCAAATTACAAGTAAGATGCAAAACCCTATATGTTAAGATTTCACAACAACACCTATGAACACATCCAACTTTGAATTAATGTCTTTAGCACCTAATGATGGACCTCTAATTATCACTCTTCACCTTTGCTCACACTCAATCTACAAGAACACTATTTTACAAATAGAATTATGACCTATAGGTGATAAAAATAGTCCTCAATATATGTTTATATTCAAGTCATCCACTAAGCACCACCCTTTCCTTTGCTTCACAACACTATGGTCTCAAATGCAAATTCCACCCACAAATCACTGTCAAGCCTAGAAACCATCACAATTGGTTTCACTATATATAGAGAATTCATGATTATCAACATATATGTCAACCTTTAGGAATGAATTAACCCTTAAGGAATAATAATAAAAAGACATAACTCAATACAATATTCATATGTTGAACATAACATCTATGGGTTACTCTTAAGCAACTACACCTTTCAATTATGCCCTTGTAGTCCTTATAGGTCTCATGGATACCTATTCACCCATTTATCACATCATCAAGAAAAAAAATAGAGGACCACTTAAAAATGCATATTTATACTCCACACAATCACTTTGCCATTATAAAATGATCATAGTCATCATTTTACTCTTATGTGCAAGCTCAATCAACTCAAATATTAGCCTTATTTATAAGGACACCATGAATGAACATACAATCAACTTATTAAGATTTTCTCATACTCAAGATAGATTTATCACGTCTCTAAAATCACACATATTGTATTAATGGAGTATAAAATACTCTCCAATATCTAAGTCATAATGAAACATAGAAACAACATCAACACAAGCTCAATTATCCTTCTCGGGTCACTTGCAAAACAAACACAAAAACATAATAAACTTTGAACCTTAATAAATTTTACTATACACACTTTCATAACTTAAAATATATATTTCTATATGTACCTTGGATTCCTCTAAAAATTCAAATTTTACACCATGAGAAAATTTTGTATAGATGAAAAGTTATGGCCCAAAAACTAGACACTGGTCATTCTTTTTATAAATTCAAATATTTGAATTCAAACAATCATAGTTAAACCTCAAACACCATGTACTCATCTTGTGTCCTCACTAATTATATCAATAACACACAATTTATATTTTTAAAACATTAACTCATAGTGTGCCACTACCCAAATGTAAAACTTTGAGCATTTGGCCTCATCTCGTGCAATCTTACAATCTTGATCACACACGCTCCATCGATCTCTTCGAGATTGTCCTTGCTTTAATAATTTTAGATAACTATCACTTTGACCTCTTGAATTTAATACACACATTTGATATCAATTATTAAAAAAACCCATTCAATATTTATCCTTAGAAGAATATTGATATTTATCTCTGCTTAATGTTTAAACATCAAACATTTGGCACCATCTCACTGCTTCTAGACATTTTGGAATGAACATGCTCTGTTGATATTTTTATAAGGAGATTGATATTTACCTAGTTTAAGCATTAAAAAATTTGACCCAATTGAATTAATTTGAATTATATATCTATATATATGAACTCCCATGAACCTTTGGATCTCCATCTAGTCCTAATCTTTAACATTATGTAAAAATGACTATGGAGACCATTCCTTATCTGCTTAGAATTCCAACTTTGAACCTCAATAAATTTTACTGCGCTTATATGCATGATATAAAATTTATAAAATATGATATCCTCTCTTAGGATAATCCAAACATATGTCAAAATTATCATAAAACCTTTGCACATGTGAGATATAACTCCGTTAATCTTCTCACTCAAATTTCTTTTTGCCACAGAGCTAACTATGTCACAAACTGTCTTGGAAGACCAACTTTGCACATGCAAATATTTTGATGCACTTCATTTCATGAAATAAAATTTATCACATATTAAATAGGAAAAAAAAAAAACTATATGATTAACTTCTCCTGAAACATCCACACAAGGTAATGGTAACGTCAACAAACTACCTACTCAAATTTTCTACCACTAGACCCAAAATGTCTAGATGAAAACAATGGTCAGCCAAATGAAATCAACTCATACACATAAGCATTAAAAGCATATAAAAACTATTATATTAACATTATAACATTCTCAATACTCCATATTCATACTTAAACATCTCTATCCATGCAAAAATTGAAGATCAACCAAGCCTCCTTTAATCATACTATGACAAGCACATTGCACACTTTGTCATTATCACTTATACTATCAAGGAAATTAATCGACTCACTTGGAAACCTACATGACATCACCATGAAATCATTGATAACTCTCCAAAAAATCATAGTCATAAATAACTTGGATGTGGTCTCTATAGTTATAGATGTGTAATTTGCAGTAGTACTGGGAAACATCTGAGTACCAATGAGAGACCGTTCTCTTTGATAGGGAATATTTATGGTTACACACAAGGAATATATTATATATGACATCATGTAAAAATCAGTCCTCTTCTTATTCTTGATTGCATATATCTATCTATTTAGGGAGATACTGATTATCTAACCTAATAGAAGAACCATTAACTTTTTAATAATGAAATACACCATGGGGACCCACATTGGTTCTACATATGCTATAGTTTCACACCCATAAAACTTATTTATCATGGTCATCACCATAATAAATATAGGTATAAAATTAATCATAAGTATATTCTTAGTAGGGTCCATAATAACCTGGTTACCAAATTCCAACCACATAGCTAGGGTATCCATCATATTGTGCTTCTTAGCCCATAAATTAATGGATGTTAGGTCAATCTAAGGCCTGGGAAATTTTTAGTAAGACTCAAATGAAATTTTTTATATGTAATAAATTTTAATTAGATTATTTTCATTAATCAACATGCCCTTGTATATTTTATCTACTTTGAAAATGGGACCAAGAACATCTATACAATGAAGTACTTTTGGTTTAGTAGTCGCATAGTGAAACCCAGTCATCTGGATTACTAAAATATCATCATAGAGTCTCTTTGATGGGAGGATATTTTATTATTATTTGGTGATGGTTGGTTGGTTCTCAATTATCTATAATAATTTGGAACCATTATTATCCTTTGTGTTCAAATAAGTAACTTCAAATTTTGTGTCCTTGAACACTCGATCCTTGGCATCTGAAGAAAAATACAACTCAACCTCTTTTTTTGAAACATATTTATGAGTCACCATTGCTATAATTTAAATTTAATTATCATTTTATAGATAATAATCCAACTTATTTAACTTAATCATGATGATTCTAGAGATAATTTAGGGCAATCCATATATTTTAGGGCTTTTTGGAGGTTTACACAGGGCTTTAATGGCAACAATCAAGTTTTAAATATGATCTATGATGACTTAGATCACATTTGGATTGCATATTTATACCTTCCACATACTTGGGTCCATAAGATATTTGAATTTAACATGTTATTACTATGTGGCACTACCAAGTCACACTACTCATTTAATTAAAATGTGACCATTATCTCTTGGACACGTGTCATCACCTCATACAATTATAGATCTTGACTAAATGTGTGACATTAATCTTATAAGGAGTATTCTAGCCTTGAATTTTACCATGGCCATTGATATTTGATTTAGGCTTATGATATTTTTCCATTTGGCATCATCACATGCTTTTTATATACCTTATAATCAGTCTTCATCTAGTTAATGCCCTTACACCATGTGACAACTTTTCATGCAATCTGGGCTCTTTGAATCCTTTATTTGATACTCATCATTGATATTCATCCACATGATTAAATGCATACCATTGATATTTCTTTGAGGGAATAAATATGCACCATTTATTTTATGAATGCATGATTAAGTGAAGACTGTTGATATATCCTTTGGACCTCCAATTGAATGCAAACCATTGATTTGTATCTAAATCTCTATGATTGTGACAATTGTCACTATTATGTTCCTTATAAATATTCATTGATGTGTTTACTCTATGATCATCATAGATTTGATTTTATAAGATTGATCATGCATCATTGATCTTAGATGTTGACTTATTGACCCTAGCCTTCATCACAGATCATTTATCAAGATTTTTATGCTTGAATGCATACCATTGATCTTCGATCCAAATATATTTGTCTTACTAACTTTGTATGAGCACCTGTATACCATCGATCTCCCTTCTAATATCTTTATTTTCTCCACTTAGCATCATTGCATTTAATTAATACCTGAGAATATTAAAATCAAAGGAATAAGTGCTAGAGGCATATAAAGACCTAGGATAAATTTTAGACTAAGTTTTTAATGAATTAATGAATTCAATTGAGAATTAGGCTAAAACTAAACTATGACTTAGGATATAATAAAGTGACCTGATGAAAATATGAACCCATTTAATAAGAACTTAGACCAAAATATTTAAACTAAGGTTTTTATCATTATTTGAACTCGTAATTAATTAATCAATTAGAGGCCAAATTAACATTTAAGTGTAAAGATAAAAACATTTGTTCATTCAAATAAAATTACATTGAAATTTCAACATGGAAACACATGCACCAAATGTTAGAAACATTAGAGGAGATCAAATGAGAATAATGTGCCAACATGTTAATGTAAGCTAGATCAGACATGATATTCAATAATGAACTTTGATCAAGTTGAATGTCTAATTCATAGCACAAATTTTTAGAATATGAACAAGGGTCCTCCCTTTTTAAAAATGGGGGTATTTTGACCTTAATAAAAACCCTATTGGGGAATAAAACCCACTGAACCTTGTAAGATGGACTATAGTCCTATAATAACAAGATCTAAATTTAAACCTACACCAACTGATCAAGGAATACCCACCACTTAATTTAGTCAAGTATTCACTTTACCTTTAGCTAGCACTAACTAGCAAGGAGGCTATAACCCCCTAGGTGACCAAGCACCCACTCAACTACCTTAAAACTCAAAATCACCTTGAACACTTGTTGTTACTCTTGAAATGATGATGACCTCCTTTATTTTCACTCATTCTCCTTTACACTCTCATAATATTTTACACATAAGCAATGCATACAAAACAAAATTTTGTATCACTCTACACTTATTTACACATACACAATATAAAAACCTACAACTCTATCACAACATCAGTAACCTGACCAAATGGTCATACACATAATCTACACTTTGATTTAATTCTTAATTCATCTTCCAAGATCACACATACATGCCTTATCCTTCACTCACACTCAAAGCTTCTAAAATAGTATTTTTGATAAACTTAGACCTCTTTTCTCATCCTTAATATTCAATCTTGCATGATCACTATTGAGACATTAGAATTATGACCTATAGGTCATACACACAATCCTTAACCTACTATGTTCTTTAGTCCATCTACTAGACACACTCACACTTCTCTTTCTTGTGATCCTCAACTCTCAACTCTCTCAATCCTCAACACCTAAAAACCATCACCTTTTATTTCACTCTTTATAGATCCTTCATGAATACAATCTTCTTGGTCAACCATTAGAAATTCCTTAACCCTTAAGGATTATATCACACTAAGACATATCTCAAAACTACCCTCATAGGTTGGCCATCAAATCCATGGAACTCTTAAGAAAATCCAGCTTTCAATTAGGCCTTAGTATAACTTATAGGTATTATGGAGACCTATTCACCCCTTAAACACTTTTTTGAGCAAATTAAGAACACATGACCATTTCCAAATGCATACATCCACTCTATATGACCCCTAAGACACCTTCAAGTGATTACATAAATCACTAAAATCATCTCAAATATCCACATATATGGTCCTCATGGAGTCTAAAACATTATACAATTGATAATTCATCATGAAACATCCAAACACCATCAAAACAAACTCAAACATCCTTCTCGGGTCACTTGCATAAGATGGTAAAATGTATATTCAACTTTGGAGCTCAATATTTTTAACTGTATAGATTGTTAAACCTTATAACCAACTTTTTTGGATAATCCTTGGATTCCTCTACAAATTTTATTTTTACTCCATCAATTTCTTTTTCCATATGTTCAAGATATAAATGAAATAATATAGACTAGTTTTTCCTTTGTTAATTTGAATATTCAAATTCCAATAGTCATTGTGTAATGAAAAAACTTCATACACATGTATTCATCTCATGTCCCCTATCAAATACACTCTATTTATCTCTTTAGGAGTTTATTTAATTTAACTATCGACACTAGCTATTGATATTTGATCCAGGCTTTCAAGATTTTACCACTTGGTAGCCCTGTATGCCTTATATGAACCTTGCAGTCAGTCTCCACTCTTACACCACTTGGTAGCCCCAAATTCAATATGTGTAACCTACTATTAATTTATTTAATTCACTTATGCCACTTTTAATCCCTACATGAAATCTAAACATCCTTTTACTTATTGATCTCATGCTCACTATTAGATGTCCTTTTACATAATTTAACTTGTGCTGTTAGATCTTCTACCAATTTTTTGTGATTATGAGACATGTCACCAATGCATTCATTCTTAGGTTCCTTTTACTTATTGACCTTATGATCACCATTATATATTCATCTACTTGATTGAATACTCACTATTAGATCCTTGATTTGATTGAATGTTGTTTTGACACTTGGTAACCCTGTATGATGGTCACTCAATATCGCAAATTTGGCTAAGTATGGGAAACATTGTAATATTCCTAGGATACCAACTTTTAAATTTGATATATTTTGATACACACATCCTCATGACCTAAAAATTGAACCATATAAAATAGGCTCAAACTTGAACACCGCTATGTGATCATTTCCTTCTGACACTATAATACGTGCAAATGTTGATGTCATCAATCTTCTCACTTAGCTTGATTTTCCAAGATGACTAGGAGAACCTATAAATTCATATGACTATTTTGATAAATTCCTTTCACTTTCATAATAACTCTAAGCACTCATAACACCCTATAGGGTCTCTACAATATGACCACACCACCAATAATATCGATCATCTATCTTGCCAATTCAAACACTAAATAACTATACAAGAACACTGAAGCACACTTTGTCATTATCATTATAACACACATGAAACCTCATCAACATGCTAGGCCATATTAGAAACGTTATTTACAACTCTCCAAAAATATGCCCCTTTGTCAATGATTTCAACACCAATCACAAAACTTATGCACAAACTCCTTTTCCCTCTTCAAGCACTTTCTCCCCCTTTGACAAAATGATAAAGTGGGCTCTTATTATAATATTGAGAACCTAAAAAGACTTCAAGAATAAAAAATGGGAAAGGACCACCTCTAAGAGATGATTAAAACTCCCCCTAATATTGTGCATACCTCTTCTTACCTTAAAATTCTCAGACATTCTCCAAACACAACACTCTTCTTGACCATACACAACTCTATGAAGACAAAACAAAAATGAACACTAGAAACTACTTAAAATTACCTTTAAAACATTAAAAGGGACTCCCCATAAGTCACCTGAGCTTAGGCACCCTTTGATCACCTTTAGACCAACACAAACCATGATGAACCATCATACTAGCCTTTAATCCTTCTCTCTCATATTCAACTACATGGTCCTTTGATCCTAGGACCTGACCACATATAAATATTTCATTTTTTATGCATGAGGATTCAATACATTGTTAAAGAACTTGAATTGGTTTGATCAAGTCATCATATCACCATGCTTGAGTTCACATCTGTAGAAGACTTATTCATATCTTCACCATGAATGAATATCTCACATTTTATTCCCCTCACATCATATATATCTCTTCAAACCTTTTAAACTATTTGAGTTATCTCCCCTTAACTCCATGCACCACCTAGATCATAACATCTTCAACATGTCTTCTTAACCAATTCTATTTTGACACTTAGAAACCTACATACCTTTCCTATAGACCTTCATGACCAAAATCCCTGAACACACCTTGAACACACATACTCGCTTCTCCACAAGAAAGATCTTGCTTCTCCACAAGAAAGATGTCTCCTAATAAGCATAGGTAGAGACACCGTAACCCACAATATCCTAGAATAATGTGAAACTAGGAGTTACCCACATATCCTCATATTCCTTCTCCTTCTTGGACATTTGAAACTGATAGTTCTTATTCTTCTTATACTTAAAATAAACAAATTGCTCATCCACTACAACATTATCCTTCTCTTCTAAGATTATATTGACAACACATGGATATAATAAAGATTCATGACATACCTTCTCAATTGAAGAAAGAATCTCATCACTAGGCATTTACAATATATTATCTTTACATGAAATATGATCAATAATAATAGTATGTTCACTTGGATCCATACACACATCAGAACTATCCTAAACTAGCACCTTGGTCTTCTCCTTGAGCTTGGTCTCTTCATTCTTAATATGAGTAGACAATGAAATATCTTGATACTCTTCAACCTCTGTTGCATTCTCCACTTTATCAAACAAACCACTTGGAACTGCAAACTCATTATGACTCACACTTTTCATCTTTGGTTTCCATGAGTTAACTTGTCTTCTTCCTTGCACTCTAAGAGTCTGATTGAACTTATTTTGAGTTGATGGCATTTTTTTGTAGAACCTAGAAATGTGACCAATCTTCTCATAGATATATCAAACCATTCTTCTTGAAGTGAATTCAACTTGCCTTACCTGATTTGGATAAAATCTTGCAATGTTTCATATGTCATAATAACTAAAACACTCAACTTTGCTCATGCTAATTGATTGATGATTCCACTCAATCTTAGTAGTTCTTATACACTCTCTAGCACTATGACCAAATTGATTACACATGTAATAGTAACCATTAAAATTTACATACATCATGACATTTGGTTGTTTATTCTAATTTGCCTTGATTCTACCAACACCTTCATTCATTAACTGATGATTGATCTTGAAAGTCTAATTGTCCTTGTTCAAATTAGCCTTCATCTTGTCTAGAGTTACATGATTTTGTTTTTCTTTGTATCTAAGACTAGTTCTATCACTTGTATGCTTTTGACTACTCAAAATATTATCAAGATCATTTGAGCTCTTTTAAAACCTTGTAAATGACTTCACCTTACTACATGTCTTATCTAACTTGGATTTTAATGACTCAATTTCAATCACATACCTTAAACACTCATCTTATTTGGATTTTATACTTGTAGACAGTTTCCAATTGACCATTGAGATGATTTACTATAACTTCATTCTCCTTATATTCTCCATCCATTCTAGCCTCATATATACTAAATTAATCCTCATATTCCTTCATTTATGACTTCAACTTATTAGTCTTCTTCTTCTTCTTCCAGATCTTCAAGGGCATTCATCAACTCAATCTCATAGTCCTTATTTTATTCATCATCTATATTACTCCATGTAGACTCTTATTTATATAATCAACTTTCTTCTCTTCCCATGAAAATAAATTCATATCAAATAGGACCATCATCTTCATTATCAAACTTAGAATCACTATCTTCACTCTCATTTGATGAGATGCAATCTTCTTTGGTGTAGAGACTCTTCTTTTTGTCATACTTTTTGAATCCTTTTTTCCTCTTAATAGACCTAAATTTATTCTTTCCTTCATCTTGGATTTCATCATGCTCTTCATCATCAATCTTATTATGATTATGAGGGAAATTATTTGTAAAGTATCCTATCTCTCCATAATTGAAGAATTTAAAGGGTAGTTTATGCTTATACTTGCCTGAACCCATTTTTAATTTTCTTATAAATAAAGCAATTAGCTCTCATTTCATAGGCAATAAGGATGCCATGTAATTCATCAATATTCATCTAAGTAAGCTCATGACTTTATTCTACAATAGATATTTTTGAATAAAACTTGAGGGAGAAACCTTAATACCTTTTGTACTGAAGTATCTTCTTCAAGATTCTCTCCAAGACCTTTGATAATGTTCACAATCTCATCAACTCTCTATAGAAAGGATACCACATAATCTTCTTCCTTCATCTTGAGACTTTGAAATTGTCTTCAATGAGTTTTCAAATTAGTTGACTTAACTTTTGAATCTCCTTCATAGATAGTTTATAATTTGACCCAAATTTCCTTGATAGAATTACAATGGATAACCTTGGTGAACTCAATCTATAAAAGACCACAAATGATGGCATTAATTGCCTTTAATTTTTTTTCACTTAGCTTCTTATCAGTTTCACTAGTTGGAGTAGTTGGTGTAGTATAACCATCTATAATAAATTTCCAAATATCATACCCTAGAGACATTGATTTATGTCCTCATCCTTTCACTCCAAAATGCATAATTTGGCCCATTTAACAATGCTTCTTGCATTTTAGAGAAACCCTGCATATGTTAACTTTACATATTATACCTTGGGTCACCTTCAAGTGGTTAAACTTGTAAAGAAGGTATGGCTCTGATACCAGTTAGTAGAGGTAAAATCATTAAGAGGGGGGGTGAATCAGTGATTATAATTAATACAATTTTAATTCCAAACCCTTAACCATTCAACACATACAATCATGAAGCATACACATCATTGACAACAATGAACACAAAATATAAAACAAGATTAAGCACATAACACATAACATACATGGGAAAAACTCTTGGGGAATAAAACCCATTAAAACCTAAAAGATGGACCATAGTCCTATAATAACAAGATACAAATTTAGACCAACACTAATTGATCAAGGAGCACCCACCCCTTAATTTAGTCAAGCACCCACTTGACCTTTAGCTAGCATTGACTATAAATGAGGATACAACCCCCTAAGCAACCAAGCATGTAATAAACTACCTTAAAACTTATATCACCTTGAGCACTTATTAGTACTCTTCACTTGATGATGACCTCATTTATTTTCACTCATTCTCCTCTACACTCTCACAATATTTCACACACAATCAATGCATCCAAAATGCCCTTTTGGATCACTCTACACTTATTCACACATACACAATCATAAAACCTACAAAAAATCTATCATAACATCAATAACATTACCAAATGGTCATTCATGTAGTCCACACTTTGATATGATTCTTGATTCATCTTCCAAGCTCACACATACATCACCTATCCATCACTCACACTCAAAGATTCCAAAATTGTCTTTTGGATCAACCTAGATGTCTTTTCTCATCCTCAATATTCAAACCTATATTATCATTATTTTGACATAAAAATTATGACCTATAGGTCATACACACAATCCTAAACCTACTCTACTCTTTAGTCTATTTAATAGACACACTCACACTTCTCTTTCTTTTGCTCCTCAACTTTTAACTTTCTCAATCCTCAATACCTAAAAACCATCACCTTTGATTTCACTCTTTATAGATCCATCATGAATATCATCTTCTTTGTTATCCATTAGATATGAATTAAACCTTAAGGCTTCTATCACACTAAAACATAGCTAAAAACCACCTTCATAGGTTGGACATATCATTTATGGGTCACTCTTAAGTAACTACACCTTTCAATTAGGCCTTACTAGGCCTTATAGGTCTCATGGATACCTATTCACCCATTTAGCACCTTTCCAAACAAATTAAGAAGACATGACCATTTATAAATGTATAGGTCCACTCTACATGACCCCTAAGACACCTTCAAGTGATTACATCCATCACTACACTACTCTCCAAAACCCACAGAGATGGTCTTAATAGAGTATAAAACATTCTCCAATTAATAATTCATCATGAAACATCCAAACACCATAAAAAAAAACTCAAACATCCTTCTCAAGTCATTTGTAGAATATGGTCAAACACATAGTCAACTTTGGAGCTCAATATTTGCAACTATACAGATAGTCAAACCTTCTATCCAACTTTTATGGATAACCCTTAGAATCCTCTAAAAATTTGATTTTAATCCATCAAAAAATTCATGCATAAGCTCAAGATATAATTAAAACAATACAGATTGGTTTTTCTTTTGTTAATTTGAATATTCAAATTCCAACAGTCACTATGTAATGTAAAAGCTTCAAACATTTCATCTCATGCTCCCTAGAAATTTGGTCAAATACACTCTATTGATCTCCTCAGGAGTTTCCTAACTTTAAATATCAATGATATCCATTAATATTTGATCCAATCTTATGAGATTGTGCCACTTGGTAGCCTCACATGCCTTCTATGAACCCTACATTCAGTCTCTACTCTTATGCCACTTGGAAGCCCTACATCTAATCTGTGTACTTTAATATCAATTCATTTAACATGCTTATGCCACTTGGTATCCTGACATGAAATTTGAGTATCCTTCAATTTATTTACCTCGTGCTCACTATTAGATCTTTTTTTTTATGATTTAATGAGTATCATTAGATCTTCTACCAATTTTCCATGATTATGACACATCACCAATGTATTCATTCTCAGGTTCCTTTGACTTATTGACTTTGTGCTCATAGTTTGATCTTCATCTACTCAATTTAATGATTTCCATTAGATACTTAATTTGATTGAACATTTTTTTGACACTTTGCATCCCTGTATGATGGTCACTCAATATTATAAATTTGGCTAAGTATGGGAAACACTGCAATCTGCCTAGGAGACCAAATTTTCACCTCAATATATTTTGATACACATAACCTCATGACCTAAAACTTGGACCATAAAAGATATGTTAAATCCTAAACACCACCATGTGATCATTTCCTTCTCAAACTACCATATGTGTAAATTTTGACATCATAAATCTACTCATTCAGCGTAATTTGTCAAGATGACTAAAAAAACCTAGATATTCATATGATTGATTTAATGAATTCCTTTCACTTACAAAAGTATTTAAATAAATTTTAACACCCCATATGGTCTTTGAAACATGACCACACCAGCAATAACACCCATAATCTACCTTACCAAGTCAAACACTGAATAACTATGTAATAACATTGAAGCTCATTGAACCACACTTTGTCATTGTCATTATAACACACATGACACCTCATAAACATGCTTATATACCTTGGAAACATCATTGATAGCTATCTAACATATGTCTTAAATCCAATTGAGGTAGAGGCATAACATTGGTTTATCCAACTATACCATCCCTATAATCTGTAATCAATAGAACAAACCAAATGGATATAGCTTGGCTAGCTATATCAATTATATATGTTCCTAGTGATGTGTATTATTTGCCCAAAAACCTCTAGTTTTATATTCCAAATTTCACTCCAAACACTAGAAATATTGTATTAGAACACATTACATATTACAAAACATCCCTTAGGTCGCTTAATGTTGAGCATGAATATGTATCCTATAGTTTATTCCATTTCACCTTGCTTTATCAGGCTTATAAATGGTTTCTCAACCTACCTAAGAATTCAATTGTAGGTTTGAATCAATTAAGTAACACATTCATAACCTAGTTTGGTTATGTACTAAATATAAGTGTCTTATACTAGTAATTTGCTTGCATGAAAATGGAAGCCAATGAACCTATACATAATTTTAATGCACATTTTCAAAATATGTATAGTAGGGTAACCTTATATAAATCAAAATAAAAAATAGAGGTATAGATGTTCAAAAATGGTTTGGACCTTGGACTGCCACATTCTTATTGAGAGATCCAACTATCACTAATTCACCCCTTTTATATGTAGAAGAAATAAAATTAGATAGAAAACTTAATTCGTAAGGGAAATAATATCTCCCACTCCCAATGTTCTCCCAAACATGATAGTGTTAAACTTAATCCCACATTCAAATAAAATTAGTCCATTGCCACATCCTCTTCTAATTACAAATCAACTCCCTATATAACATGCTACCCCTAATTAGAATTTAGGATTTATGAATCTGATTAGTAATGAAGCAATGGCTCAGTCTTACAAATAATATTTAGTTTAAATTATAATGAATGATATGAAAAATTCATCTCAAGACCAAATCAAACCTAAGATGCAATCTAAAAAATGGTCCAAATATTAAGCAATGATTTCTTGAACTTGAAAAAATAAGTAGGTAGCTCAAGTAGTGAAAATTCTACCCTAAATTTTAATTACCAATGTAATTATAAGCCCTTAAATAGAGTTGGTAAATAAGTTGAGTCATCATCCAAAAAATTACCTAAGATCAATATCATGGAGATCACCCTACCCAACTGGTGTTGCATACATAACATAGCCCAAGATAAAAAAATGGAAGAATATGAGGTTATCCCAAATGACTAAAATAATTTAGGACATTTTGATGCACTTAGTTGATCTAAATACCTTAATAAAACCATGGTTTTAGAGACTTTAAACTTTCCTAATGTAGAAGACAATGAACTTGAAGAAAATACCAATGACATTCAAGTTTTCTAAAAATACCTGAGAGGAAATTATAATATTAGAAGTAGATCACATCAACATTTCACTACTTCAACCTCATTAGAAAATGCTATTAAGACCAAGGAATATAATTATGTGCTGAGACCAAATTCTTCATAGTTTGAACTCCTTTCTTGAAAAGTCTCAAAACTTTCATACCAAAAAACTATGCTAGAAGGAGACTAATATTTTTCATAATAGGATCCCATCAGAGGTTATGGTCACTAAAGGAAAGATCACTAAAAAATCCATATCCAACACATTTTACATAGGGTTTGATAGATTCAAAAGCTTTCCAAATACTTTTATCAATAAAATAGCCCTCAATTTTAACTAATGAAAGAGTAATAAGCAATGTGTGGAAACTAATATTTTCCAACTAGGCTTACCATAGGGAGACCTAGAATAAATACAATGTCATAGGATAAATTTACAAGATTCATCACCTTCAATAGATCTGATAACCATTTTATCACAAAGGTCAATGATTTATAGGTAAATATGAATAATCCCCATACCTCCTTTATCACAAGGAAGACATCAAATATCCCAATCAACTCTATAGAATCCTTAAGTTTGTTTGGCATTAGACTAGATAAAATCTCTAATGATATTAGTTGATTTATCATAGGAGGATTTAGAGGGGGCCCAATAAGATAAGTAATAAAAATGAGTAGAAACAAGAATCTTAGTACCCACTTCAAATTTCCTTGTTAAAGGGAGGGCTTGGTGACCCAACACTCAACCTTTTTCTCCACTTTGTTAATAACATATTGCCAAATTTCAATAAGGGAACTATCTAAGGTAAAGGGACTACCCAAAAATTTGAATTATTCCTTTCTATGATTCCAATTCTAATTATAATGGTGTAACCACTCTAACATGGGCATCATACTTTGTTTTAATCGTTAGGTTTTATTACATGGAAAGCTAGAACTAGAAGCTTTTAAAAATCATCTAAGCAATACAAGGCCTCCTTAATTTTTTATTTCTTTTTAAAAGGAAAGAAAGTATCATAAATTGGCCATTGATGAGTTGAGAATATCTGTTAGGAATAAATATTCCCTTGATAAGACCTTGATCAGATATATGAGATAAAAAATATTCAAGATCCAAAATACATAAGGCTAGCATGAGAGGAAAACCTTTATGTATAGAGTGAAAGAGGCCAAAAATTTCAAACTCAAGCCCATTTATAGTGAGACAGGTTAAGGCATATAATAATAGAGTTTTTACAACCTAAATAAAGAATTGGATAAAGCTAATAGCTTGAAACATGGAAAAATTAAAAGGCCATTTGTTCTTATCATATTTTTTTTCAAAATCTAATTTAATAAAAATGGTTCATTGATGAGAGGCTCTTTCCCTCTCCATTCCTTCCCAAACAAAAATAAGGTTTTCTAAAATATATCTATTTTTGGTAAAGCCAATTTAATTTGGTCTAATAATTGTAGGTAAAATGAGCCAGAGATGGTTATTAAGAACTTTATCAAGGATTTTATATGACACATTGAGGAGGATGACGGGGCACCAACTTGTGATAAGCTCAGTGTTGCTAGTATTGGGATTAAATTTGATGTTACCTTTATTAATGAGAGATCACAAAGAGTTGTAAATAAATCTTCTTTATTAATTTTTAGTAAATTAGGCCCAAAAAAATACTAAGTAGATATATAAAATTCACATGGGAACCCATCAATTCTTAGATCTTTATCATTACTCATGAATTAGAGAGCATGAATGAGCTCATCAAGAGATAAAATAACATCACATAATTTTTTTTTAGCAAGAATGATATTTCAAGGATAAACATCTAAACATTCATTCAAAGCTTGAGCTCTCTCCACTATTTCTTCTTAATCTTGCTACACTAGTTTATAGTGGTCCATAAAATCAATAAAAATGTTATGGATATTAATAAGTCTTAGTTGAGCTAATTTTATGGTCTTGATATGATCTTGATCTTTCTTAGATCTGATATATTTAATGAATTATTTGGAGGCCTTATCCATAATTTTAATCCAATTAAGGTGAGTGTAAATTGATGCCCCTCTATCTATATGGTTATCTCTAACTTTGATTTGGTGTTTGAGAGAGGTTTCTAGGGTTTGTAATTATGAATCAACTAGATTGTACTCAGGGAGAGAAGAGATTTTATAGTATTATTTGAGCACCAAATCATCTTCCCACTTTTAAACTCACACTATCTATTTAAATAGTGGTATATAATTATGGTGTTGCTAATGATGTCCTCATTCCACCACACAATCTAGGTAGTGGTGCACGATAGATGTGGTACAAGATTCCAATCTTTGGAAATGAGATAGATGGTGCCCTCATGCTAGAGGAGGGAGGTGTTCATATAGAAGTGATTGTGTGGCACTTTTAAGTGATTGTCACTCCATTTTAATCTACAAATGATGGGATTATGGTCTAATAGAACGTTTTTAGAATTCCCAAAGGTATGTTGTCCATTAGAAATAGTAAAAGAGAATATGTGTTGCTTTGAAAACATAAAAAAAATTAAATCTCTTAAGGACCCAATTGGTGAAAGCACTACTATTGGACATCATAAACCAAGGAATGGTAGTTATTAGAAACCATTAGAGGAGAGGGTCCACTCAAAACTATGATTAAAATAAAACCTTGCCTCACATTCTCCCATGCTCCATTACCTCAAGAGGGCATTTTTGACCATTTTTGGTAACCATGGAGTAGCATTTAAAGTCAAATCAAAGCTTCAGGATCAACAGGGAAGGCTTCTCTAAAGTTTAGTTTGAATTTTAAAAAAAGGGGTTAAGTTAAAAGGGGAAAAAATATTTAGCACATTCTCAAAAGTTGGTCTTCACACTCTTTCACACAAATGAGTCAGAGGTTTTATGTGGATGTAGTCTACAAAAGTTCCAAAAACATTGTGAAAGTCATGAAAAAGTGTGGAAGTGTGGAGGCATTAGACACTTGAAAGATTAGAGCCATTAAATCCTTAAGTAAATGGTTAATACCCCCATGACCCTAAGGCCTTGATAAGATGCTGGGTAGTAGCTTACTGTAACCCCTGGGGCTCAGATATATTAAACTTGGTGCATTGGCCTAATGGCCTCAAGGCCCTATGGCCATGAGTTTCTGAGGAGATGACATGTGGAGATGATTGAGGCAAAATACATAAATATCTCGAAAGTGCCAAGAGAGTGATGAATTATAGTGGTGAATTCAATGAGATAAAGCCCATGGATGCTAATAAGTCAAGTAGCAAATTGAGAGCTTGTATTAGTAGATCCAATAGTGAAATAAAAGTAAAGGAGAAGGATGCTGATAGAGACACACATGGTAGTGATGATGTCATCAAAGAATGAGATTAAATATTGATAGTCTATTTAGACATCAAAACTATTAGAGGTTAAATTTCAACTACACACTCATTTTTATTTTTTAGAATAAAGTCACATATTGATGATTCACTAAGTAATGATCAAGTGGGTGGTGGAATTCAATACAAGACTGAGTATCAAAACCCACCAAAACATGGAATACACATTAACATTAATTAAATAACATAAAATAAAAATTAATCCTTAAATAAGTGTGGTACTAACTATGTAGGACATGGGTAGATGGTGATCCCAACATAATCCTAATTGATATTTCTACTAGAATTAAATTGAGGAATGGTTCAATTGTGCCAATTTTGGACATGCCTTTAAGCTGTTAGATATTTTAAGCTACCTAATCAACCACCATATTAAAATCATCTTTAATCATTATAATTAACCTAATAGTGGGTAATATTAATTAATGACCCATGAGCTTTTCATTGCCTATAAAAATCCTAGGTTTCACTGTTGGTGTTTGCACCCTAGCTGAGAAGGGGATTGTTCAGGTCCTCTTGCTAAAACCTAGTACAACATGGGAATGACCCTAGGCTATGGGTCATATAATCTTAGGTCAAAAATTTGGATAAGTCTATCTTCCTTTTGGGTCTATCACCTAATCTAAACATAAACTAGCTTCTTCCTAGGAAAAGGGGAAAGAGATTAACTATAATCTATGAAAGCATATAAAAAGGAGGTGATGAACTAAATGTTTTTATCATTATAATTGAAAAAGACACACTATGATACACATTCAAGAATTTATAATATCAATTTACTCACTCTTTGATCATCCCTTACATTAATATTTTGCTAAAAATCATGGACTAGTTATTGACCTAGAATGGGAGGGCAGTTTTCCACTTCTAAACTGACCAATCAACTATATATGCACTTAGAATGAATTATGAGAACTAAAAAAAATTGCATGAAGGTGAGAAAACTCAGATAAATTCAAGGAAAATGTATATTCACTTAACCACATCAATAAACTCATGAAACACACTTTAATTCAATTTGCAAATGGAGGAATTTAGTCTTTTATTACATCAAATGGGTGTTACAGTACAAATCTTGGTAGAGTCTAGCCATGCCAAAGAGAGGGATCCTTTTTAAGGATTGGAAGCCTATTTTTTTATTAGAATGGGATGAGATATATGGGGATCATGCATAAAAGGATGGATAAGGGAGCATAATGACCAAGAATTCTAATCATCTAGTGTTGATTCAATTAAAAAAGATCATAATATCGAAGACTAATTCTGTAAGGTGACCATAAAAATAATATCAATATATTTTAATATATTTATATCCTTCAATGTTACTACTTATAGTTATAATTATGGGATCAAGTCATTTGAAATCTAAATTCTAGCATCGAAGCAATTACAATCGCTGGATCAATGTAATGTGATCTTGTTTTGGTATGATTGCTCCCTACTAGTTCATTTTGTCATGTTAAAAGGGTCATAATTATATTCAATACCAAATTTAAAATGACTTATCCAAGCTATTGGTTTTGGAAATGGATCCTTTTAAATTGATGTGTTTGTATTGATGTCCTCCTTTTGAAATATTTGCTCTAGTTTAACCTCAATTATATTTGGCTTCAAATTTTGATATTAGAACTTGTTATTGATTTGGGTTTATAAGAATGTGCCAATTGGTATCTCTTCATTCATTCTTAGGATCCTAATAACCCTTTGACCCTATGTACACCATCAATATTTCTCTATATGAATGAACATGATCCATAAATCTTTTACCAGTTTAACATCCTTAAGACACTTGTCACCCACTAATTTACTTTTAGGATCCATTTACCTTTTTTCCCATCTCTCACCATCAATCTACTTTGTATGAGTGAATACACTTCATTAATATTATTAGAACCATTTACTCAAGCTTAGTTCATGCACCATTAGATCTAGATGCATGATCAAATACACACCATTAGATCTTTAGGACCCATTGACTCATTAGATTTCCACTTGTTATTAGATATTGACTCGAGCTTCCAAGATTTAGACACTTATTAGCCATGTGTTTAACCTTGGGATATTTGAATTTAAATTACAATTTTATGAGGCTTAAAGTAGATGTCTGCATGCATGTTTTACTCTACAAGTCTAACTTTAAAGTCTTATATCTTGAGATAATAATCTCATCAAGACATGAAATTTGTATAATATGACCTTGGATTACATACATTGATACCATGTGATCCTTTGGGATTTAGATGATTCTTGAACATACTTATAAAATGCATAAGAAAAATGGTCTATTCATTTCTCTATGACATGCGATGATGGTCTGGATCTTTAAGATCACTAAATTCACACTTTAAACTTGCATAAAGTGATTCAAAATATTGTAAATGGAAAGTGATCTTATATTGAAGTCTATATGATCCTTGTGACATTGGATCACTGTTTAATCAGGACCCTGCTTAGCTTCTTATTTTGGAATAGGAAAATTTTGGTACGTAGGCCAAATTTAGCCAACATCTTTGGTGAATCAGTTGGGAAGAATGCCTACTATGCTTTATAACTCAAACCATTTACATGGCTCTTAGACTCATGAATAATGACAAATTTGATCTATGACTTTAAAAAATCCCCTTGACTAAAAGAAGATAATAATTCCACCAAAACAAGAAGGGAAACACAAAAAATAGGGAAACTAACTTAAAAAATCAAGATAAATCAAATTAATGTGCTAAGACAACACTTAGAGGAAAGCCAAAATAAACTATGTATAGGGAACTCAACCTTCATTAACAATGTTTCAAGTGTATCCCATTAACTAGGATAGGAAGATCCTCACCATCCATCCTTAACAGTTTAAATCCATTATGGGATTTGGTTTTGAATATTGTGTATGAACCACTCCAAAGAGAGTCAAACTTTGTATTCCTTCCTATCTTATCTCTATCCTCATCGCAATTGAGGACCAAATCTCCTTATTTGAAACTTTGTGAAGAAGCTCCTTTGTCAAAGGCTCTCTTCACTTTTGCTTGATGTCTTTCCATGGATATCATGGACTAGTGTCTTGTCTCTTCCAAATCCATAATCTCAACATATCTTATCTCCATAGGTTCATTCTCTAATAACTCAATTTGATTCATCAGTTCTAGGGTAGGAAATTCAAGAGAAATAGGCATTCTTTCTTCTTTTCCATATACCAACTTATAGGGAAAGTTGGCTATTGATCTCTTTTAAGTGAACCTATCAACCCATAGAGATGACTTCAATTTGAGATGTCATGACCTCTGATTATCTTTAATTATTATTATTATAATCTTCAATAGGTTTTTATTAGTGGACTCAACAAGATCATTTCCTTTGGGATAGTAGTTTGATGAAGCAATGAGATAAATCCCATGTTAAACTACCCATTGGCTGATTCTAGACCCCATAAAGGTCATACCATTGTAATAAAATAATAGTTGAAGGGACTCAAAACCTAGTAAGCAGACCTTCATATAAATCTATAATATTGGTCTCATTTGCTTCCTTCAATACCACTGCTTCTATCCATCTAGTGAAGTAATCCATGGTAGTTAATATCTATTTATGACTTGAGATTGAAGGGGGGTTAATGAGACCAATAAAATCCAATCCCAATTGGACAAAAGGTTGATCCACTGCAATTGGTTGGAAAGGAAAGGCTGCAAGTTTCACTATTTCTAAAAAAATAGCACATTGTCTACATTTCCTAACCCATGCATGGTAATCACCAAATAATCTTGGCCAATAGTACCCACCTCTCAGGATCTTGTGAGCTATGGTCCTTTATAAATAATTCCCTCCACCATGTCCATTATGGAAATCTTCAAGTAGCCTTTCCTTTTGATGTTGTTCAACGCATCATAACAACATGCTATTGATATCTTTCTTAAACAAAACAATATCAACAAGAAGAAATGGAATGGATTGCAATCTAAAATATATCCTTTTTGAAGGGGTTAGGTGAGAGGGATAAATAACATCCTAAATATTTCTTACCAAATCATGATACCAACTAGGAGATGAGGTATGATCAGCTATAACTTCTTCATTAGTTGACACCATAAACACCTCATTGGGTTTTTGTAAGTCTTGGGCTAGATGATCATAAAGACTTTTACCTCTAATCAAATTTATGACCTTGATCTCCACATTGTACTCCATACCTTTGTTATCCAACTAGATATTTTCTCACTTATGTCCTTATTCAAGAGAAACTCATTGACACTTGGATGTGTAACCATTAGGTGTATCTTATTATTAGAAAAAAAGTATCTAAATTTCTTGAGAGAACTTATGACTAAAAGTACATGCCTTTCAACAAAAGAGTACCTTGTTTCATATTTTTCCAAGCCTTGACTGAAGAAGGCTATTGGATGCTCTAAGGCCTCATGGTATGTTGCATAAAAATGCCTAAAATGGTGTCAATGTTAGCATAAGTACATATAATGAAGTCCTTTGATATATTTGGGTTAATGGATGTATGATAAATAGCCATGGATTTCTCAAATTTCTCAAAACTCCTTACTCCTTCCTTAGACTAGCTGAAGCTTTGATTATTCTTTAGCATGGTTGTAAGTGGCTTAGCTAAAATGGAAAACTCTAAGATATATCTTATAATAAAATTGATCTCACCTAATAAAATTTTCAAAGCTCTTTTGTGATTTGGAAATGAAAGTACAAGAATTGAAGCTATTCTTTAAGGATCTATGCTTAAACCATGCTTTGAAACTATATGTCCAAGGAGATTACCTTCATGAACTGAGAAGATATTTTTTTTAGGGTTTAGGGATACCTCAAATTCTCTACACCTTTCAAACACTTGCTCAAGGTGAACCATGTTCTCACCTACATTATTTGGAAACACTATTCTATTATCCCAATAGTCCAACATAGATATTTTAAGAAGGCCTTGGAATGCCATATGCATGGATCTCTAAAAATTTTCTCCAACATTGGATAGACCAAATTGCATATTTATATATGCAAATGTACCCCACTTGTGGTGAAGGATATCTTTAATTGGTTTTCTTCCTTAACCAAAATCTGGTTGTAACGACTATAGCCATCCAACAAGGAGAACCTTTTTGAACTTGAAACCAACTATAAAATATTTTCCATAAATGGAAGTGGGTAGTGGTCTTTAAGGGAATCCTTATTTAGGTCATGAAAATCAACACATAGTCTAATTTCACCATTATTTTTCCATATTAGAACAAGGTTTTCCACCCAAGTTGAGTTCTTGATTGGAAATATAATAGTTGACTCAATGAGCTGATGAAGCTTATCTCTCATTAAAGGGTCAAGATTAGGATTAATAGGCCTGTGTCTTTATTTTACTAGCTTAGTTTCATCTTCTATCTCAATGGTGTGTTGAGATAGACTTGGGTTAAATCCCTTGAGATCACTATATTATCATACAAATACATCAACAAAACTTGCACATAACTCAATGAAATCTTCCTTTTTTAAATAAGTGTATACCATACCCAACCTTAGGTTCTTACTAGTTTCAACTTCCACATTGACATAGTGTTCTTCCTTTGTTGACAAAGATGAATTTTATTTCCTTAGATCATTATCACCATTGAATATGTTTTTAAGGGTGACCAATCCTTTGGGTAAATTATTATTATTTAGTTGCACAATCTAATTACCATACTACTACAAGTACTTTGACTAATCTCTTGAGGAAAACTCAACCTCTTCTTGTAATAAATTGAAAATATAATTATCATCTTAAAAAACTTGCCTATTATCATTATTATGTGGGACATAATGCCTTGTAATCACCTTAATGTATGACTAGACCTTTTCATTTCTTACATCAGTTGGGCTACTAAATTGTGCCCCAATGTAAACCAACCTATTTGTATGTTTGTTCTCATCTCTTGGTATTGCCTGAATGTTGAAGGCCTAAAAATCATCAAGTAAGTCCCATAACATATGATTATAATATTTAGGAAATGTATTTTTTAATACATTAATACCTCTCACTTGGTGAACTAAAAGTTCATTATCACCAAAGATAAGGCATTGACTTTCATCTTTTTAGCCCATTGTAAACCATGAACTTGTTCCTCATATTCAACAACATTATTTGAAAAAACAAATTGAAAATTAATAGATGAGAAATGATTTTAATTTTATAGATAAATCAACATCATTCTCATCTTAGTACCATGTTTATTCCTTGATCGATCAAAGTATAATTTCCATAGATCATCACTAGACTCATTATCCTTCATCAAGGCTAGAATTGGTGTATCTCTCTCATGGAGGAAATAAACACCAAGTAATTATTCTTAAATTAGATTTTAAGGATCATATTAATGTGAGTTATAGGCCCATTCATCAAGGAAAAAATATAGAGTCCCATCTAAAGTGATTCAGTTTCCTCTACACTATCTCTTATCACCTCATCTGAGATAAGGCAATTGGTGTTCAATACACTTGGCATATATGGTTTCAAATGGAACCATGAAATAGGTTAAGAATATATAGTTACCTTGGTACCATACCTAGTTATTAATATCAAATATTTCCAATCAACTGATAACTATCCTCTAATATTTGTGGTAAAGTCCCTTGACAAACACATGGACAAATAGGGAGACACGTCTACCACAACTATGTCCTACTAAATGGTAACATTGGGATAATCATGTAGTGTCAAAATTAGACCATTAATTATTCTTACTATTTTTTTGTTGAAACATCCAATTTTAATACCCATTTAACATTTGGTTCATAGACAAGACCAAGCTTGTCTACAATTTACTTAGGCATGATAGTGTTATTGGATTCACTATCCACCATACAATTATGAACTAAATAGTCACCAAATATTAGAGAGAGGTATAAGGGAGGAGTTTTACTTCAATTTTCCTTAACTTTATCCCATTTTTAAATTTTATGTACCTATTATACATATGTCTTCATTGGTTGGTCTGAATTAGTTAAGACAACTCCTTGTTTTTCAACTGGTTCTAGAAACACGTTGAGAGCTGAAAGCTCTTAGATGATCATATATTTTTGTACTATAATAGAAATGGACTACCACATGATAATAATAAAATTGGATTTATTCATCTAATCCACTATATTGAATGAAACTCCACTAACATTTGGATGTACCTTTTGAACCACTAGTTGTTCAAAGACTAGAGGTATTTGAGGGACCTTCCCAACCTCTACATTTTGATTTTTTGTGTGTTGTAGGGGAAAAAAGTTGATATTTTGTAATATTATAAAAAAATTTAGGATTACTTGAAACATTAGTCACACCTTGATCCTCATCAATGGATCTTATTTTAGCTCTAGTTATAGCTACAACTTGACCATTTAAATTGCTAGTCCCACCACCATGATTGAAACCAACATAATCATTCAAAGATGAATTTTATTTCCTCAAATCATCATCACCACTGAATATGTTTTCAAGGGTGAAAAATACCTTGGGAAAATTATTTTTTTTGAGTTTCACAATATGATTACCATACTTCTATAATTACTTTGATTGATCTCTTTAGAAAAAATCAGCCTCTTCTTACAAAAACTTGATAATCTGATTATCATCTTCAAACACTTGATAGTTATCATTAATGGATTCAAGATTCCCTTGAAATTATTGAGCCTCTTCTTGGGGGACTAAAATTTTCTCCTAATATTGAATTCCTTGAAGATAAAACTCTTCTTGTGTTATTTGTGGCATAGTAATGTCCTGTGATACCAAGGCTTGGTCCTGAGCATCATTAATGTTAAAGGGATACCAAATTGAGTCAAGCTTAAAATTGTTTTGAGGTGGTGTGGGAACAATATATTTTTATGTGGAAGGTGCATTAGGATCAAGAGATTCATATGATTTAATTAGAACTATGACTCACTGTGCTTGGTAGGGTGATCTATTTTCTCTAAATCCTTGATAAAGAAGGCCTTTGATCTATGAAGGGATGATAAGTAGTCTTATTTTTTTTGATAGGGCCTATTAGCATAATACTATTAAATCTTGAGTTATACTATTTCATTTTCAAAATATTGAAGCAGACCTTTTAGCTCACCAAGCTCATTGGCTTGACTAGAAAGGGCTACAACTTGATCTTGAGGAGGTGGAATAGGGGATAATGATGGAAAATAAGGAACTCAAGGGGGTGGTATAGATTGAAAATCTAGGAATATAGGCATGGGAGGCCTTGGATAAAACTTACCATCCTGTATAAAACTATTTTCTTCTCTTATTACAATCTCATAAGCATTTAGTAAGGTATTTCCACCCATTGACTGTATCATCACATTGATATCAAAATTAAGGTCTTTTAGATAGTACAAGAAGGCATATTATAGGAATGGTCTAATCACTACAGGAATCTTAGTCCATGTATTTTAGAATTTGAGGTTAAAATTAGACATGAACTCATGGGGAGCTTTCTAAATGGTAGTTAACTACTCAAATAATGATAGGTGATCATATTTATCTTCAAACTCCCTGACTAAGGCTACACCTAGCTCATCTTAGGTAGTAATAGAATTCAATGGAATATTTCTATACCACTGTAATGCTTTTCCTTTGAAGGAAGTAACAAGTAGTCTGATAGCATATTATCTTGAATAACATTTTGAATGGAATAATGGTTGATAACATCATAAATGTGCTCAATAGTAGTTGTTTGACCTTCTCCTAAGATGAATGGGATAATATTAAGGGTAAACATAGGAATGAAATAAAAATGGGCCAAATTAAATGGATTAACTCTATTAAATGGGATGAACACTTGATTCTTTATAGCCATTTAGGTAGTGGGGATTACATGGATTAAGATAATATGATGACTAAGAGATGAATATTACTTTTGGGGATAAGTTCTTGTCCTATTAAATATTATTCTCTTATATGACATAGAAGGTAGCTCAATAAATTCAAGGTGAATACCTTTACTAGCTAACCTTATAGTAACCTTTGGCATGAGAATGTATTTTTGATAGTGCTATGAACTCTATAAATTTAAATATATTTAGATCTTGATGATGATGGATTTCCTCTGATACTATGGATGTTTATCCTTAGCTCCAAATTTTAGTTCTTCTTGGATACCTAGTCCCACTAGGTGTGCTAGAACTGTTGGCATCCTAGGTTACACCCTATCTAAGAAAAGGATTGTTCAGGTTCTCTTGCTCAAACCTAGTCCAACATGAGAATGAACCTAAGATATGGGTCACCTAATTTTGGGTCATACCTCTAGATAAGGATAGCTTCTTTTTGGGTCTATCACCTAATCTAAACCTAAACTAGTTTCTTGCTGGGAAAAGGGGGAGAGAGATTAATAATAATATATGAAAGCATAGAAAAAAGAGGTGATGAACCAAACGTTTTTATCCTTATAATTGCACAAGATACACTATGAGACACATTCAAGACTACATAAGATAACTTAACTCACTCTTTGATCAACCCTCAAATAAGTATTTTGCTAAAAAGCATTGACTAGCTATTGACCTAGAATGGGAGGGCAATTGTCCACTTCCAAACTGACCAATACACTATATATGTACTTAGAATAACCTATGATAACTACCAAAACACTTCATTAATGTGAGAAAACTTAGATATATGCAATAAAAATGTACATTCACTTAACCACATTAATGAACTCATGAAACACACTTTGATTAAGCTTGCAAATGGAGGAATTTAGTCTTTTATTATATCAAATGGGTATTACAGTAAAAATATTGGTAGAGTCTAGTCATGCCAAAGAGAAGGATCCTTTTCAAGGCTTAGAAACCTATATTTATAATATAATATGATGAAAAAGATGGGGATCATGCATAAAAGGATGGAGAAGGGAGCATAATGATCAATAATTTAAATCATCTAGTATTGATTCAATTAGAATATATCATAATGTCTAAGAATACTTCTAAAAGGTGGCCATAAAAATTGTTTCAATCTATTTTAATCTATTTATGGACTACATTGATGCTCCTTATGGTTATAATAGCAGAATGAAGTCATTTGAAAGTTGAATTTTGGCATCAAAGTAGTAACAACAGTTGGATCAATATATTGTGATCTTATTTTGATGTGGATTACTCCCTACTAGTTCATTTTGGCATGTAAATAGGGTCATAATAAGATTCAAGACTTCCTTACTAATGGCTTATCCACACTACTAGTTTTGGTGATGAACCCTTTGAAACTGACATGTCTACCTCTGTGATCTCCCTTCAAAATATTTGATCTAATTTGACCTTGATCATATTTGGATTTTACTTTTGATATTAGCCCTTGATCTTGATTTGGGTTTCTAATAATGTGCCACTTGGTAGCTCTTCATTCTTTCTTAGGATCTTGCTGACCATTTGACCTTACATGTATTGTCGATCTTTCTTTTAATGAATGAATGTGAGCCATAAAAATTCTAACATTTTAATCATTTTAAGACACTTGTCACCTACACATTTTTTCTTAGGATCCACTAACCTTTTGACCCATCACTCACTATTATATCTACTTTTTATGAGTGAATATACTTTTTTGATCTACCTAGACCCATTGACTCGAGCTTTGTTTGTGCACCATTAGATCTAGATGTATGATCAAATGTATGGCATTAGATCTTCAAGACCCACTAACTCATTGGATCATCATTCACCATTAGATATTGAATTGAGCTTTCATGATTTGGACACTTGTTAGTTTCACATTCAACCTTGGGGTGTTTGAATTCAAATGACTATTTTATGAATCTTAATCTTGACATCTGCATGTATGTTTTTCTCTACAAGTCTAACTTTAAAGGCTTATATATTGAGATAACAAGTTCATCAAGATATGAAATTTATATAGGATGACCTTGGCACTAAATACATTGATCTCATGCAATCATTTAGGCTTGAGAGGCTTCTTGAGCATAATTATAAAATGCACAAGTAAATTGGTCTTTTCATTTATTTGTGATGTGTGATGATGGCCTGGCTCTTTAAGATCACCAAATTCGCACTTTAAGCCTATTTAAAGTGATTCAAAAGTTTTAAAATCATAATTGATCTTCTCTTGAAGTCCATATTCTCCTTGTGACATTGGATCACTCTTTATTCAGGACCCTTCTTAGCTTCTTATTTTAGATAAGCGAAATTTTGGTATGTAGGCCAAATTTGGCTAGCACTCACATTTTAAAATGGTAACATTTTTTGAGCATAATAATACTACCAAAATTTTCCCTCCATAAGCCCTTTATTGCCTGAGCCTTAAATTTTTAATGAGAATTGAGTTAACCTCTTTCTTTTATTCTCACATTCTATGTGCATCTTATGGCTTGTTGATATTTGTATGTGGATGATCTTTGTCCCTTTTATTATCATCTATTCCCCAACACATCTGTATAGAACTTGGATTTCTCTTATAGGTTGTATGTTGTGTTCATATAGGTCTATATAGATGCCACTTGTGGATCATTTACCATCCCTCTTGGTGTTTTATTGTGTCTTCCACCTCCATACAAAATATTCATGTAATTAGAATGTTCATTTTGGAGTCTATGTGATATCTTATCATCCTCTATGTTCTGTAATGTATTTTTAAAGCCCTATAGAAGTGTTCTATCTATACTTGGTACATCACCATTATTTTATTTTTATCAACCCCTCTCTCTTTTCTCCTTAAAATATTTTAGACTCAAGATTAGTTGTATATTTCCATTTAGCTCTTTTAGGTCTACATGTTAATCCTAAATTAGGTGAATTCAAATTAGAATGAAGTTAGCCTTCTCTAGATGTTTTTCCTAAGAAGCACAAGTGTCCCACACCTTAGGGGATGATCCCATTATTCCACTAAACTAATTATTATAATTAAGTGGATGTATGGTTTGAGTGATAACAATTTCTATCATGCCTAATGGGACCACATCAAATATTTAACTAAGAATTTGGTGTCATTTTTGGTCAATAGTGTTGAAGACACTCTAAAAAACACTTGAAGACTCTAATTATTTTTGGTTTACAAAGATCATTTCTTTATCTATATGCCAAGTTAAATGAGATCATTTTCAATAGGTATTATTTTTCAATCTATTGAATTACCTATACCTTCTATAAGAAGAAGAGTTAGATCATCCTCGTCTCCTATTAGGAGAGTTATAAATTCAAGGCACTCTTCCTAAAGAGCTTAGTCTACCCTCCTTTTGGTATATCTCCCCTACATAGAGGAACGTTAATTCCTATTCCCTTCATGTCTACCTAAAGAATCTAGCTATTTATGCCCTTTAATGGAGGTAGTACTTTGGCTCTAGCTCAATATGATGACATTATAGTTTCAGTACTTAAGAACTTGTTATGTTTTATCAGTGAGAATGCAACCACCCCTATATAACACATACAAGATATTACTAATATTTTTTCAGTTCATAATGCCACCAAAGATAATGTAATATTTAGGATACTACCCTCTTATTTAAAAGGAAAATCCCTCAAATGGTATAGGAGTTTGACCCTTGAATCCATTCATAATTGGGATAAGCTAGGAGAAAAATGTGCAAATAATTTGAAGACAAGAGTGACCACTTATTTTTGGTGGAGCAACTTACCACCATTAAGAGAGAACCTCATGAGTTGATGGTTGATTTTAATTTTATATTCCAAAGATTTTGGGATAGAATACTACCTTTGTTTAATCCATCTCTAGATACTACATTTTTATATTATCTAAAGGCTCTAGTGATATAGATGTAATGATCTAATCTATGGAAGGGTTAGTACTCCCTAATGCATATGACATTGCTATTCAAGATGATAATTATCTAATTTAGGTTAAAAATATTTCTCCTAGGCCTCCCATGCTTCTCTTTCCAAAGCCAACACCCAATCATCCTACTATTCAACCTTAATTGGCACCTACCCTTATTGTAGTTAGCCCACTAGCAATATCTACCACTCTTCCTAGTGATTTACATGAAATTAAGTTGTTGCTACAAACTTTTTATAATGAGATAGTAGTATTAAAGAGGTATAAATACCAACATTATATACCTTAAAAATAATTTAATTAATATCACTAACATACCAAACCACCTTATTAAAGTAATGCATAAGACCAAAACCAACTCACTTACTCTAGACTGCTAAATATGCAAAATGCTAATATTGATATCACCTCTAGGGAATTTATTCCCATTAAAAACAATCTAGCCTAATATTATGAGTGGTAATTTCCTTAAAATTATCCACATAATCAAGCTACTTTTATAAATGGAGTGCTAAATCAAGATTTGATGGTGTAAAGTATAACATACCCTCAAGAGTAGCTGAAAGAATTAGCTTCATAGAGGGAATAAGTGTGTGAATAGGCCCAAATTTAGGTGGATGAATCCAATTTGGTAAATTGGTAGGATAATGACTTAATTAACATCAATTAGAACCAAGTACTAGATGCAGTCAATAATCTAGTGGCCTATAATATAAGGTTTAAAAGAAGGGTGATGGAGGGTGTTTTAACCTTTTAGGACTTAGCAAGTATAAATACTATGTTGTTAAAAAGTTGAGAATAGTAAATTAGGGTATAAATATATAATAAATACAACCACAGATCTATAATAGAATTGAGCTAGTTTGACCTTTCTAAAGATATAAATAAATGATGTAAACAAGTATTTAGCTAGAAACAAACTAAGATGGATGATATGGAAGCTAAAAAATAGAAAATAAGATGTTTAGGGTGTTGTAAATGTAGAGTAAAAATTTACTCTATGTTTCATTCTATTTTTTAGTCACACGCCACAAAATTTTACCTTCGCATATTGTGGTCTAAGATGGCAAAGTTTTAAAATAGAGCATGGACTTTATTTTCCTTTTTGATTCATTTTTGTCTAAGTGTTGGAGTAAAGCGGAAGCTAAAAAGTGTCATCATCTAAGGCATCCTTCTCAATGGAAACCACCAAGTGTCATCATCTGAGGCACCTTTTATATGTTTTGTGAGTTGGTTGAAATGTGCCAAGTATCTCACAGTGACTCAATGGAACGTGCCAAGTGGCAGTCGTGAAAGGTCCCAGTGTTGCTTTTCTAAAAGTGATAGAAGTTGCCACGTACTCCATCAAAATAAAGTGGAAGCCACCACGTGTCACGATCCAAATTATCTTCATCTTTGCTTCATTGATATAGTAAAGAACATGGTGGGTCCCAAGTTTTGTGTCTAAAGTAAGTGAAAGCTGCCAAGTGTCGATGTCGATGTAAATGAGAAATGAGACCCATTTGTTTCTATGGTATAAATAGGGTAAAGTGGAGAATTACATGTGTCATATTTTGCAGGCTTCTAAAAGGGTTGCTTAAAGGTACAGAGACCACCACATAACCCCAGATAAGTAGAGCAGAGACTGCCACATATCCTTTATTAAAACAAGTGGAGATTACCACCTGTCCTTATGCTCATTTTCAAAGTTTCTTGGGTAAGAAATGCCATAAATCTTATTATCTTTTAAGCTGTTGAAGTTTCGAGAAAGTGGATAGCGACAAGTGTCAAAGGTGGAACATGGCTGAGTAAAGGCACAAAAGAGTATAAGTTACACAAAAAGTACTGCATGTCTTCAATAGGTGCTATGGAACATGACAAGTGTCATCCTCCGATGTTTTTTAAAGTAATTAGAGGAAATTGGCTAAGTTTCACCTAGCATTCAAGAGAAGGAAGCATCCTGTAATTTGTTTCAGCTAATGAACTGCCAGAAGACAAAACATTCTAGAATCTATAAGATATCTTCTGTTAGACACTTTTAGTTAGGGGAAGATTTCATTTGGGCCATTAGATTGAGAATGAACTGACAATCTAGAGTGAATCCAAGCCTATAAATAAGGGTGCAGAGGATCATCAGGGGAAAAAAGAATTATCAGAGAGAATTATTGTAAAGAGTCTAGACTTTCTAGAGCTGTGACTAAGTAATAGCATTTGCTTTTGTCTCATTTTCTTGAGTTGAAAGGTTTACATAACTTTATGTGTTTTTGCACCTCTTATGTGATTGGAAAATTCAAATAAGAAGATTGAAACCTATGCCTTTGTTGATATTTTTTGTGTCATTTGCAAAAGTAGTCTGGGCTGTAGATTTTCTAGAGCTGTGATTAGGAATGTCATTTGCTTTTGTCTCATTTTCTTGAGTTGAAAGGTTTACATAATTATACGTGTTTCTATGCCTCTTATGTGACTGGAAAATTCTAATAAGAAGATTGAACCCTATGCCTTTGTTGACATTTTCTGTATCACTGTGAAATAAGTCTATGCTGTGAGCATTTATTTCTATTATTTCCATCTTTTACATTGATCATGCACTTGTTTGCTCTTAAATGTAAATGAATCCTACATATAGTCTCATTGTGCTCAAGATTAATGTCGAATTACATTCAGGTGCATCACCATAGATTAGATTTTCTTTATTGCATTATGTTTCTGATTTAAATTCTTATCCCTTTTCCCAGTATCTACTCAATTTAAAGAAGAACTAGCTTCTCTAAAATTTGGAGGTTATTTCAAGATGTAAGTCCCATATCTTGAAACTTCCCATTGTTATTGATTAGAATCAAGCACAATTTTAATTCATCAATAGTTTTTAGCACACTCGATGGGATCAATCTTAAAGTCTCTTTCAAGATCGTATGAATCAAAGAGCTATGAGGAGTCATAGTTATGGACCCATAACCAAATCACAATTTGCTACAAATCTAGGTATTATTTTGCCACCTTTGGTAACAAGTCCAAGAACAAGAGCCAACCAATTTGTACCAATACCCAGAGCTAATATGGGAGCCCCTATACCCCCAAGAAATTATGCAAGCTAGAATACTGGTAGTCCCTTAATTCTCCCAATACCACAAGACACTTGGGACCCTATCCCAATGAATGCCCTAATAGCTCTGCCTAAATTCAATGGGAAAGACTCTAAAAGACCTAAAGAGCATCTGCATGATGTATCAGATGTCTGTGCTATACATGTTGTCACACAACAAAATGTGGCCATAAGATTATTGGCAACTTTTTTTAAAGGGAAGGATCTAGAATGGTACAGGTCCCTTACCCCAAATACCATTTCTACATGGGATTAGCTTGGAGATATTTTCTTTGAAAGATTTGTAGAGAAGGGTGATAAGTCTTCTTTGTTACAGTAGTTAATTACCATTTAAAGGGGACCATGAGAAGCCATGACTAACTTCAATTCTAGATTTCAAAAGAGTTGGGATAGAATCCCTGTTACAGCTAGACCATTACCAAGTATGGCCATAGTGTTTTATCTTAGGGCTTTGAATTCAGATATATCTATTATGATTCAGTCACTTGGAGGACACACTTTGCTAGAGGCTCATGAATATGCGATTAGGGCTGAGAACAATTTAATAGATGCTAGAAAGTTACCTCCAAAGCCTCCCATGCCTATGTTCCTAGAAATTTCCTTGCCATTACCTTAAGAAGTTCCTAAATCTGTAAGCCCACCTATGTCTATGTACACTTACCCTCAATTGTCTACTAAAGAAATTGTCCCCACTCAGTCATCTAAGCTGGATGATATCAAGAATATCCTAAGGACATTTTCTAATGAGATGAACAATATAAAAAGATAGAAGAATACTTTTTCTAGGATTCCATATCAAAGCTATGAAGGAAATAGATTTTCATCTTAGCCAAATCAGTATCAGGGTCTTCTAAAGCAAAATAACCACCAGCCAGCAAACCAATTGGTTGCAGTTCCCACACCCTCATAGACTATTCCTTCCAATTCAAATAGAGATATTGTTCTAGGGCAAAATAAATATGTAGATAACACTAATTCTTGGTGTTTCCCTTGAAATAATGCTCATACACCTAGAGATTGTCCTATGGGTAATCTATAATAAAAGGTGGCAGAGCAAAGAAGAATGGATGGTCAGTTTGCAAGTTCCAGTAACAATCAAGCTTACCAGTCTTTTGATATATAGAATTTAGTCTTAATGTCTCAGATGCAAGAGATGTCTTTGCAACAAGAGGAAGAAATAGCCCCATAATATGATTTGTTCTCATGGGTTGAAGATGAAGAATCAGTATTTTTGAATGAAGCTTCTATTTCCAAGAAACCAATGGTGCAATTAGACTACTATACTAGATCAAAGAGAAGAATGTTGGAATAGCCTAAAGTTGTAAATAATAAAGCTATAGAGAATCCTTCATTTCAATTTCATCAACACGTAACTATTAGACAAGAAATGCTTCAGCTAGTACGGAATCAAGAAGTTCCTGAACAAGTTCAAAGAAAGACAAGATATCCTAATCTTCCAAGAATTCAAAATTTTGGACAAATGAATGTGGTAGATTAGCTAAAGATGACCCCAACACAAGTATCAATTTGGGACATGTTGGCTATTCCTAAACAAAGAACATTATTACAAGAAGCTCTTCAAAATCAAGCAACACCCAAGTATACTAAAGGACCTGCTGATAAAAGAAAGCTCAAAGACACAGTTCATCTACAGACAACTGCCATAGTGAATAATGTATAAGAGGTAAGCAAATCCAAATTAGATCCTTTCTATTCAACTAAGATAGGTGACTAGACTAAGCATAATCAAGAAAAAAGAAAATAAATAGTTGTTAGCTATGACACATAGTGACCCGTATGAAAATTATAGCTCTACTAGTTTGGGCACTTATGTTATTTTTGATGAGGACCATGAAATCCCAAATGTTTTAAGGGAAGAGATGCCAACTACTCAAGGATCCAAAAAAGATTTAGAAATGTGGACTTTAAATTTTGATGGGGCTAGAAGTAAAATTGGTGCTGGAGCAAGAATTTGTCTTACTGCTCCAAATGGTGAATTTTTTTAAGGGCTATCCATTTTCAATTTGCTTGAACTAATAATGATGCCGAGTATGAATCCTTATTGCATGGACTCCTATTAGCCAAGAAAAAGGGAATAAATAATCTAATAGTAAAACGAGATTTAGAATTAGTAGTAAAGCAAATTAAAGAAAAGGCAATAACAAAGAATGTTAGAATGAAATCCTATAAGCTTAAAATTTGGGACTTAATAGAAGATTTTGAAGCTTTTAATATTGAAGTAGTTCCTAGGAATCAAAATTCTAAAGCTGATAGGATAACACAGATTGGTTCATAGTTTGATCCAGCAACTGGCCTATTAGTTAACAATGAGTCAGTAAAGGTTATAGTAAGGCCAACTATTCCTGATAATGATGAGAATTGGAAAGTATTTGAGAATGATTCTCAAGTAATCTCATTCTTGCAACACTTAGGGGAATTTGTTGATCAATTGCAACTAAAGATTGAAGAGGCATATGCAGATCAAATTCTACAATTAAAGAATAATAAGCTTCCCAAAGGTTTAATCACTTTGGAAAGCCTTTTTGATCCAGAAGATGTAAGCCTGGAGAAGAAAAGGTTCCAAGCAAACAAAGTAGATTATTCTGAAATAGAAGTGAGTGAGGGGAAAAAAATTAAAAGTTGTAAACTCTACAACTCAAGAAGAAAAGGAAAGGCTAATTGAATTATGCAAAAAATATGACAGAGTCATAGCTTGGAGATATGAAGACCTTCATGGATATAATAGAGACATCATTCAACATACAATAGAACTAACTAAAGGATTTAAGCATGTCAGACAAAAATAGAGGCCAGTGAGTCCAAGAATTGAGCCTCTAATGGTAGATGAGTTGTAAAAACTTTTAGATTCTAAAATAATTTTTCCAATCAAACACTCAACATGGGTATCAAATCTAGTACTAGTTAGAAAAAATAATGGTGATATAAGACTTTGTGTAGATTTCAGAGATCTAAACAAAGCGTCTTTGAAAGATCACTATCCCTTGCCCTCCATGGAACAAATTCTACAAACTGTGGCTGGATTAGAGAGATTCTCTTTTCTAGATGGTTTCTCTAGATACAATAAGATTTGGTTGGCTAAAGAAGACCAATACAAGACTGCTTTTACCACCAAATGGGGAACATTTGCATATGCTAAGATGCCATTTGGCTTGTCAAACACTGTAGCCACTTTTTAGAGAGCTATGGATGTTGCATTTGGGGAACTGATAAATAAAATCATCTTGATTTATCTTGATGATCTTACTAATTTTTCAAAGAATGTTGCTAATCATTTTGATCATTTAGAAGCCGTGTTTAAAAAATGTCAAGAATTTGGAATATCCTTGAATCCTAAGAAATGTATCTTTGTTATCCCTCAAGGCAAATTATTGGGACACATAGTATCTAAAGGAGTTTCCATAGACCCAGAAAGAGTGGTAGCTATAATGAACTTACCTCTTCTAGTCAATAAGAAAGCAATTCAATCTTTCTTGGGAAAGATTAATTTCATCAGTTGGTTCATATCTGACTTTGCAGGCTTAGTAAGACCAATAACTCTCTTGCTGAAAAAAGACCTAATTTTTAAGTGGACTACGAAAGGAAGGCAAGCCTTTGAAGAGGTCAAAAAAGCTATCTCAACAGCTCCAGTACTTAGAAACCCAAATTTTTCTAAGCCTTTTGTAATGTATGTATATGGAGGAGAGCTTAGTATTGCTGCTATCCTAACACAGAAGGATGATAAGTAGGAGGGAGAACATCTAATAGCATTTTTCTCAAGGACACCTAGAGAATATGAAACCAGATATAACTTTGTGGAAAAGCAAGCATATGCTATGGTAAAATCTCTTAAAAAATTCAGGCATATAGTATCAAGAAGTAAAATTTTGATACTTGTATCACATCCAAGTTTTAGAGAATACATCATGGAGGGTGAAATTACTGAAAAAAGAGCAAACTAGATAACTAAGATCCTGGAATATGATGTAGAAGTCAAACCCACTAAATTAGTCAGAGGTAGGGGTTTGTGTCAATATATGACTCAAAAGCTTGAAAAGATGATACCTGAAGAGATAAATTCAGGAGCAGAAGAAGAAATTGTATTGAGAATACAAGAAGTTGATCAAGAATCTTGGGTCACAAGTAGGATTCATTTTATGAAAAATGGGATTTACCCAAGAGAACTCCCTCAAAATAAGAGAAGATACTATAGAATGTAAGGATTTCATTTTGTTTTAATTGAACAAGTTATTTTCAGAAGAAATTCTGATGGCAAATGGTTAAGATGTGTAGAAAAAGATGAGGCTAAGAAAATACTACATGAAATGCATCATGGAGTATCTAGTGGACATTTTTTTGCAAAGACCACAACTATAAATATAAATGAAGCAGGTTATTTTTGGCCTACTTTATTTATAGATTGTTATCAACTAGTTAAAAATTGTAAATCTTGTCAATATTATGTGGGGATGAGAAGGAATGCAACAATGCCTCTTAGTCCTATAATTGTGGGTGAACCTTTTGCTCAATGGGGTCTTGATTTCATTGGAATGATAAATCTAGTATTTAGTATGGGTCACAAATGGATCTTAACAGCCATAGATTATTTCACCAGATGGACCGAGGTAGTGCCGCTCAAGGAAGCAATATAAAATGTGATCCTAGATTTTCTAGGGAGTATCACTACTCATTTTGGGGCTCCTCACACCATAATTTTAGATAATGCTAAAGCATTTTTAGGGTCCAAAGTATCTAAATTTGCATTAAATCATGGAATATATTTGAAAACTTCTTCTAATTATTACCCTCAGGGTAATGGTTTGGCAGAATCAACAAATAAGAACCTGATTAGACTCATCAAAAGAATAGGGGCTGATCATAACAAGGAATGACATAAAGTGCTTAATTTAGCACTATGGGTTGATAGAATTATGCCTAAAAAGGTGATCAAAATGTCTCCATATGAATTGGTATATGGGAAGCCTGCTGTAATTCCCCTAAGCTTGGAGATTCCTACTCTCTAGTTGATCAAACAGATTGAAATTAAAGAAAATGGCCCCATGTAGGTCCGACTAGCAGAACTTATAGAAGTTCAAGAAAAGAGGGATGCAGCACATGATTCATTGATAAAGCATCAGAAAATAGTTAAAAACTATTTTGATAAAAATACTTCAAATCCCTATTTTGAAATAGGTTCAATTATTTTGAAATGGGATGTAAGAGCTGCCAAACCAGGTCAACACACTAAGTTTGAAGCATTATGGACTGGCCCTTATAGAATTCGAGCATGTAAACAAAAAAATTCATTTGAGCTAGAAATGATGGAAGGTGAACCTGAAGAGATTCCTATAAATGGAATCTATTTGAAACATTTTAGTTAAAACTATATCTTCTAGAAATTTTAGATCATGTAGGAGTTGTAGATTCTTTTTGAGTAGGCTCAAAAGTCCTTGTGGTCACCAGTAACTGTAGAGTAAAAATTTACTCTACGTTTCATTCTATTTTTTAGTCACGCACTGTGAAATTTTGCCTTCGCATACTGTGGTTTGAGATGGTGGAGTTTTGAAATAGAGCATGGAATCTATTTTCCTTTTTGATTCATTTTTGTCTAAGTGTTAGAGTAAATCAAAAGCTGACAAGTGTCATCATTCGAGGCATCCTTCTCAGTGGAAATCGCTAAGTGTCATCATTTGAGGCACCTTTTATATGTTCTATGAGTTGGTCAAAATGTGCCATGTATCTCACCGTGACTCAATGGAACGTGCCAAGTGGTAGTCGCAAAAGGTCCCAGTGTTGTTTTTTTAAAAGTGATAGAAGCTACCACATACTCTAGAAAAAGAAAGAGGAAGCCACCACATGTCGCAGTCCAAATTATCTTCATCTTTACTTCACTAATATATCAAAGACCATGGCGAGTCCCAAGTTTTGTGTCTAAAGCAAGCAAAATCTACTAGGTGTTGCTGTCTATGTAAATGAGAAATGAGACCCATTTATTTCTATGGTATAAATAGGGTAAAGTAGAGAATGCCATGTGTCATCTTCTATAGGCTTCTAAAAGGGTTGCTAAAAGGAGTAGAGACCACCACGTAACCCCAGATAAGTAGAGTAGAGACTACCACGTATCCTTTGTTAAATCAAGTGGAGATTACCACCTATCCCTATGCTCCTTTTCAAAGTTACTTGGGTAAGAAATTCTATGAATCTTATTATCTTTTAAGCTATTGAAGTTTCAAGAAAGCAGATAGCGACAAGTGTCAAAGGTGGAACATGGCTGAGCAAAGACACAAAAGAGTATAAGTTACATAGAAAGTGCCACATATATTTAATAGGTGCTATGAAACATGAAAAGTGTCATCCTCCAGTGTTTTTTAATGTAATTAGAGGAAATAGGCTAAGTGTCACCTAGCATTCAAGAGAAGGGAACATCCTGTAATTTGTTTCAGCCAATGAACTACCAGAAGATGAAGCATTCTAGAATCTATAAGATATCTTCTATTAGACACTTTTAGTTAGGGGAAGATTTCATTTGGGCCATTAGATTGAGAATGAGCTAACAATTTGGAGTGAATCCAAGCCTATAAATACGGGTGCAGAGGATCATTAGGGGAAAAAAGAATTATCAGAGAGAATTTGGAGAGAGAATTAATGTAAAGAGTCTAGACTTTCTAGAGTTGTGACTAAGTAATATCATTTTCTTTTGTCTCATTTTCTTGAGTTGAAAGGTTTACATAACTGTACTTATTTCTGCACCTCTTATGTGATTGGAAAATTCAAATAAGAAGATTGAACCCTATGCCTTTGTTGATATTTTCTATGTCATTTGCAAAAGTAGACTAGGCTGTAGATTTTCTAGAGCTGTGATTAGGAATGTCATTTGCTTTTGTCTCATTTTATTGAGTTGAAAGGTTTACATAACTGTACGTGTTTTTATACCTCTTAGGTGACTGGAAAATTCAAATAAGAAGATTGAACCCTATGCCTTTGTTGACATTTTTTGTATCACTGTGAAAGAAGTCTATGCTGTGAGCCTTTGTTTCTATTGTTTCCATCTTTTACATTTATCATGCACTTGGTTTCTCTTAAATGTAAATGAATCCTACATATAGTCTCACTGTGCTTAGGATTAAGGTCAAATTACATTCAGGCACATCGCCATAGATTAGATTTTCTTTCTTGCATTGTGTTTTTGATTTAAATTCCCATCCCTTTTCCTAGTATCTACTCAATTTAAAGAAGAACCAACTTCTCTAAAATCTGGAGGTTGTTTCAAGATGCAAGTCCCATATCTTGAAACTTCCCATTTTTTTTGATTAGAATCAAGCACAATTTTAAATCATCAACAATAAACAAGGTCCAAGTGTTAGAATCCTTCTTAAATAGTATCAACCTAATTAGACAGTATTTCTATATAGAACTAATGTCTTCCTTTGGTGATAATGTGTTCTATTCAAATTATTTCTAGGTTTTGTAGATTAGGTCCTATTCCATATTTGGTCCAAATTTTAAGTCTGTGTGACCAATATTTTTTCCTATAGATATATTTTCCTTATAAAACCCTAGGTTTTCATGCTTGTAAGGGTTTAAATGAACAACATGAGAAAAATGGGTTAGTCAGTTTGATGTGATAAATATGTGATCCACACCCCTGTGTGTGCATACTACCTACATACTAATACTTTGAGGAGGGATCAAGCTCGATGTAGTTCTCCCACTTAAGTGATTGGTGTCAATACAGTTAAATGTTAGTACGAGTGCCATATTGAGTGATTTGAATATTTTTGAGATTGGAAATTTGAGTAATCTAAGCTTAGGAATGTTATATATGGATATATGCAAAAGTGGGGTAAAATAGGGATTGATAACATTTATTGTGCACAACTTGTTCTAAGTTTACATATGTACTTTTCATCTAATTTTCATCTAGGGGATAAAGGGGTAAAATTAATGTATATATACTATTTTGGTGCTTATGTGGGTACTAAAAAAGGTCAAGGATAACCCTAAGAAGTATAATATTTGAAAATATATCTATTTGTGGAAAAAAGAGGGAAATGATAGTAACACCAATATTGGGACACTAGTGCCATGTGGTATTACTTTCCCTATTAAGGCACTAGTGTCTAGGTGGTAGAACTTGAAGCGCGAAGGGCCAATATGTAAGAATGAGGGTATGGTATTACTTTAGGGATGATTAGGGACACTTTTGGCTCACACAAAAGCTATATAAGTGTGAAAATAGGCCCTAGGATATGTCTAGAGATAAACTAGGATAGGTGGTATCAAGTATCACTCTTAATACTCAAGTGTCATTTTTAGGTGATTATAGAGGGTGAGAAATCTTTGTCAGTAGGCCAAAATTATTCTTCACAAGTTCCTATGAAGTTTATAAAGATAAAGTGACTCCTAATTCCATCCAAGAGTAAACAAATCAATAATCTAGTTAGAACACTAAAGAGGAGATTTATATCCCTAAGATTTAGATGAAAGGGACTCAAATTCCCTTCAACATAGTGGAAAAAATGAAGAATATAAGCTTGAACATGATTATGTGGATGGACCTATCCATTATTTCTCAAAGAAATTTGTTTTAGGAAGTATTAAAGATCTTCCATCCTCATGAACAAGCAAATACCTCTCTATTTGTATCTACAAGCTTGTGTCAATGAAGGGAAGGAGATCTTAGCAAAAATAACAAGCCACCACTATTATATATCTCCTTGATCATAGGTAAGAGTATACACCTAAAACTAGACACCAATGAATTTATACTTAAATTTAGATAAATTCTTACCAAACTCTAAAAATCTAGCCTAAGAATCTTTAAAAGTCTCAAATTTGGATTCACAACATGCAATTAAATCAATTTGGCCCAAAAATTAATTAAAAAGAGAAAATGATCAAATAAATTAAATCAAAGATTACACAAATGTTAAAATGCCTAAAAGAGATTAATTTAAATTCAAATCCTAATGAAATCCTAATTGAATTCATCCATGAGCAATTAAAGCAATTATCAAAAAGGGAAATTCAAAAATCAATGAATATCCTAGGTTTTCATCATTAGCTTTTGTGAGTTATCATTTTTGGAAAATATCCCACCCATGCTTATTTCATGCTAATCATGACCGTTTGACACCTTTTAACCCTATTTTGGTTAACTAAGCCAACCAAGGTTAGGATTTAACTCATTCTAAGTCATTTTAAAGCCTATAAAAGTAATCCTAGAGCTTTTCATTTAGATAGCTTGGAACATAGTAGAGTTATAATGTAGGATTTGATTCATGAAGTAAATTCATAGTGTGATAATGCAAAAATTGAGCCAAACCAAGCCAATTTTAGAAAACATCAAGCCAAAGCCAAAAAACCATGGTGCTAAGAGGAGATGGAGATATCCAAACCCCATGGATGAAGATTTCTTGAACACAATCTGAGCAAGCCAATAAACACATCATTTGGAGCATTCAAGGACTTGGTAAGGAATTTGTGTAAATTTATTTTCCATTTTTAGTTGAGCTTTGTCATTTGTTGTTTGTTCACCAAGTTCCCCCTATGATCTAGGCATGGATGTGTTATGCTTTGTTAGTGTGTTTTTGTCATTTTGATTTCATTATGAGACTAACACTTGATATAACTTCCTCTCCATCATCAAATTTCTAGGTTCACAAATGGCATGCTTGATGGGACCCAACACATCCTACATACCAAGGACATTAATATGTATCTTTTAAATCTTCATTTGGATGCTTGAAGCTCTCTAAAATTAATTTTTTAGCCTTGGTTTGGCTAGATTTGATTTTGGTTTATTTTTTGGATTTACATAAAGACCAATTATGGTTAAGTACAACTGATGATGGCTAGATCTAAAATGACCATGGTTCTACCCAATGAATCCCAATTATGTGTGTGACTATCGATGGTTGGGTTGTAGGGTAAAAATAGTATTAAAACTTGAATTTTGCTTGTTTCTATCATTCATATTCTCAATTTCTTAATTTCAAAGGCATATAAATCACTAAAATTAATTTTACCTTTCAAGTTTTTATCCAAATTGTGCTAAGGCTGAACTTGATGTGTTTCTCTTTTGTGGTTTTACCTTTAATTCTATAGGTGACCACCAATGGTCTTAATCAACCAACATCAATTGTTCTTGACCAACATTGGTTCTCTCACTAATCGATCAGTGATGATTGTCTTGAACTGACATAGGTCATCTCTGACCAGCACTGATCACTATGTTTTTCAAAAAAATCAAAACTTGCAAGATAAAAATCAAACATCATTTGCCAAACCAAGAAAGTTCTTCAAAGTAGGTCATTATTATATAACAATTATAGGTTGAAGGATTGATTTGAACACCAATTTTGCTTGTTTTAACTAACCAAACATTTTATTTTGGGATTTTAAAAAGAATTAGTTAAAACTCACACCTTTCAATTTAGGCACTAAAATGAACATGCTAAGTTTTACACATTTGGTTTATGGTGTCTAAAATGAATATAGGATTGGATAAGTCTTAGATAACACTTCTTTTTTAGTGCTTAAAACAAATTCTTAAATCTCAAACATTTCAAATTGGTGTTTAAGAAAAAACTTAGGCTAATATTACACATTTGGACTTAAGTTCTTAAAATGAACATGGTTGTGTTTTTGCTTAGTTTGTGTTTGTGCAAGTTCTTTTAAATTTGTAAATATGTCAAGGGGATATGAACTTAATAAAAACATTTCAATTGGTGCATAAAAATGAACCTAATCAAATATGAACATGTTGTCAATCTTGATCACATCATCTTTTGTTGTTTAGAAAGAACTTAGTTAATTTTTTATGCCTTAGATGTTTTTCAATGTTTTAGCAAGTTTCATAAATGACAAGGGGCCAAAATTCACAAATTTTTTCATTTTTGGTGCCTTAAAATGAACTTAACATCATGTAGTTTTCATAATTTTGAGCACATTCACTTTTATGCCATGTTTGTTTATTGATTGTTTATTTTTTCAAAAAAGAAAGCACGTGTATGCTCTCTCCCCATCCCCTATAGGGAACTCATGGGATCAGAAGTGACTTTCCATTTCATTTAGTATCTAGTCCAAGGAATAAGAAGAAATTTCCTAGGATCTCCACAAAACCCATATAGTATTGGGTGATCTAAAATCAACCATAAAGTCTTTCTAATTGTCTTTTATTTTCATGCATCTTGGCTTGTGAATAGGATGTCATCACCTCTCACAAGTTATTTAGAGAATAATTGACCTAGGGTTTCATCTCTTGATAATGTTTCAACCCCTCTCCATGGGGGAGTATACAAATCAGTATTAATCCACTGAGATAGTGGTTTGAGCGATTAAACCATCTCTATTAGTGGCTAGCTAACCCATAACATATGATCAATTAGGATATTAAAATACTTTGAAAAATTAATGGATGTAGTGGTTGTGAAAAGGACAATACCTTTTCACAACAAGCTAATTGACGTGGAGCTAATTGACATGCTATTTTTCTTGTGTGCAAACATGAAATTTTGTACACATGAGATCAATCTAGATGATTATAACTTGTAGGTTTTAGTTAACCCCACTTTGCCACACCTTGATAGGATCTAGGATGATTATAATTAGTTGTATTTTTATCATTTATTATTTTATTGCTTGTTGTGTTGGATATAAAACTTTGATGTTTAAATCACATCTAGTCAAGTTTGTTTATACATCACTCCTTTGTTTAAGGAGGCATTATTCTTGGTCATTTTATCACCACACATTTGTCTTTGATTTTTACTAAACTTCTTTATGTGTGTGTCAATTGTTTGAAATAGGTACCATTTTATTACCCAAATAATTTTCAAGTTTTATGCCTTAGAAGTCTTTGAAACAAACCATTGATCACATCTTTTGAGAGCATTGATGCCATTAGGCTGCTCAAATTATTTCAAAAGACTTGTCTTGTTTTATGTCTCAATTTTCAATGTTTAAACCAATAATTTAAGCCTTGTTGGATCATTGTTTAGTATGGTCACGTTGTTTAAATTTATCTATCTTGTTTGGTCCACTATAGCCTAGTTTTCAACATTGGAGTTTTTAATTAACTTTTCCAAGTTTAAATTCAAACATTGATTGATTTCTATTTAAGTCTCATTTTGTAGGAGATGATACATAGATATTTCTCTTTTGGGTTGTATAACTTAGGTTAATTGATTACCCAAATTTGAAAACTATTATTTGTTTGTTCACAAAGCCTATCCTCATCATTGTTGTGCCTTTATTTAGGAGAACATAGCCTTTCTCCAAGTGCCTTTTGCCTTGTGCCTTACACAAATTGATCATGCATGTTTCAAGTTTGTTAGATTAAAATATAATCATAATATTTGTTTAAAGACTAGATTTTGATGGCATGGTTAGCCAAAATTCCAAGCATAACCTATTTGAGCCTAGCTTTTGACTCCACATTTGGATAAAATACCTATTAACATTTCCCTTTCCTACTTTAGACTTGCTTGGAACACTTTGGACATAAAATTTGACATGCCAATTTTTATTTAAATTCTTGAAATTTTGTGTGTATGACATTTGATGTTAGAAATTTGATGTTAGATTATTTTATGCCAAGTTTTATAATATACCATTTTGGAGTTTCAACTCCATTTTTAGACCATTTTTTAGAGATACAACTCCACCCTTTTTTGACCACGTTAGACCAAGTTTGAACCTTTTATCCTTTGGACATTATTTTTCAAAATTTTTATAACTTGAGAACCTCTTTATTTTAGATATTTCTTCATTGATGAAAATATGTCTAGCTAAAATTATAGTGGAGTCATGTACAATCTAATTTATGATAGAATGACCAAATAAATTGACTACAATCATGACCTATTTGAGGAACAAAGTTAAACACCTACTTATGATCCAAATAAATTTATCAATTGTGATGATATGGTTTTTGAGGACTTAGATGATCTTGGTTATGAAAGCAATCAAGCTCCATGATACCCAACCATTTCTATACTAGGATCTCATCCTTCAGCTTATACGAGCAATCAGGCTCCATAATGCCCTAAACTTATCCTTCTAGGATCTCATCCTTTAGCTTGTGTAAGTAATTAGGTTCCATAATACCCCAAACTTATCATTATACGACCTTATCCTTTGGCTTGTGTGAGAAATCAAGCTCTATAATTCCCTATCACTACCATTTTAGGACTTTGTACTGTGGCTCATGCAAGCAATCAAGATCCACAATGCCCTACCATTATCCAACCTCTAATAATTCATCATCTAATGCTAATCATTACCCAATTTATAAAAATTCAACCAATCCAATCACAACCCCAACCAATCTAATCAGTACCCCAACTAATCCAATCACAACCCAAACCAATCCAATCACAACCCCAACCAATCCAATCACAACCTAAACTAATCTAATCACAATCCTAGCTAATCTAATCAAAACCCAAACCAGTCCAATCAATAATGTAACTAATAAAATCACAACCTCTTCAATTGAGCCAAGATTTTAAAGACTAAGCTATATTCAAAATTGAAATTTTACAATTGATTATAAACCATGACTAAGAAAAACAACTAATCCAAAATGTTTTTGTTGAACCAACCATTTGTGATAAGTCAACATGTGATGAATCACCTTTTAATCCTATTCCTATTGTCAAGGAGTCACACTTTGATGAGCCATTATTTTTTGAGTCACTTCTTAATGATTATAAATAACTTTGGGCAAACCATTACCTCAACCATATGAGTATTTTTCAAGAGCCTCCCTTTGACAAGCTGATCTCTGAGGAGTTATCTCTTGACCTAGTTCCCATTGTTAACGAGTCTCACTTTAACAAACCAATCTCTATGAAGCCCATCATGCTATCATAGGTTGTTACTTGTCCAAAACCAATCATTAAATGAAAAATCATTGTAGTAGTATACACATCAAATGAAGAATCAAAATTAGATTCAAGTTTTATTTTTGAACTAGCATTAGATTTAACATCAAAATAAGAGACAATTTTAGTCTCAACATCAGATTTAGAGTCCCTTGAGTCAGATTTAGATTCAGAAATAGAATATGTTCATGGCTATTATAACATTAGCTACACATGCCTCATAAATCAATTTGAATACATTTTTGATCCTTCTACAATTTTTGAGGATGATTACTTTAGTATAGACATAAGTTATCCTAGTATCTTCTATGAGGATTGTGTAACCTTTCCCCATTCCATTACCATTTTATAGTCCATTATCATCAACCAACATAGCTATTTTATTGACCTTCCATCTCCCATAAGTGTCGATTGGGACTGATAGAATCACACCTTGTTGAACTACATCCATGGTGACATATTAGTTGAAAAAGAATAACAAGGAGGCCAAGACCAAAATCATGTATAATAAGAACACTCTCATAGTGAAACCTTTCTGGAGGCACCAAGGGATAATCAAAGTTTAAAATCAACATCTTTTAGTGAAATATTTTCAAAGTTTCTATAAGACAATAAAGGTCAAAATTCAACATTCCTTAGTGAAATATTCTCAGAGGTGCTATAAGATAAACAAGACAACTTCATTGGTAAAAACCTCTTTGAGGTTCCAATATCTAAGAACAAAATTTCTTCACTACTTGAAGGAGATAAAATCAATATAGATTCCAATTTATAGCCTAATCAGATGATAACTACTCTTAGGCCCAAAAAATAGATAAATCTAGTGGTCCTATCCAGAGAATATTTAGAAGTATTTAGCCCTACCACATCTAAAGTTATGTTAAATATAGAATCAACAACATTGTGTGTGCCTAAAAATATCGATCTTAATTTTTTTCCCAACCATCATCCATACCATTATAAAACACCATTCCATTTCTCAATCAAACCTATCAACCAACATTTATCCCTATTTACCATCCTTAGCCACACTTTCCTTTGTATAGGATAAAAATATTATTTGTATCGATGTTTGAAGGAAAAAAAGCAACAACCAATAAAGGTCACAATAACATCATTGTCATCCAAATCTATAGCTAGTTATTGATAGAGAATATATTCAAAAGAGGTGTGGGATAGTAATTAACATGATCAACTATTTTGGTTATATCATTTGTTGATCAAGGCATGCATCTCCACATAATCAAGAAGAACAAAATCATATACATCGGCCAAAAACATAAAAACCAACAACCATCATCAACCAAAAACATGTACCATACCATTTTTATTTTCCATAGCTTGGCCATTTATCATATACCTTACCATTATTTCATACCTTTCTATTCACCCTATCAATTAGGGGCAACCCTATTACCATATCATCCTATCAGTCTATCATCCAATCAATTTTCCTATCACTTATCCATCCTACCATTCTATTCTATCAAATTAACAAGTTTTGAATCTTATCCACCTATTCTATTTGACCTTGGTTCATCTATTAATTTATAATGATGAATCAAATTAGTTTTAGTAGTTATTTCAAGCATTCTAGATAGTGGTAGTATTTTATAGCAATATGATAGAAGTTTGGTAGTTACATCCTTCATTTATTATTCCATTATTATATAAAGTTTATTTATGTGAGCTTGATTATATCCACATGTAGGGGTAAATCAATGTCTCACCAATCTTGCTATTAATTATAACCACCTATGGGAAAATTAGTATCATTGATCTAATCCATTATATCTTAGTTATAACCACCTATGGGAAAACTAGGGTAATATTTATTTATTGTGACTTGACATACTAACTATCCATTCCTATGTTGTGCTATACCACTATGATAACTTTGCCTATTTTTTTTTAAATTGGTTGCTACACTAGTTAGATTCCTCTATTCTAAGGTGGAACTACTATGACCTGAGGCCATTTTAGGACCATATGGGTAGTGTTTGATTCATGTTGAGGTTAGAGTAGTCCCCTTTTTTGTTACATTATCACTATTTTATGAGAAACATTTCAAGTTTGAATGCTCTCACCATTTTATGAGCTTGGAACATTTAGTACCTCATAAATCCCAATCAGGTTGAGATGCTAAGAAACTCCAAAAACATTCAAAAATTTAAAAATCCAAAAATATTTATCCTCTCTAAGCCTAGTTAGTCATCCTTGATCTGAACTACTAGGGTAAAGTCATTTTTAGGATGTTTTATTTTGCATTTAGTTTCAATCTTTTTCTATTTTTGTTTGTTTGTTTGTTTAATTTTTTATTTGTTTGCTTTTTGTGTGTTTGTTCTTTATTTGTGTGTTTGCTTTTTTTTTTATTTCAATATTATTGCCTCAACTCAATCTATATTCATTCATTAAGTGATTCCTTATGCATTATTATTAAGTCCATACATATTCATACATCAACATTTTCATCATGGTTTTATCATTGGTGTATTATTTTCAATTATTTATTGGATCAGGAGTCAATACTTATGTATATTTCAGCCAAAGTTATCATGGTGTTCTATCATAAGGCATATTGTCAAGTACTACAACAAAAATTAGCTAAAAAATTATTACAAGCAATGGAGCCATAGAATTATCTCCTCAGTAACCTTGGCAAATCCTCCCACCCATCTTGATAAAATCAACACATTAACCATTCTATTTATATACATGCTAATCAAGATGAGCATCTACTCATTAGTAGGTACAACTAAATCATTTCTATTGATCAATTCTTATTATTCTATTCATCTTTTTCATCACTTTGTGTATCCTCATGTGCCTAGTTGTTTGTGGCTTATTCAGTGATTAGACCAATGCATTTATGTTTTAACCCAATCATCTTTAATTTATATAATAGCTTATATCCTTGAGTTATGCTTGCTAATCTGCCCTATTGGGGCACAATTAGTCAAACACTTTATTCAATCCAAGTCATCCTAATGCTTATAAATACCTTTGGTCAAATCATTATTTTGACTTTTATTATTGATTATAACCTTATTTGGGCAAATTAATACTTCTTTTTTAACAAATCAATGCATGCAAGCATTTTCTCATTTGGATTAATCTCACCCATGGGTTAAGTCCACCTTTATTCTTGCTTATTTTTGAGGGACCATCCGTCCACAAATGCGATGGCCACTCCCTCAAGGGGGAATCATTATAGGATTCCTAAACATTTTTTGGGATATTTTTCTTCAATCATCATCTTCTTTTAGGTATACAGTTCTTTTTTCATTATTTGAGAAGACATTGTTTTGCTTATGGTTTGCAACATCTTCCCAAATAGGAGAAAATTGTAGACACCTAAAATTATCCACCAATGGATTTATACCTAAATTTAAAGTAATTATTACCAACTTATTAAAATCTATCCTAATAATCTCTAAAAGTCTCAAATTTGGATTCATAACATGCAATTAAATCAATTTGGCCCAAAAGTGAATTAAAAAGAGCAAATGACCAAATCATTTAAATCAAATCTTTCACAAATGTTAAAATGCCTAAAAGAGATTAATTAACATTCAAATCCAAATTGAATTCTAATTGAATTTATTCATGAGAAATTAAAGTAATTATTAAAAATGGAAATTCAAAAATCAATGAATATCCTAGGTTTTCATCATTAGCTTTTTTGAGTTGTCATTTTTGGAAAATATCCCACCATGCTTATTCCATGATAATCATGACCATTTGACACTTTTTAACCCTATTGGGGTTAACTAATTTAACCAAGGTTAGGATTTAGCTCATTCCAAGTCATTTAAAAGCTTATAAAAACAAGCCTAAATCTCTTCACTTAGAGAGTTTGGAACATAGTAGAGTTATAATGTAAGATTTGATTCATGAAGCAAATACATAGTGTGATAATTCCAAAATTGAGCCAATCCAAGCCATTTTTATCAAACATCAATCCAAATCTAAACAACCATGGTGCTAAGAGGATATGGAGATAGCCAAACCCCATTGATAAAGACTTCTTGAGCACAATCTAAACAAGCCAACAAACATATCATCTGGAGCATTCAAGGATTTGGTAAGGAATTTGTGTAATTTTATTTTCCATTTTTAGTTAAGATTTGTCATTTTTAGTTTGTTCACCAAGCTCCCCCTATGATCTAGGCAAGGATGTGTTATTCTTTGTTAGTGTGTTTTTGTCATTTTGATTTCATTATGAGACTAACACTTGATCTAACATCCTCTCCATCATCAAATTCCTATCTTCATATTAAGCACATAATCCATAACTGTATGATTGATTTAGGTGTAAGTAACTTAGTCATGCCCAAAAAGATATATGATATGCTAGGTATAAAGTATACCCCAATTATAAAAGGAGTTATTCAGCTAGATAGAATAGCTATAAAAATTATGGGGGTTATTAAAGGCTTAAACCTTACCTTACATGAATGTCATAGCCTCTCCATTAACCAAGACATATCTATTATAGACCTGCCTCCCCCTTTTGCCATTTATCTTTTAAGAGGCTTTACTTAAAAAATGGGTAGGTGCTTATCATCTAACTGGTCACACATGATACTAAGGACTAGATATGGAACCAAGGTGATTAATAAGGCTTAGCTTATTTTAATATATCATGTAGATCCATAGTCACTCAATCTCATAGACATGAACTATATAATGTATGGCCTTGAAGATAGTTTAGTCCTACATGAGACCACCACACCTTTAGAGGAAGTCTTAGATGTAGCACTAGATGACTAGGCTAATGAGCATTATGGATTTCATCCATATGATTGTATAGAGGAAATAGGATTAGAAAATTATTGTATCTTTGAGGATGACCTTATTATACTAAAACTCATGGAAAATCAAGAATATATTGAAGGTACATAGTGGTTATATTTTGATAGCTCCAAAAGCAAAAATGGTGAAAGTGTAGCCATTGTGTTGATATATCCTAAAAATAAGAAATACTTTTATGTATATAGGATATAGTTTAGTTGCACTAACAATGTGTGAATATGAGGTGTTGATCCAAGGTCTCCAATTGGCATAAAATAAAGGAATTAAGACACTACAAGTGTTTAGGGATATTGAGATCATTGTAACTTAGATGAGTATGCAAAATGCATCCAAGAACAACCTAATAAAGGCTTATAAACACACATTTTGGGATCTCATTTAAATATTTAATTCTTTCAACATACAAGCTATGATAAGGAAGAAAAATACTAATGTAGATAGAATTGAAACAATAAGCTCTCGATACAACCTCCTATTGATGCTGTGAGACATTAAAGACAATTTTTAAAGATTATAGTTAGACATCTTATGCCTAATAATGATGATAATTAAAAGGTGTTAGATAATGATGAGAAGATCATCAATTTTCTATAAGAAGAGGTAATGTTTTCTACCAAAAATTGATCAAGGTTGTAAACACAATATGATCAAATCATCTAATTAAAAGTAAATAAGCTACCCAAAGGATTGGTCATGATATAAAACATCTTCAACATTGATGATCAGTTCAAAGGTGAGAAGAGGAACATGATAGTAAAGAAAGAGAATTATGAGAAGTGGTCTTTTACAATGACAAACTCCTAAGAATTGGAAAGGTATGCACTCAACCTAAAAAGGAAGGGTTTATTCACCTTTTTAAAAATTATGATGATATATTCACATGGAACTACCAAGATATCAAAGGTTTTGACCTAGCTTTGGCCTAACATACAATCAAGTTAGACCCTGATGCCAAGCTCGTTAGGCAAAATCAAAGGCCTATAAATCCTAAATTATAACCAATGATGAGAAAGGAACTAACCAAGAAAATATAGGTAAATATCATCTTCCAAATTAAACACTCCTTTTGGGTATCCAATTTAGTCCCAATGAGAAAGAAGAGTGGAAATATCAGGTAATTTATGGATTTTAGGGACTTGAATAGAGCATCCCTCAAGGATTACTATCACCTTCCAACTATGTAATAGATCCTCCAAATAATAGTAGGGGATGATAGGTTTTCACTTCTTAACAATTACTTAGGTTACAATCAAATATTGGTAAAAGAGTATGATAAGTTCAAGAGAGCCTTTACTACCAAATGAGGTAGAAATGCATATAAGAAAATGCCTTTTAGACTGACCAAAACTAGTGAGACATTATAAATAACTATGGATATGGCCTTTAGGGGCCTAATAAATTATATAATCCTAGTTTACCTTGATGATATCACTATTTTCTCCAAATGTGTAGCTAATCACTTGGATCATTTAAAGCAAGTCTTAGATAGATTTAGAGAGTTTTGGGTATCTCTAAACCCAAAAAAAATTGTATTTACTATCCATGAAGGTTAGTTATTGGGGCACATTATTTATAAGGATGGATGGTCCATTGACCTAAAAATATTAGAATCAATTGGGTCCCTTTCTCTGCCAAGCCACAAGAAAAGCCTCCAAATATTTTTGGGAAAGATAAACTTTGTGGGAAGGTTTATACCAAACTTTGCTTTACTAGTCAAGCTAATTACCTCTATGCTTAATAAGAGTGAAAATTTCAACTATAAAAGAGAAGGTAAGTATATAATTGAAATAATTAAAATATAAATATCCTAAGCTACCAAAATTATTAATCCATGCTATGACAAGGATCTCATTCTCTATGCTTTTAGAGGAGATGGAAGCATCTTAGTAATGTTAGTACAACAAAACAATGATAAAATGGAGTAGCCTATTGATTTATTAATTCAAGTTATTAAAGATTATAATTTATATATAACTTCATGGAATAACAAATTCTGGATATGATTAGAGCATTGAATAAATTTAGACACACGTTCTTTAATAATAAGATTTAACTAATGGTATCGCATCTAGGTGTGAAAGAGTTTTTGTTAAGTAGAGATATCAATGAAAAAAGAGTTGGTTAGATCACCAAGGTAATGGAATATGATATTGACATCAAAATCACCAAGATCATAAGTGGAAAAATATTATGTGAATAACTAGCTATTGACCTAAAAGATGAAGGTAAAATAATCTTTATGTTGTAAGAAGATCAACCTGCTAATTAGTATCCTCCTAGTTGATGGGTTTAGAGCATGAAGGATTTTATCTAATCATGTGAGTATCCTTAAGGTCTTAAAAAATCCAAAATAATAAATTTTAGTTTGAAAGATATTCCTTATGTTCTTATAAATGACGTGTTGTTTAGAAAAGACACCAATAAAGTTCTTCTAAGATGTATGGAATAAAATTAGACTAACAATATCCTTCAAGATTTCCATGATGGATTGTTAGGAGGACATTATTCACCCAAAAAAACTATTGTGAATATCATAATGGCCAATTATTATTGGCCAAATCTATTCAAAGATGCTCACAAATGGGTAAGAATCTATGGGAAATGTGCCTTCTTTATAGGTAAATAGAGGTGAGCAACTCTTTTGATTTGTCCAATCCAAGCTAATTATCCCTTATATAAGTGGGGCTTGGATTTAATTAGAATGATCAACCCTCATTCTAGTGATGGACATAAGTGTATTCTAACTACCACATACTACTTTACAAGATGGAAAAAAATGGTAGCACTCAAAGAGGAAAATGAAACATACATATTGGATTTCTATGAGAGAATTTTGAATAGATTTGGTGTTTCAACCATGATTATCTCAGACAAAGATATGGATTTTATGAGGACTAGAATCAGTGAGTGGGTAGTAAGACATAACATATATTTGAGAAACTCTTCAAATTATTACCCTCAAGGTAATGGTTTGGCTGAGTCAACCAATAAAAACCTGATTCACATCATCAAGTGAACCATGGAAGAGAATAAAAGGACTTGGCAAGCAAAAATCAAATCAACCCTGTGGGTAAACATAATAATGCCAAAGAGGGAGATAGGTCATTCACCCTTCATGTTGGTATATGGAAGAGAGTCCAAACTACCTATGTCACTTGAACTACTTTCACTAGAGATTTCCCACCAGTTGGAGATAATTGAAAATGATTCGATGATGATAATGCTAACTAAACTAGTGGATTTAAAAGAGACTCGAGGGCAAACAATGCATACCTTAGAGCTTTAGTAATCTCAAATGAAGAATTTTTTCGATAATAAGGTTACTGATAGAATTTTGTAAGAGGGAGACTTAGTATTCAAATGAGACATGGACATAAAAAAAATTGGAAAGCACATAAATTTTTATGCAATATGGAATGGTCCTTATGTTAGCATAGGCTACAAATAGGCCAAAACTTTTTAGCTCTCAAGGATGAATGGAAAAGAGTTACCGATCCTAATCAATGGGATCCATCTAAAGAACTACTCTTGAATTACTTTTTAATCTGTATATAGTATTTTATCTACATTTTATTTTCTCTAAGTTTTGTGTCACAATAACTTAGTCATTTTCTTTCTTTGGGTGCTTTGACACTTTTATTTATTTTTGTTCTTTCTTTTGTTATCCATCTGGAGGTGAATCTCAATTTTGATTATTCAGGATTAGGCAAAGTAGGTTACAACAAGGTTATGTTTTTATAATCAATAAGTTTATATACTTTTATGACTCCATGATCAATGGATTTCATAGAGGTTATTAGATTCTTGCTTAATAGGCAAGTGTCCTACATAGGTCACCAGAAGTTGACCATTTTTGGTTACCATAGAGTAGCATCTAAATTCAAATCAAAGATTCAAGATCAATAATAAGCCTTCTAAAAATTTTAGGTTAAATTTCATAAAATGGGGCTAAGTCCAAAGGACAAAAAGGACTTATCATATTCTTAAAATTTGGTCTTTATGCTCTTTGGCATAAATTAGTCCAAGGTTTTGCATAGATGTAGTCTACAAAAGTTATAAAGACTTCATGAAAGTTTCACACAATTTTAAAAGTGTGGAAGCATTAAACACTTAGAATATTTGATCCATTAAATCCTTGAGAAAATGGTTAATACCCTAGTGACCCTAAGTCCTCAAGAGGATGCCACATGGAATATTCCCATAAAACCTAGGGATTAAATAGATTAAAATTGGTGCATTAGCCTAATGGACACAAGGACCCTAGGCCATGAATTATCAAGGATATGACATGTGGTGATTAGCAAGGCTAAATACATAAAGATCTCAAAAGTGCCAAGAGAGTGACACATGGCAATAACATAATTGGTGAGCTAAAGCTTGTGGATGTTGATGAGTCACCAAGTAGTGAAATGAGAGCCTATAAAAACATATATAATAGAACCAAAAAAGGAAAGGAAAAATATGGAAAACGAGATCCACATGGAAGTGATGATGTCATTAAAGCATGAGCTTAAATATTGGTGATCTATTTGGCTATCAAAACTATCGAAGGTCGAATTTAAACTATGCACTCATTTTAATTTATAGAATCAAGTCATAGATCAATGCCTCACCAAGTAATGATAAGTGGGTGGTATAATTAAACGTAAGACTAAGTAGCAACACCTAAAAAATGTGGCATATGTATTGGGATCAAGTTTATAACATAAAAGACAAATTTAGCCTTAAAGAAGCATGGCTCTAACTACATAAGATGTGGACAACTGGTGATCCCAACTACTTTCTCCTACCAAAATTTAATTGAGGCATGATTTAGTTGTGTTAATTATAGACACACCTTCAAGATATCATATATTTCAAGCTTCCTACTCAACCAACCTCTTCAAATCACCTTAAATCATTGTAACCACTAAAATAGTGGGTAAGATTAATCAATGACCTATGGGTTGCTCATTACCTATAAAAATCCTAGGTTCACATTATAAAATGGTTGATATTTTTAGCACATTAATGCTATCAAAAATTTCCCTCCATGAGACCTTTATCACCTGAGCCTTGCATTTTAATGAGAATTGAGTTCACCTCTTTCCTTTCTTTTTGCATTCTATTTACATCCTGTGGTTTGTTGATTTTTACCTATGGATGATCTTTGTCCATTTCATTATCATCCATTACCTAACACCTCTATGTATAACTTGGATTTATCTTATAGGTTATATGTTGTGTGGCATATAAGTCTATACAGACACCACTTATGGATAATTTTTCATCCCTCTTGGTGTTTTATTATGTCTTACACCTCCATGAAAAATATTCACACAATTATAATGCTCATTTTTGAGTCTATGTGATATCTTATCATCCTATAAGATTTTTATTATGTTTTTTAAAGCTTGTAGAGGTTCTCTATCTAGTATTGGTGCATCACCATCATTTCATTTTTATCAACCCCAATCTCTCTTTTCCCCTCAAAATATTTTAGACTCAATATTAACTGTAGATTTCCATTCAACTCTTTTAGTCTTGCATGTTGATCCTAAATTAGATGCATTTAGATTAGAAAGAACTCAAACTTATCTAGAGTTTTATCCAAAGGAAAACAAGTGTCCCACACCTTTGGGGATGATCCCATTATTCCATTGAAATAATTTTTCTAATTAAATGTGTACATGGTTCAAGTGATAACATGCACTAACCTTATATTCAAGACTCTCAGTCATATTAAAGTCTTCACATACAAGCCATGTGGTGAGGTGTAGGTTGTTATAAAAATATTTACATAAAACCATTATGTCAAGACCATCATTTAGGGTGTAAAAATTAAGGACCCCTAATAAATTACCACTAATATTAAGTATAAGACAAATAACTTGATACAATGAATATCCCTTCATGGAAATAATTAAGGGTGAAAATTTTAGAGAAACTAATACAGTGCTCATGAAAAGTGGATAAGTAAGTTTCATCAAACCAAACACATTTTAGAGTAGCTTGAAAACTAAACCCTAAAATTTTAACTTCTTGTAGGCAAACAAAATCTAAAGCTTTGAAATGTTGACAAGTATCTTACACAAATAATTTTTGAGAGGACTCTAAGAGAAGTTAAAAATTCAAAGATAAAATATCTATTGGGGAGTATCATACATGAGGAGTTCTCCCTAACCATATTCAATGTCTTTAAGAGCCACAAAACTATTTCATAAAAGAGTTCACTAGTTTGGTAACATGAAAACTTCAAGTGAGATAAAGTGTCATTTAGTCACATTTTCCTCTTGAGGAGAGTAGATAATTCCATAAGGTGGGTTGCATGATTTCTTGGAGGTAGGACCACTTGTAGAAGATGTCCCAGTAGGAAATGAACTCATGTATGGATAAATGACTTGCAAAACTTAGCTCTAAGAGGCTATTTGAACATAAAGAGGCTTAGGGGAGATTGTACTTGCACACCTCATAAGAGGGTTTTGGTACAAAATGGGTAATGATGAGTTGGTAACTTTTTTTATCGATAAACTACCTTTTATTAGTAACTAAATTTCAATCATTATTATTCTCTATCACCTTGGGCTTATTAGAGGTATTTTTTCCAATAAAGGGTTCTGACCACCCCATCAGAGGACAATCCTTAATTTGATGGTCAGGAGACTAGAAAAAACAAGGGCTTAGAATATTGAAGTATATTATTTTTATGCCTAACATTCTTGGCTAACTCGAATATCGATGGATTATTTTAAATCCTTAGTTAGGTATACTTCGATACAAACATATTTTTTTGGGGAATGCATAATAAAACATATTTTTTTGATGACATAAAACATGCCTTATGTTATTAAACATTTACTTGAAATAGGTACATAGAGAAAGTGTGAGGCCAGAGAGTTCAATATAAACTGACACTTGAAGGGACACCTGGTCAGAAACTTTGAAGGAATAGTTCTAAGGGGATAAAATCATAAGAGTGTTACTTAAGAACCAATAACTTGACTTAGAAAAGAGAGATTGAAATTGGGATGGATCATAAAGGAGTAAAGAAATAAAAATTTCATGAGGTTTTGAATGTCAATGATATAGAAACCTGAGTGTTCCCACTAATGTCAAAACTAGGAACTGAGGGATTCCTTAGAGGGGAATACAACCTACATAGTAATTTGTATTCATAATAATTTTCATACCACTTATATAAATTATCAATGGTATCAAGCTACAAGTTAACATTAGGTTGAGAGGGAGAGTCAAAAGTTATAACTCATTATAAAATTTTAGGATAAATTTGCTCACTTGGTTCGGCTCCATCATTAACGATGTCTATAACACTAGTTGTAATAGAATTAGTAGAGGTAATTATGTATCAAAAATATGTCTAAGGGGTGGTTAGTGACATGAAATAATTGTAAAATTAGATTTAGAACTAACAAAAACATGGTGTGAAATACAAATAAGGAAATAAATCAAAATAAAGCAAGGCTAACATGAAACCCTAACAAGATAAGTTTTTCTAAGATCTCTTGAGTAAAAACATAACACATGCAATGTTATATTCATAATTGATGCCAAAGAAATTTTAATTTTATATTATAAAATTTTGACTTCCCCCTTGGAAAATAATGAGGTGGGGATTCACTGTGTGGCTTATAAGCCACAAAGTTTCCCCTAAACCAATATGGTTTCCATGGTGATGCTTAAATGCACTACCAAACTTGTTAGCCATGATGATCAACATAAAGCATGCCTACCAACCCATAGAGCCTTAACCACTCAATGTGTGTTTATATGGATTAATTTCATTTTATTTTTGGGATACTCTAGACAAAAGAGTTTGTTCCCTTCCAAGGGGCCAATCTAACTTCAAACTACCATACAGGCACTAAAATTTTAAAAATTCATAGTGACCAAAACATAAGCAAAATAATAATGAAAAATAATAAATAGGTCCTAAAAATTATAAAAATTAATCTAAAATTTAATTGGGCTCTTTTTTCCTTGTTTTATGTGTATAAAAATTGCACAAAGTTTAAGCAAAATACAAAGGGAACTAGGGAAACTTTAATAGTCAAACTTCAAAAAATCATAAAATTAAACTATAGATTAAAAAATTAAACTATGAAAAGTAGTGAAACATTGATTATTCATATATTTCATTAAAATTTAATTTGGATAAAATTAAAAATTTTAGATTTTTTTGTAAAAATTATTTCAATGAAACTGGCCCTTCTTGTGCTTAACAAAATACATAAAAAATGAGAAATATGAAACAATTTTTTTAAATACTATGAAAAATCAATAATAAAATTGTTCATACAAATTTAAAACTTAATTTTTAATGCATAAAAATGTTCTTTCATTACATTTTACCTCTCTTCTTTAAACTAACACTTCTATGAAAAAATAATACATGAAAGCTTGTAATATTTACATCAAATTTACTTTCTTATCATTCGCATTGGTTAAAAATTAAATATTAAATATAAATGGATTTAAAATAGATAATAATCATTTCAATAACATTTACATTTATAAAATTATGAAAGGAAATATAGTCTCCAATAAAACTCTCAAGTACACCCACAAGGCAAAGCCAAGGAGGGGTTTGTCTCCCATCCTTTTTCCATCATCATATAGTTACCATATACATCCCTAATCCTAAGGCTTCAACATCTGATCATAAGTAACACTAATGTTTCAAGATATGATAATATAATCAAGGAAAGAGGGGGCAACTATTAATGTAATAATTTGAACTTGATGTACAATAGTGTCTAAATAAGGACTTTGTTAAAGCAAGAGGCTTCCAAATTCACCCCAAATCAAACCATACATAACATAAATAAAAATACAATCATATCAAAATATATAAGATAGACATGACAACCACAAATAGTTTCAAATCTTATCAAGAATCCACACTCACCCATTATGGATGAGAAATTCCACTTTTCACTCTCTATATTATGGGGTGGGAGAAGTAGGAATTCAGAGCATATTCATTTCCCAAGCCCTTATCCCTTTCTATGGAAGGATATTAGAAACATTAGGCTTTTACTTTTCTCAAAACTCATGCATTAGAACTTTTTAGGATAAATTGGAACTTAGTTCCTATTGTCACCTGAACTTGTACCCAATGAGGAGATGGGACAAGCTTCTCCTTGTTCAAGTGAGATAATGGAACCACCTTAGGGTTATGGTTATTCCTATTAGGAGGTGAATCTATAGATTAGGGGCTAGCTCCCCTTGATGCACCATTAAAGCTCATATCTTACTACTAACACTTGGGGGATGAAAAGGGATAGGGATAACATGAAATTAAACCTTGTCTATAGGAAGTGATACACCAAAATATTTAATCTACTCACACCCTTATCATGCACTTATAACTAATGAAAAGTTTCACATACACTTAATCCAATTTTAATCTTCCCTATCACATTAATACTTCAACATGGGGTCTTGGAGATATCACAGGCTATGAGGAGCTAGACAATAGGCATTTTAAGACACTCTATTGAGTAGCCTACTCACTACACCTACAATATAATTTGACACTTCTTGTTGACTTGTAAAAAAGAGATTACAAACACACAAGTAATAAGGAGAGTAACATGTGAAGGTAAACAAAACTTACACTTGCACAAGACTAACATCCATTGTGTACACTTAGTGAAATATTTAAATGAGGTAAAAAACTTGTCTTTATTTATTTAAGGAAAAAATTTGGTATGGATTTGCCATAACCAGGTAGAGATATTTCATCAATAGCTAAGAAGGCTCAATTTATAGAATATATGAGAGGAGAGAGAGAAGGGAAGTCTAATAGTCACTTGGACATGTGTCAACAATGTGAAGATTAGTAACAATTACATGAAAAATAGGGATGGGGTGAGACATATAGAAAGAATGAGATACAAGTGTTATCTCCAATCATCCAAGACCTAATTTTTTTTAAAGAAATTAATTTTATATGCATGTAAAATTTCCCCTCATGATTGGCCTTCCAAAACTATGCTATAACTACAACTAACTAGGTCTAATGATGGATTTGAGTAAGAGGGGTTAAAAATAAGTCCTCAAATGAATTGGTGAGGTCCTAAACCACTCATTTTCATTTGGACATGCATAATAATCCTTGAAAATCCTAAAATATCCCTTTTCCCTACATTTCTCACCTAAAAAATCTTCAAACCTACAATCTGATCCATACAAGAAGAGGAATGACATATGTCCCAAGTTTCCATGGCATTAGTTATAAGAAATAAGCCTTAAAAGGATTTACAAATGAAGATTCACCATTTTCCCTAAGTGTTCCCTAGCTGGCTCACTGGACTAGCTAAAATGAGAGAGTTAGTAGGCACACTTAGGAGTTGAGACTTAGAATAAGTCCTAATATTTCCTCCAAAAAGTGATTTGTTCCCTTAAAAGTTATTCATACCTGCACAACACAAAAAAAATTCAAAATAAGCCATATTTTATCTATTATATATAGGTATTTACACTCAAGTCACATGTGTATAATCCCTATGGAGTCCTCTGCATCATCTAAGTGGTTTCATGGCCTTTCCCCTGCATCTAGATGCTTAAATTGCCTCATCTTCCTAATCAGGTATCTATGGAGGGTTTGTAAGGGGGTTTTAAGTGGTTTTTGGTCTTAACCTTTGTTCATAAATGTTTGACATTGGAATCCTCTCCAAATGTCAATTGTTTCTTGTTAAGGCCCTATCCATCATCCCCAAATAGATCCAAGTCCCATGAAAAGGCTCATGAAAGATATGAACATTCAAAGATGACCATTCAAGTCATATTTACACAATTAATAGGGTCTAAAAGATTTCTAAGCCAAAAATGGATTATTTGAGACTTTATATAAAAAAAAAAGGTTGTAACACCTCTAAATATGTCCTATATTCATTATCCCATCACTATAATATGTCCCTTGAAGATATAAATGCAATTGACTCCTACTTTGGAACCAATACTAGACCATACCAATGGGTTTGCTTATACCTTGGAATTAAAATGGATCTCAAATGGATTCCCATACCTAAAAATGGATCCAAAACTTCATTTTCACCTCCATGAAGGTGACCCAAGTCATTGATATTCTTTCCTAAGGCCCAAATTGAAAATGACCCTTCATTTGAGATTAGGCCTATTCCTTACCTACTAGGTATGACTACAAACCTCCTTGTGTAGAGCATAATGCTTAGTATCAAACCTTATATGTTGTTTTTACATGTTTATCTAGGTGTTATACAACTATAAAAACCTCAATTTGAGCTTTCTTGACCTTTGGTCCATGATTTGACCTATTTTCATGAAGTGGTGGGGTTTATACAAAGGGAAAAGTGCCCCCTATCTGAGACAAAATAGGGTAGAATTACCCTATTATTATTGAAATTTTTATTACTAGGGCATCATAATTATCTAAAAAGGGTAATCTATACCAAAAATTATCCCTTATATCCAAGATTTAGACCTCCATCTAACACCATTTCCAAGGTAGACTTTCCTTAAGCAAGTTATGTAGGGTAGGCATGGTATAACTTATTCTTTGCCTTTGAGAAGATTATATTTTTATTTTTTATCCTTTAATTATGTTCATGAAGTGATTGTGTTCAATATATAATCCTTATTCAATCACTTTCCAAATGTGATTCTTGCTAGAACCTTCATATACCCTATTTGGTTAGACTAGGCTTCATACTAGTGATGGACTGAGACAAACTAAAACTCTCTACCTGTAGGTTAATTTTGACCTTTTACACCATTTTATGAGGTGTGTTTAGGTAATATATTATCTCTCTAGATGAATCTTCATTTTTCTAGGACAAATTCTACCCATATAGTCCTTTCTAGTATAAGGAAAAAATACTTTGACCTTACTTCCTATGTACCCTATTTGACTATGTTTGTGTGACTGTAGGCATGGAAATAGATCTTAAGTGATGTTCTAAAAAATTTAATAAACATTATACTCCATTTAGATAATTAAGATAATAAACTATCATATCCTTAAGATCTATTTAGATCATCAACTCCTTAACTATCTGACCTTAAGATCCATTTAGATCATCAACTCCTCAACTATCTGACTCTACCTGACTGAGATAACCTATTTAGGATCTTTGTAGGTGAAATTTTTCTCTATGAAACCAGATTTTAGGTGTGGTATGATCTATTGAGGTGATAGGAAACCATCCTTGAGCTCTTGAAATCATTAATCCATTGAAACTCCAATCTTAAATCTAGATTATGAACTGTCTTCACTCACAATCAACTATGTGGCAAATTTTTTTAAAAGATAAGGCACCTATAGGTGTATTTGGCTTGATTTTTGGACTATAATAATGATGATTTTATTCTTTTTGGAGGCTCTATAATCACACAAACACCTTATAACTCTTATTCATCTAAAAACTCAAGGTAAGGCCAAAATTTCATCTTTCCACATCAATGTTTGGAAAACCCTGCTATAGATGGCCTCTTCCAGGATTGTGTATGGATAGAGGGGGTGTGTGGTGTCTAAAAACACCAAATTTCACCTTTTATTTGACATATTAGATCAATAACATCATTTGAGCCAATTTGAGTATCCTACCTTGATGGCATAGTCTAGGACTGAGTTTATGAAGTGTAAGATGAGATTTTGGTCAACTTCTTGTAGTCTTTACTACCCTATTTTAGTGTTTTTTTGACATTTTTCAAGGTGTTCAAAAAATAACCTCTACTAATCCCCTTAACCCAATTCTTTGAAATGTGTTTCTGTATGCTAGAGACAATCCATTTAGATCATTAAGAGGTATCAAAACCTCATCTAACCCTATCATATATATTTCCAAAAAAGCTTAGGGGTCTCTATTTTGTCCATTTTGGGACAAACAACCCTATATAATTCATTAAGCTATTGGGAATGGTTTTCCACCTTGTTTTCCAATTTAAACTTGAAGTAAGCTTGTTATAGACCCTTTAGTACACCAAGATCCAAAAGGAGGATTCATTCATCAGTCTTAGAGTTCCAACATTTCTTTTTCTCCTCTATTGATTATGTATAGGCAAGGGTTCTGTGCATATAGGTAGTAGGAGAGAAAGGTGAATAATGGTGCATAGTTTAGTACTCAGGGTCTCTTCCTTGATCATCAAATATAATTCCAATGTCTCCAAGAATTTTAAATACTTACCAAGGTTATTTTTAAGGTAAGATGATGTTAGCATGATCCTGTAAGTGAAGTTTTGTGACTGTGGTATATAAGGAAAACATGAGAGAGCAAGAAAATGCAAGGAAAGGCCTTCCAAGTAACAAAAAACAATTTTAAACACTTACATACATTAAAAACATTAGGATCATCCCTAAAACAACATCAAAACACTTTTTTTAACATGAAGAAAACACTTGCAAGGCAACTGAGATGATTATAAGAGCAAACTAGGCATTTTGCAAGCATGCTCAAGCCTAAAAGAGGGTTTACCAAGTACTTGAGGATTTAAAAACTAAAATAAGCATGCTAATGCCTTTAATATCATTTATAAACACCTAAAACCCATAAACCCATAAATCCAAAACAATAAAATATGAAACAGACTCAAAAGGAGACCCCCTCATGGTTGAACATGCATAAAAAGATGCCTGGAGTGTTATCAATTTTTAATAAAGGATGAGACACCAAATTTCAATTTATTATTATGAAAATTAATTTCACTTATATTAACATCCACCCCTAGAGCACTCCTCCTAACTCCACCTATACCGTCCACACCAAGTGCTTGAAGTTGACCCTTCTTTGTTTACCAAGAGAAAATGGAGGAAAAGGAGTTGCAGATGAATTTTTTTACATTATCCTTGAAAAAAAAAAATTAAATTTATTTTGGTAGGCAAATAGGCACTCCACTCATGTTTTTAGCTAAATATTAGATCATCCATTCTGTATAAGTGCCCAAAAGGGCCTAAACACAAGGAAAAACTCCCATTTTTTAACTATAACCAAATATTGTCTAACATATGACTTCCAATAACATTATCCTGACCTATTAAATGTTTAAAATCACCTTGGTGACAAATTTTCCCTTGTGTAAGTCTGTACAAGTCAACTAATAGGTTAGAAAGTGGCCAAAAAACCCCTTTTTGCACATGAGACATAAAAAATGACCAATTTATGACTTGTAAACACATTTAAAAATGATAAATACCATATTAGGAAAATTTGACATAAAATTATCCTTTTACCAAGTTTTACCAAGGCTTGACCATGTTTGACTTTGGTTGACTAGGCCATTTCAAGGAATATGAACTTTAATAAGACTAGAGGACGAATAATTGAGATAATAAACCAAGATGACACTCTATAGGACACATGGGAACCTTATTAAAAATATTAAAATAGTATTGGTTGACCTCATTTGACTATAAATCAAATTTGGTCAATAATTTCCTTACCCAAACCCTAGTCATGAAGGCACATACCATGTAGAAAATTTAAGCCCATTTGGGTAACATAATGATACAATTTTAAATCAAATAATGGGATGTAAAAACAACAAAAAAATGGAGGAATTTTTCATCTTCAATCTAAAATAGGCAAAAAAAAACATGCATGGTTTCTATAGGCACAACCATGAAAAACAACATGAAAAGAGGGTAAGCCAAATGGTCTTATGTTTTGTTGAAAGCACACGACAAGAAGGGAATACAAATATATTTTTAAAACAATAAAATGAAAATAAATGGATGACATGGAAGCCTACCTTATCTCCACCACTTTAATCTTCTACAAGTGTTTGAAGTAGGTTAAACCCTTTCAAAACCAATCTCTCTTCCTCCCTCTCTAAACTCTTTCTTTACTTCCTCAAGCTCTCCTCACTCTCTAAATTGAAAATGAGACAAAAAGTTCTTCCAAGGAAGATTTTCCTTGATATTATAGACCAAAAACTCAAGACCAATGGCTAATGAAAATATGAACTTGTTCTTTCCCATTATTTGGCCCTTCTAAAAAATTATTCTCTAAAAAAAGTCATGTCTGGCATTAACTCACCTTACACACCCATATGGGCAAACACAACTTACCCATATCCATTATTATTTTTTACTTCCCCATGTCATAAATTAGCACATGGGTTATCCTATAACTTGTTCAACATTCTAAAAATCTCTTATCCCATCCATTGGTAAAAAAATGGACTTAAATACACTTACAAATGCCTCTAAAACACTTTTTAGTAACTTACAATCATGGGTCTAAATTCTCATTCGAGTTTTTGGATAAGGTACCACTTAAGTGGATAACACATTTACATTTATAATTGAATTTAAGGTTAATGTGACTCTTATGGTCTTACCAAAAGGTAATGAATAGTGCCAAAGGGATGTAAATAGTGCTAGAAGGTTCATAGAGGGCCAAAACTCAAGACTTGGTTAAAAACTAACTCTAGGGTTATATTACAATATAAATAAGTTATGGAGCCACTATGCAAATAATAAAAAATTAGTATAATTATGCTTGGTGTAGTCCTAGTTACCTCACTTGTCCTCCCTTGTCACTTCCACATCATTTCACAAATAAAATTACACAACCTTAGGTAGCTCAAGATGCTGAATGTAAACATCTAAAGTAATATCTAACATTACAAAATATAGATTAAAACATCCAAATCAAAAAATATCAATAGTACACACAAGGTAATATCAACATGATAAATCAATATTATATTAGCTAATATGATAATGCAGTATTCATATTAATAATCAAAGTGAAATCATCCATAACTAATAATTGAATAGTACTCATGTAAACAACTAAAATCATCAAGAACACAAAATATGTTATCTCATTAATAATGTAATAATAAACATATCATGTCTCAAATAACATAAATATAATGTCACAAAAAATAATGTGTAAACTAAAAAACATTCCAACAAAACTAGAATGATGGAAATTTAGGTCTCATAAAGTACAAGATGTCATAAACAAATAGTTGGAGAACATTTGACCAAAACAATAGCCTTACACTTCCAAGATTGGAAAACCTACCTTTTGGTGGAAATTTGGGCCTACTTAACCACATGGAAGACCACCTTAGTGTTAATACCCTATTAATTAGAATAACGTAATAAGGTTTTTTTCCATATAGAGTTCAAAATTGGAACTCTAAGGATTACATCAGAACTTAGTCTAGATTTATTAGAATCTTACAAACAATGTGTCACTTAACTCAATGCATTAGAGAAGCTTCATTAGGAATATATTCATCACATAAAGTGTCATGCCCCATTTTTTACATTTATTATTCCCATAAATATTTTGGCCACTGGTGTTTTTTGCACCTATTTTTACTATTATGGGTGCTTTGTGTGGATCTTGCTTGTTTTGAAAATTTAGTCTCTAATAAATTTAACTAACCTATCTTGAGGCAAACATTGATATGTTTATATAGATAAAATATTGTGTTAGAATAATACTATAGAGGTAAATTTTGGTTGGTCATGATCTATGCACTTATTTTATTCATCCATCACGAGTAGCCTTGTTATAGACAATACACTAGCATTCAAGTATATTTCCATAACTCTAGTCATGGTAGTTGTAATAATGTTTTGCATGTGGTAGTGTATCTAATGCATACATTATTTTATCTCTCATTAGACATGTTTTCATTACACTATCTAGCCATTTTATTATTACATTGAGAGTAAAAAATTAAGCATTATAGATTACATTTTGATGGACCATATTTGCTTATGCAGTATATTTTCATTTCCCAAGATATTAATAATAGAGGATAGTGTTTATTTATTATTTTTTGGACTCACATCAATTCTCATTATCTTATTATTCAATTGATATGATTTCCTACCCTTATTATAAGGTGAATATTAGACATATGTTATAGAACCCTATTATCTATGGTATGTGTGCATCTTGATTAAATTCAATTTGTTTAACTTGTTATATATAGGTTATTAGCATTTTGGTAATAATTATGAATTATACTTGGCATTATTTTGATTACATGACAAATTTTATTCTTCCTTTCTCTTTCCATACCTTTTTATATATCATTTATGTGACATGATTCATGATATAGATGTAGTTAATGAGGCTTGAGAAACATCAATGATTAGTCATGTTATATTTTAATGTATTATAATTACCATATATGGTTATTGTTCATGATTCTTTGGATACAAAACATGATTATGAATTTTCTTATATATGATGTCTTATTTTTATGGAATAACCATGTGATTATTTGAGGTAACTCTAAATGATTCATGCATTATTCCATGGTAGGTTACACAGTCACATCCACATGCATTATTGGTTTCTACTCTAACTACATGTTGGATGTTGACAAGACTTGTACTATTATGATGCCTAGGAAAAACTAAGGGTCATGATTCTCATTGGTTCTCTTAAGAGTGGGAGGGGAATAGATGGTTATGGGGAAATGACTAACTCTCCTCTAATTATATTCAAATATTAGTATGCATATTGAAATATTCATATGACAATATGGGTATCTTACTTAGGAGAAAACCATATATTAACTTTAGAAAATAGGTATCTTGTTATGAGTTGTATTTCATGCTTCCACTTGTCAAAGACCAAGCATAAGTCTCGGGTAGAACATATGTTATCTCTCTCATATGGGTATACTACTATGAGTTATATTTATTATTTTACTTGCTAATAGAGAATGACATCTTGGGTAGAAAAATTGTTAGCTCTAGCAGAAAATTTCCTACTATGAGTTTTATTTTTTGTTTTAGAATCATAAAGTGATATTATGTAAATATTCTCAAGCAAGTTATACTATATTTATCGAAAGAGATTATCATGATAAAATCAATTTTGATGTCTCTCACTCCTCTCTTAGCACATAATAATATAATGAGATACAATGTGATGTCCTTTTATACAAATTTAATGTGATAAGAATACAATGATATGAAATTATTCTAAAATATGCACTATTTTTTTTTATCATAATGCAATCTTGAACCATGTAATGATATTAGTCATAAGTCCCTCATACTAATGTTTTAAATAGATAGCTAATTGTAACCCATGAGTGAGCCTTTATAAACCACTAATATCTATAATAGTGATATCCTATCCATGATGCATGTTATTGATGACCTCTAAATATAAGTACTCAATCTCACTTTATAAACTATATCATTTTGTGTTAATATTAAAGAAGATATTATTTTAGGACAACCCATTACACGAGATATATGTGATTAACCATATCTAGATAATTTTATTATGCCTATATTCCCATTGTTTGATGGTCATGAAGATCCTTATATTGATTTAACTAAATGTACACTTTCTTTTGGAGAATTTTGTAGTATCCTACTAAAGTATTTTCATATAATCCTAACAAGAGATGCTTGAAATTAGTTTTATAGTCTACATAGTGGCTCCTTACATACTTTCAATAGATTATAAGATGTGTTCCTATCATATTATTCGAAACACATGATGCCTAAATACACATTGGAACATCTAAAAGGGTTATAATAGGGCCATGATGAGCTTATAGAAGATTATATTTTGAGATTTAAGATTGTTAGAGTATCTTATTACTCATGCTTTATAAGTTTGTCCTATATGGGGATTTGTCCCACATTGCCTAGTTTAGCTTGTTTATTATTTTGCCTTGACTATATAAGCAAGTTCTATTCATTGTAATACACATGATTTATAATGCTTTGTAATCTTTTGCACATCTCTTTTTCTGTATAACAATTGATTTTATTTTTGATTGGTTTCTTCTAAGTATATGCTAAAGCATCAATGGATGTAGTAATGAGCCATTGGAGAGATCTTCAATGAAGAGTATTGATAACTATTTCATGGTACTAGAGCAATCCTCCAATAGCCATTACTCAGCTTGTAAGTTACCTTACATTTTAGATTTGAATTTTGCATGCAATATTTAGTTTCATATTCCTTAATTTGTCATTTATGGAATGAGTTTTTATGAAGGCCTTTGCCTATTTATGTATTGGTTGAGTTTTTTTTTTCATTCCATTGGTATTGAGGTTGTATGATTATATGGAATAATTGTAAATTTCACATGGAATATACTGATGTGCTTTTGTATTTGAGGTATTTGGTTGTAGATATTAATTTTTGGTTCATTTATAAGGATAATGAATGTTTTTTATAGATCTAGTTTAATGTCATACCATTGAAGCATTTGAGATCTATGTTTATTTGGTAGCAAAGGAATAATATATCTAATCTTTTTAAAAATATTTTTAGGTTAATTTCATTATGGATCTATCATTACTTCCTTGATTCATGAAGTCATATCTAGGTATTTGATTGGTGGTAGATGTTTTCCAAGTGGAGAAATGCTCATGATATATCTCGATAAAGTTGAATTTTTTTAACTCATTACAAGAGAAGGAATTTAGAGGATGTATTTATTATGGTCTTCTACATCATCATCCCTAGATGGTTTTTTTCTAGGTACTCTTGGATTTTGGCTCATGAAATTGATCAACATTGGTAATTTTGTGAGCTTTGTGGAATGAAAAGACTTGCCACAAAACTCCCCATGCTTCCTCGATCTCACTAATACTCCAAAACTCCCTAAAAAACCTCCTACCTAATCTTCATTGCACTTTTATTCCCCTTGGCATAGCCTAGCCATGAACTTTCACCACAACCACCTTGTTGTTGATCTTGACACTACTACATCCCCTATTGTTCAAACCTGTAGAACCCATAGACATAACCTTCTCTATTGCTCCTTACACCACATATTCTAGCTCCATGGTAACTATTAGGCCCTACAACCATCTCCATATTTACTCCTCTAAAACCTCCTTCATCTAAACACTACATCCTACCAAGACTAGATTCTAAGGGAAGCTAAAAGATTGGAATGGGTTGAGATAGATCTCATGATCAGGGGTTATGCAAGCTTGTCATAAGATGTAGATCAATCAAAGTCATCGATAATAAGTGAAACCAAGTTTGAGATCAGATATATACACATATAGTTGAATGTGAATTATCTGATTCAAATATTTTTTAGTACAAGGTCTTAGGGGTTGAACACCAAGTAGTAGCTGGCTATGTTCGTGCTTACTTATAAAAGTCCTATCATTAGGGTTAGGATTTTCCATTTTCATTTACTCCCAAGGGCCTCCACATGCTAATAATTTTTCTTAAACCAATTATTTTAGAAGTAAAATCTACCTTGCCATGGTTTCTAAGATAGAGTTTTATTATAACTTTCAAACTTAAATATTCATTTTATATTTACATGCTTGAATTGTAAAACTAGCAAGTGGAAAACATAATTATGAGTGGGGAAGTTTTTTGGATGTTGGTGAACATAGTGGGGAGACCATTTTTTGGTAGGTAATGTGTATTCACATGGGGGGTGATTTCTTGTGCATGGATTAGGTTTTTATTATTTTTATTTAAAAACAATATATTATGATGCAAGAATCCTTGTAAAGGTTAAGACAATGGGGTAATTTTTGAACTTTTTTGGCTTGAAGAGAATTATAGTTATATGTCAGTTCCAAAAAGTGGTTGGAAGGCTAGGTCCACCTTAGTTACATTACATTTTTTTAAACTTATAGTACAAAATTTTATTAAATAGGCCTTATTGATAGGAATGTAATTGTTTAATAAATTTTGATCGGTAGCTCAAAATTTAGTGCCATTTTTTGAAAAAGTTTATGTTTTTTTATTTACCATAATTTAGGTCTATTTAAATTTTAAACCACACTAAAATATAAAGTGTCACATTCTAGGGGGTCTCTTCACATTATTTGTGCTACCTTTTGCTTACAGTTTATCTGTGGTGACATTTTAGTGGTGATACATTTGTTATTTTATGAGGATTTGTTGAGGGAATATTCATTATTTTGAATATGCCTTATCTCTTTCATTTGTTAGAGATCAAAGGGTGAGGTCCAGTCTAGTAGGAGGTCAGACCACCTCACAGGTAACACAAACTTCCTTCTTGCTTCTTTTGGATTACATTTTCATTATGTTTTTCACTCATGGATACATTTTTGGTAGAGTGAAATGTCTTATTCTTGAGTATGAATTATCACTATTTGGGGGTTTCCTATGATATTATCTATATATTTTAATTTACACATGCACTATCTTAAATGCATTTTTTGCTGAGCCTAATGTCTATTTTATATGTGATTCACTACTTGTTATTTTTGGCTTTTGATTCTTCTTTGGTGTGTTTTTTGCATACATGGATTTTTAAACCATTTGACACACTATTCCATCAACCCACAACATACATTAGTACTTTGACACACTGGTAGTTGTGTCATGTCTCCTCAAGGCCCATTTTTTAGTGCCTCACCTTCTTCTATGGAGACATGTCTATGCTCCCTTATTTTTGAGCACCTCTCTTGATGGAATTTTTGATAGGTTGATAGTCTCCTCATTTGGAGATATTCTAGTGAATTCCAATGTCTTCCTTATTTCCATTTGGTATTTTTGTATACGAGTTATATTGTACTTGCACTAATTTATAAATTTACATAGGGGGTTTGTTGATTCATCCTTGTCTACCTTCATACATTTGTGCGCTCTATTCTGGGCACCTTTTCACTTCATCAGTTACTTATCTCTTCTATAATCACATGGGCCATCATTTTTGAAAGACATTTTATATATATTTGACACCTTTTTGATAATTGATGGTCTCCCATATCTTGAACGTAGCTATTCTGGTGAATCCCAATGTCACTTATCTTTTTTTATATAGTTTGATAGTCTCTTTCAACATGACATGGAGTTATTCTAGTGTGTATAATGTCAGATTATTTAGTGTTTAATCTAGAGGATATTTTCATAAATTTTATGGTTTTATTTAATTGTGTTTCATTTTGTAGAGCTCATCAAGAGCTTTCTAATAACTATTATAGTGAAAAAAATGGACATCATATGCTCCAATTATCATTGGTTAAAGTTTAGTCAATAAATGGTCAAAGTTAGTCAAATTATAAAAATTTATGGTCATGGAATGTTTCCAAACTAGTTTCATGGTGTAGATCTCTTTAATATATTTTTGAAACATTTTATTGTTCAAAAAATGGAGTTCATATGCAAAAATTATGCCTAGTCAAAGTTATGGTCAAACTTGGTAAAAATGATGATGTGGCAATATGGCTTGACCCAAGTATTTAATATTTGTAAATCCCACCTTAGTAAAAGGGGATAAACATAGTCCATCAAACATTGGGGAATAATTATAAACCTATTTTAAATGTAAAGGGATAATTTAAATCTTGTAAAACATGGTGGAATGGGATATTATTCGATCCCATCAAAAAAGGTGGAGATAAATGTTAATCTCATTATTATGCAAAAGAGGATAATGATTAAGCCCACTATTTGTGCACCCCAATTATTATATAAAGGGGTGAAGGGTATTTTGAAATTATGGGATTTAGAATTTAGTGAATTCATTAAGAATCTCAAAGCTAAGATTTGAGAGCTAGAGTCGAGAGCTAGAGCCAAGATTTGAGAGTTGAGAGCCAGAGCCAAGAGTTGAGAGCCAAAGTTGAGAGCTGAGAGCTAGATCTAAAAGCTGAGTAGTGAGATTTAGAACTCATAGATGCTCCTAATGGTGTTATTATTCTCTCTTTTTGAGTTTATTTGTCATCATTTTGGAAGACATTTCAGTTACTTTTGATGGATAACTAAGGGAGACATCCATGTAAGTACTTTAGGAAGGTGGAGGATAGTTTCTTGATCATTGTTAGAGTCTTTTAAAGGTCTGAGAGTACATTATTTGTAGGTTTTATATTTCAATTAATGATTATAATGATTAATTGATGTATATGTAATCTTTTAATTAGTGGAATGGTTCAAAAGAACCTAGAGATGTAGGTAATTTGCCAAACTCCATAATCAACTTCTTTGCATAGTGTGTTTGTTAATTTGCATTAGAATTTTCCATTTGATTTAATAGAGTATTATATCATAATTTTAAATTTATTATAGGGATATATTTTTAAACATTTTATAATATAGGGTCAGTGCTTGTTTAGGGATCATTTTTGGTATCAGAGCAGTTCTTGCTAGTTGTTAACATATTTTTTACATGTGTTAGTAAGCTTCTATTTGTGCATTGACATAGAAGTATAGGCTATTTGGGATGATCTTGAAGTGATGGATTATTAGACTCATATTTATATTGGGAAATTGGTACGAGCTATGTGACAGTTAATGTGGTACACTGAGTTAGCTTGCCAACTTCACCACTACCTCATGCCAAGACAATTTGTACGTAGGATAGCACTATCCAAGGTATATCAACATGATTTTATACCTTGAGATTTGTGGTTGGGATAATATTTACATACTTGGTTACCCTAGATGTCATTCCTTTAGAAATAGATTAGGTTGTCTTGGTGAACTTCTATCTTACCACTCAACATGCATTTGTGACAGATAATAGAGATGGCATAGAGCTTCATCTAGATCATGACTAGATAGTTTAGTTTGAGATAGGGCATGTTACTAGACCTTGTCATGACTATTTTGATGATACTTCAGAATCACATACACTAAGAGACCATCATAAACCTGATGTAGAGGATGAATCACATGAGGTATCATCTAATGATCCATAGGGTGACCATTGAGGAAGTTAGGCCTATACCGAGGATTCAATTGCTAGTAAGGAATCTTAGGTGGTAATAAAAGTTTGGCATAGTTAGATGTAAACTTATTGAAAAAGGATTTTTGATATTTTTTCATTTTTCCATCTTTTATATGCTCATATTTTTAATAAAACTAGTAAAATAATGTGCTAGGTAGAATGTATGAATAAGACCCATATGGGCAATATTTTGGTATACATCTACTATTCTGTTGCATATTAATAAAAAGACCCATTTGGGCACTATTTTTAATCTAGATATATATCCATTTTAAGACCCCTTAAAGAGGTAAATTTGTTTTATGTGGAGTCACTTGTAGGGAAGATTGGAGTGACAGGTTTATTATACTCATATTGTCTTCTCACATTTATGGTAAATGGATTCTATTTTGATTTGAAAATATTATATGCAGGTTATATGGGGCATGATCAACATGTATATTACACTAATAAACTAGTATGTAAGTTATACCTAGTGATCTTTTGTAGTTATTAGTAGTTTCATTGATTGAGGATGTGACATTTATGCAGATAGTTTACCTTCACTAGCTTTTTTAGGGTTATTTTTTGGTGATCATTTGTATAGGCATTATAAGCTTATAGACACCATTTGGAGGCATTTTTCCACATGTCATTATATGTAGAGGATCTTTGAGGCTATGCAATAGAGGAGGATGTTGATGGAAGTGCTATGAATCTCAGTTTTGTGTAGAGGCTTTTTGAGGCCATGTAACAGAGGAGATCATTATATGCAAATTATAAATTTTATATGTAGAGGTTCATTGAGGATATGTAGTAGAAGAGGATGTTGATGGAGGTGCTTAATTCTCTATTTATGTGTAGAGGTTCTTTGAGGATGTGCAATAGAGGAGATCATTATAAGCCAATTCTAACTTTTGTATGTAGAGGCTCTTTGAGGCCATGTAGTAGAGGAGGTCATTTTACACACATTCTAAGTTCCCAATTTTATGTAGAGGCTATTTGAGGCTGTGCAGTAGTAAAGGAGTCATTTCAAGAATGTGATCACTCCATATGAAGATAATGGCATTGTTATTCTTCCTAGAATTTTTAAGTTTCATACGATTAATGGACACTCACCTATGTTTTAAATTTAAAGTTGTCTAATTTAAATTGATCTAGTTCAATGAAATTTTATAATTATAGAGATTGGAAACATCACAGAGTATCAAGGGAGAGTTATCTATTTTGGTGAATAATTGTCTAATTTTTACTAATCAATTTTTTGTGATTAAGTTAATCAATTTTTTTAATAATTTAACCCATAAGTCTATTTCTATGGATCTTATGTGTTTGTGAGATGCAGGAAGATGATTAGCAACATTTGTGGGTGAAAAATAACTTTTTATGGATAAAAACCTTCTCAATGGGAAGGCATGATCTGAAAGATATTTTCAAAAATTATGGTCCATTGTGTAGAGCTCATCAATATCTTTCCAACAATTATTGGAGTGCAAAAAATAGACATCACATGCTCCAGTTATCATTGGTCAAAGTTTGGTCAATAAGTGGTCCAAGCTAGTCAAATTAGAAAAATTGATGGTCATAAAACATTTTTAAACTAGTTCTATGGTATAGAGGCCATCAAGATCTTTCCAACACATTTTACCATTCAAAAAATGGAGTCTGTATGCAAAAAATATGACTAGTCAAACTTAGTAAAAATGATGACATGGTAATAAAGTGATGTGGCAATATGGCTTGACCCAAGTCTTCAATATTTGTAAATCCCACCTTATTAAATGGGGATAAACATAGTCCATCAAACATTGGGAAATAATTATCATCCCATTTTAAATGTAAATGGATAATATAAATCCCATAAAACATGGTGAAATGGGATATTATTCAATCCCATAAAAAAAGGTGGAGAAAAATGTTAATCCCATTATTATGGGAAAGGGGATAATGATTAAACCCACTATTTGTGAACCCCAATAAGTATATAAAGGGGTGAGGGGTTATTTGGAAATAATGAGAATTGTAATTTAGTGAATTCATTTAGAAGCTTAGAGTTGAGAGCCTAGAGCTAGAGCCAAGAGCCGAGAGCCAAGAGCCAGAGTTGAGAGTGAGAGCTAAGAGCCAAAGATGAGAGCCAGAGTCAAGAGCTAAGTAGTGAGAGATATAATTTAGAAATGCTCCTAATGGTGTTATTATTCTCTCATTTGGAGATCATTTTCCATAATTTTTGAAGCCATTTCAGTCACTTTTGATGGATAACTAAGGGAGACATCCATGCAAGTGCTTCAGGAAGGTGGAGGATAGTTTGCTGATCATTATTAGAATCCTTCAAAGGTTTGAGAAAACATTATTTGTATGTTTTATATTTTCATTAATGATTTTAAGGGTTAATTGATGTAATTTTAATCTTTTAATTAATGGAATGGTTTGAAAGAACCTAGAGACATAGGTAATTCACCGAACTCCATAATCAACTTCCTTACATAGTGTGTTTTTTAATTTACATTAGCATTTTCCAGTTGATTTAATGGAGTATTATATCAGCATTTTTAAATTGCTTATAGGGATCCATTTGTAAACATTTTATAGCATGGGGTCAATGATTATTTATGGATCAGTGTTTGAGTAGTGGATTTAAACTACTTGTGTAGGCCTTTTTTCCACTCCACCCAGTCAACAATATAGGGTGGGGTATGATATACATTCTAATTATTTGGTGTTGAGTATTCCTTACACATGCATTACTCTTTTGTGCTATTGTTACCACTAATAGTCTTCTTGATTGAATATATTCTAGTGAAGCCTAGTATCAGTTGTTTTTGGG